>CATNEM010000136.1:1497500-1552500 GCA_950096795.1 Macrostomum cliftonense | reverse complement strand
TGGTTGCGTGTGGAGCATCAAGAAACTTCAGGGTTAGTTTAGCGAGGGTTACTACATCTGTACAGTGCCTTTATTCAGTATAAATAAGGATAAAGAAATATTGGGATCAGGGATAGAGACAGATAATGCTCTAGATGAATAGAAAAAAGCAACTTCACAGAAAAGATGCATGCAACCTAATGTAAATAGAATTCATTGTGAAACTCTTGCACATACAATTGGTTCAAACAACTTCGGTATTCTGTAGGTTGTAAGTATAAAATAGTTTTTCTATTAATCCATGCATAAATACATGCAAAAACATAATTATTTTGTTCCTAAGCTCCTGAGTCCCTCAGCTGGTTTAGATTGGTGTTGTTCATTACTAAGAGAAATCGATCATTTGCGTACAAAGAAACTCGTGCGAGCACAGTGGAGTGTAGATATAAATTTGATAGAAGGATTGTCAACCGTAATTATTACAGCCTCACTGAATCTTCACAGGCTTTAAAGTAGAAGAAGGTTCAAATTTCAGCTTTTTCTATTCTCTACTTATAGTAGTTATGCATCGATATAAATCCAATGTTATCCAATGCTTCTGTCGATTGCCGCTGTTGGCCAAAGGCCTTCAAAGTAAACTAATGCGCCATCGGCTACAGTGCAGGCGTCCTAGTATCGTTTTACGTCCTAGCGAACAGAAAGCTTCGTTCAGGCTAACTCAGTCCAGACTATCTAGAGCGCAGCAAAGAGGCTCCAGAAAACGAAAAGCTCTTGCGTCAAGTCTCTGCAGCTTCTCTCTAACCCAGCTGATCTTCTCCGATCCTCTTCCTGTATCTCCATGGCGACGCGTCTGTCGTCTCTGATGGTCTCCATGAGCCCTAGGCTGAACTCCATGTGCTCGCGGCGGTCGCTGCATGCACATTTACTGAGTCCGAGTGAGCAGCTCTTCCATGTCCGCGTCTTCTTGCAGCTCCTTAAGACACGCACCGAATACGGTTGAGAAGCAGCTCAGCTTGGAAACTCCAGATCAGGCAGCGGAATTTCACGCACTGGTGCGAGGAGCGATGGAGGTAATCTGGCTGTGAACAGCTAGGGTCTGCGAGAACTGGGGAAGGAACGGGAAGACAGATAGTCGCAGGGGAGGCAGAACTCCGCCCTGCAGTACAAGACTGTGGGAAAAAATTTATGCAGTTTTGCCAGCTTTTCTACCAAACAACTCGTCCATGTTTATGGCTCGTTCTCAACATGGGGCGTGTAGGTAAGGATTTTTTTAGGGAATATCTCAGAGGGGCTTGGCTAATGAAAATATTTAAATTTATACTTTAATGGACATTTTGAAGGCCATGATCGATTGCGCCGCGTTATGTTGTGGCAATGGTTCAATGAAGTTATTACTGGTGAATAGGTGTCTGGAAGTACTAATTGAGTAAGGTATCGGTATGTCAGTGTTGATTTTTAAATCCGCCTTCCAATCTGAGTGGCTCGTTAAATTTTCCAATGTGGGTTTATTAATTTATTCTGCTCATAGTTCCAATTAATGTTATCAATAAAATCGAGTAAAGTTTATTTCAAAAAGCAAAAATTATTTTACGTTGAGCTCAATTTATAATTTTTAGTTTTGTTAAAACTTTACAAACCAGTGTAACCACACAATTTTAAGTTTGGTTTTAGATAAGTTTTTGCTTCATCTCGAATCCGAAGACTGCTGTCCATTTGAAATACGATACAATTTTTTATGAAAAAGAAAGGTTAGACCAATTATTTGTGAAAATGACCAGCATCCAAGACTGGTCGAAGTGGAATCGCATCTATGGAAACCCAAACGTACAATCAGCTGCAGCAGCAGCAGCCCCAAAGAAAGATGAAAACAAGGAGCTTCGAGCATCGATTCAGATGGCAGAAAAGAATGGCTATTTTCTCAATTTGGATTCTGATTATTTTTTGAACGAATTTGGGCCACCAAAGCCAGCTATTCCGGAGTCAGAAGCAGAGCGGCATAAATTGACGCAAATGTTACTCACCTACAGCTCGTCAAAAGAAGAAAGCGAAAGAAGGCGAAGCAAAGATTTCCTTGAAATCAAGTACATTAATTTGGGAAGCAGACACTTAAGAGTCTTGGGTCCAATCGAGTTCTGTAGAAATATTAGAATTCTCGTTCTGTCAAACAATTATCTAACACAAATCGATGCGTTGGTTCACTGCAAACACCTGGCAAAGCTGGACGTGCATGGAAATCAGGTAGGTCAAAATTTCAGGTTCAGGTTCTTATTTAAATTGCTTAAATGGTGAATTATTCAATGGGTATTTTTTGCATTATCAAATAATATCAAATAAAGTTCTGAAAATCTTATGCATTTGATAATCATATGATATGATATATGATTATTTACAATAAAATTATTTTAAAAAGTATGTATGAATACAAGGTAGCTTTTTCTGTTTTATGAGCAAAATATAAAAGTAAATTTTTATAGGTATGTGGTCTTCCCCAAAGTGAAGTATTCATGAAGGCTAGATAACATCTGTATTTCTTTTTTACCAAAATGACTATATATCTATACTCTATTTTTTCAAAATAAAGATGTTTTACTTCAGTTAATCAAGGCATAATTTTCCAATAGACTGCAAACTATAAATTTTTGATTCTATGTTACATGTAATATTTTTTGACTAGTAATATGTATCGTTTAGTTTATGGAATAAAAAAATAACTATTTTAAAGCTTTTATTTTTTCCTTCAGTTATGGTTATAATTATCGAATTAAAACGAGTGTAAATTATAAAAATATAAAAAATTAATATTTTCATGCATGGAAGTCCCTGAGACCTGAAAAATTTACTCTAATTTTTTTTAATTATTTATCTTTTATAAAATTTATCAAAAATTTTGTTTTAATGTCACAAAAATCCTCCTTTGTCATTAAAAGATCAGCCATCTGCCGTCGTTGCCGATGTGGGCGAATCTACGCTGGCTGCAGGTGCTGTTCCTGCACGACAACCCCATCGCCAAGAGGTCGGCAGTCCACGGCCTGACCGGCTGTCGCAGCCTCGCCTACCTCACTCTGTACGACACACCGATCAGCTTGAAGCGAAACTACCGTCACCACATGGTGAACAATATCGTGTCGCTGAAAGCGTTGGATCACTACGTAATCTCGGACGAAGAGATTATCGAGGACGTGTCGTTTGGCGTTGGAAAATTTTCCAAATTTCATCCGAGTTTGCGAATTAAACCGCTTGAAGATGAGCCAAAGGTTTGTGACGATTCTCCAGTTGAGTTTTTCTCGTTCTTGAAAAAGAAGCAGCACAGATATGCAGGGGATTTGCTGGGTCCAAAGGGATAAATTGAGTGACGATGATAAGCTACCCGTCTTCAAGGGCATTAAGGAATTAACGACGAAATACGACTTAGCATGAAATAGGATCAGGTGCTATCTGAAACTTTTTTGTTGTTTAAAGTCTATAAGGTGGACGCCCCTTGTCTTTGAGGTGAGCGCCCCCTGTTAATAAGGCAAGTACACTGTCTTTGAGTTGGGCGCTCATTGTCCATGAGTTTCGTCGTGCCCCTTGTCAGTTGAGTTGGGCATCGCTTCTAGCTTGTATGGGTTTGGTGCTGACGGCCTTGAAACTTGAGTAGTTTTCCTTCAGTTTTCTTGATATTTGGGTTGGTTTTCCGGGGCCAGATTTTTTTTGGCGCGCTGATTAGAGGGCCGCTTTTCCCCACTCCCCTGCATACGTCCAAACTACATTCTTAAGTTGTCAATCAAATTCAGAACAAAGACCCAGCGGCTGCCGAGGATCTGTTGCGATGCCAGCTCAGCCAGATTGCTCAGGTGCTGAAGCACTCGTCACCCGTGGTCATAGTACAGCGATTCGCTCGCGGCTGGCTCACCCGCCGACGTCTCCGGCCGTCGGGCGGCGAGCCGGCGCGTGCGGCCACCACGCTGACTCAGCAGACGGTCGCCGCGACCGGCCAGAAACCGCCGCCGCCGTCGAGAACGTCGGCAATGCGCGCCCTTCCGCAGCCTCAGCAGCAGCCGCATCAAACGGCGCCCGGCGCGGTGACCACAACGGAAGGCGACAAGACGCAGATCGATTTCGACGACTATGTCAAAGAATTGGACGGCGAACGCGCGGAGGTGACTACTGTTCCTTATGCTTATAAGTAGTCAGTCGATAATTTTTTGCCTAGAATTTATTTATTTATTTATTATTAAAATTCATTTTAGGACGAGATTTGAGCGGACTACATCTGTGTCTTATCTGAGGTTATTTAATTTCATTATTTATTGTCACCAGTTATATCGAAAAACAAATTAAATATGGTTTACATGGAAATTTATAAATCACAACTGATCAAATTTAAGTATGTATTACCTTCCTATATAAGACAACAGGTATTCAAATCTGATGCTAAAAAATAATTTCAAATTTACATTATTTATTTACATTCACGTATATGTTCACTGTTTCTTTGCTAACTCTAATGCTTTGCCTGCGTACACTTTAACGTCATGAACTTTTTTTGACCAGTTTTATGGTTTGATTATATTGTCCTCGGACCTCGATTCATTCATTCATTCACCAAAGACAAGTTCTAATGGGATAAAGTTTTATTTGATGACATCCGATATTTCCCGATCCCAGAGCGCTTCTCCGCATCAGCAGCAGCTGGAGGCTGTCCGTGCCAGCTTGGATCAAACCGCCAAGGCCGCTCAGATCACCAGCATGCTGGAGACGTTGGATCACCAGTCTGACGAGCTGGACTGGGCCATCGCCCAAGCTGGAACTGCCCGAACCTTGTCGGCGATGGCCGCGTCTGGAGCTCCTCCGGGAACGCCCGTTGGTCGAATGCCCGGCCGGCAGACTCTGCCGCCGATGCCGCCGCAGCAGCCGCAGCCGGCGTCAGCTGGTGCCAGACCGAAATTTGGACCCGTGATGCCGACTGTTGATGAGGATGACGAGCTGCCCAAGGGGTCGTTTCGGTTAGTGCTTGTAGTTTATATCTATGAGACTAAGGAAAGATAGATAGATAGATAGATAGTTAGATAGATAGATAGATAGATAGATAGATAGATAGATAGATAGATAGATAGATAGATAGATAGTTAGATAGATAGATAGATAGATAATAGATAGATAGATAGATAGATAGATAGATAGATAGATAGATAGATAGATAGATAGATAGATAGATAGATAGATAGATAGATAGATAGATAGATAGATAGATAGATAGATAGATAGATAGATAGATAGATAGATAGATAGATATATAAATAGATAGATAGATAGATAGATAGATAGATAAATAGATAGATTGATTGATTGATAGATTGATTGATAGATAGATAGATAGATAGATAGATAGATAGATAGATAGATAGATAATACGCTCGTAGATAGATAGATAGATAGATAGATAGATAGATAGATAGATAGATAGATCGATAGATAGATAGATAGATAGATAGATAATAGATAGATAGATAGATAGATAGATAGATAGATAATAGATAGATAGATAGATAGATAGATAGATAGATAGATAGATAGATAGATAGATAGATAGATAGATAGATGAAAACCAAAATTGAAAATTCATGTCAATCATTTTTTTCAACGACCCATAGTTCCAGTTCGCTACGCTTGTATTTTTTCCGACTTGCTGGATTAAAGTATTCAAGGTGCAAAAAGTAGGTTCCCTTTTAAAAGAAAGCCAGCAATCTGTGCTCGATCACCCAATTAAATATTTCGATCTTTAGTTAGCAAGTAAAACTACGAGTACTGACTCAAATGATAAAAGTGCACTCTCTAGAGAAGTGCATGCCTACAAAATACACAAAAGTACTGCAAGACAAAAGTACTGAAGCACAAACACTAAAAGTACTTTAATTCATAATTTTTTACCGTTTGCATGACGTTTACAACGGATTCAGCAGTTAATCTAGCTAAATCGCCCTAGCTTATTAATTTTCCAATGTGGAATCTCACAAATATTCGGCTCTCAAATATCTAAATTTCAATTAATTTTGTTCTTAAAAAAATAGAATTTAACACTTCCCCTTACGTCAAGGATGAGTACGAAATCGCGGGAGTCAACAACAATGCAGCAACCGTGGAGTCAGGTGTCGCCTGAACTGTTTCAGCCGTTTGAACTGATGACGGCCGCAGTTCAGAGTGGGGACAGGTAAACTGAAAAATACATCGGGAAACTGCCTCCGTTGAGAGATCAGATGTCAGCAAATCAAAGTAACTGCGGGGCTTAAAATACTAGCTATGTCAGAATATTGAGATCAAAGCTAAGTGTCAGGAAGCCAGAAATAAGTGTCAGAAAGCCAGAAAAAAGTGTCAGAAAGCCAGAACTAAGTGTCAAGAAGCCAGAAGAAAGTGTTAGGAAGCCAGAAATAAGAAGCCGAAAGGCTAGAAGCCTTTTGTTGTAATGACGATATTAAGTACGATTATTCTTTTGCCATAGACTCTCGAGCTCCTCTAGAGTAACAGGGCTCGAAGAGATCTTGATAAAATAAAATAAAAAGCCCGAAAGGCTAGAAGCCAAAAGGCCACGGAGCCGGCTATATGTAAAACCGCACAAAAGCATTGACTTGCCGTCCATCGAGGACACAACAGTGGCGTCGCAGTCACCATCTCTCTATGATGTGCTGGCGGATCAACTATCACCGGATCTGCCAAGTTCGAAGTCGTTTGAACAACTAAGAACTGTGTTGCAAGAGATATTACAGCCTCAGACTTATGCCCTGGCGGAGCGATTCACGTTTCAAAGTCTGCAGCGCGAGCCAACCGAGTCCATCAGATCGTTCGCAGAAAGATTGCTGAAAGCTTCTGACAAATGCTTGTTCACGAACAGAGAGGAACGGCTTCGAGACCAACTAATATTCGGCCTGAACGACAAGACCATAGTTGCGAAATTGCTGGTGAAGGACCACGAGGAGCTGACCTTCAAAATGGCCGTGGCAGAAGCTGAAGCGGTGTCAGCATTGAAGGACACGAAGATCATGCAATCGGCTGCAGCGCCCCGGGCAGATGCAGTCATGAACGTGGGCAGACAGCAGTCCAGGCAAGGCAGACCTGCAAACAAAAAGTTCCGGTCAACATCAGGCTTTGCTCCAGGCCCTGGATTGCAGTGTCCAAGATGCGGTGGCAAGCACAAAGACAAAGGCCAGTGTCCTGCCATGGGTAAAACCTGCCGGAAGTGTGGTAAGCTAAACCACTTTGAGAAGCTGTGCAAGTCGAAAGCAGGCGGTCAGCATCACGTGACGCAGGCAGAATTCAAGCAATCGGCTGATATTCTGGCCGTCGTGCACGCTGCGGCATCCAATGATGAGCCCTGTCAGACCGTCGTCCTTGTGTGCTTCATCAACGGCCGTGAGCAAGAGATCAGGTGTCAACTTGATTCGGGTGCAACAGTTTCGGTCATGTCCAGCAGCTTATGGAAAAGCATCGGTAGACCGAGATTGCAGCCGAGCAAGGCAGTTTTGATCGGCTATACCGATGAGCATAAGTTTGACCTGCTAGGTCAGCTGACTGTGCCGGCAAGCTGGAACGGGAAACATATCCAAGTCAAGTTCCACGTCGTGGCATCGAGCAGAAACTTTGCCTTACTAGGCAGAGATGTGGTGCAGTTTGACTTCAGTGCAGTAACAATCGGGCACTCCCAGACGCTAAAAGCGGGACTGGAGCCAACCGGCGATGCACCGCAAAGGTTCAAGGCGCACCTGCAGCTCAAGAATGATGCCAAACCGAAGTACATAAAAGCACGCCCAATTCCGTTCGCGCTCAAGGACAAGCTCAAGGTGGAAATCGATGAGCTACTAAGAGACGGGATCATAGAACCGGTCAAGCTCTCCGAGTGGGCGTCGCCAATTGTGCTGATTCAAAAGCCAGATGGAGGTCTCCGGTTGTGCGTTGACTACAAGCAAACAGTGAACCCACAGCTCGTAAACGACAGCTACCCATCACCGACGCCGGAGGAGGCATTTGCTGCGGTCTCAGGTTGTAAGATCTACACAATATTAGACTTGAAGAAAGCCTACAATCAAATAGAGCTTGACGAGGCGTCCCGAGACGTGACAGTCATGGCCACCCCTCTGGGAAATTTCCGGTACAACAGGCTGGTGTTCGGCATCAAAACAGCTCCCAGTATATTCCAGAGATTCATCACCGAAGTCATTCAGGGGATCTCAGGTTCAGTGGCGTATGTAGACGACATCCTTATCGGTGGTCGCACCAAGGAGGAACTCAGCTTACGGGAATCAGCAGTCAGAGCTCAACTGGCACGTCACAATCTCAAGGTCAACGAAGCAAAGTGCCAGATAGCGAAGACTCGCGTCCAATTTCTAGGGTTCATTCTGGAGTCAGGCACAATCAGGCCAAATGAAGAGAAAGTTAGAGCCATCCAGGAGATGACGGCTCCCAAGGACGTCGCAGAACTGGAGTCTTTCCTAGGCTTGGTCAACTTCTCCGGCCGAGTCATAAAGAACCTGGCTGATCTGATCGAACCGCTGTCGAGGCTCAGGCGCAAGGACTGCGATTTCAGTTGGACCGATGCACAAGAGTTAGCCTTTCAGAAGATCAAAGCAGCGCTATCAGAGACGGCAATGCTGGCAACCTACGACCCAAGTAAGCCGCTGGAACTAGAGTGTGATGCTTCGCAAGTGGCGATAGGCGGAGTGCTTAGCCAGGACGGAATGCCAATTTGTTATGTCAGCAAGATACTATCGCGAGCCGAAAGGAAGTACTCCCAGATAGAGAGAGAAGCTCTAGCGATAGTATGGTCGGTACGTCGCTGTCATCGTTTTGTTTTCGGACGGGAATTCTCATTGGTCACTGATCACAGACCGCTGACAGTCATCTTCGGACAAGACAGCCAGCTGCCAGAGCGAGTGTCGGCTCGTCTTCAAAGGTGGGCCATCACCCTATCTGGATACAACTATTCTATAGCATACCGGAAGTCAGCCGAGATGAGGTCCGACCCCCTGTCCAGACTTGTGACTCCGACCAACGCAGTGACAACCCATCATCTTGGTAAAATTCCGTTGAGCGAAGGGACTCTACTGCATCACCGAGAGATACTGGTCCACACGCTGAATTGCAAGGAGCTGAAGGTTCTGACTAAAGCCATTCAAAGTGGAATTTTCAACAACCCCGCAATTCGATCGTACAAGCCGATAGCCGATGAACTCTCCATCCAAGACGGACTGATCATCCGAGGCACCAAACTGGTTCTTCCGATATCGCTGAGGAACAAAGCTCTGGATGCGGCGCACAGCGTACATCTCGGAATCGCGCGAACAAAGTCGCTGCTTCGCGAGCACTATTGGTGGCCTGGGATTGACAAGCTGGTCGAATCGTACGTTGGAGGGTGCAGAGTCTGCAGAATGGCGAAACCACAGAACAAGAACTTTCGCATGGCGTGGCCCAAACCTGAAGGACCTTGGTCTAGAGTGCATGTTGATTTCGCAGGACCTATCGAGGGTCAGTACCTGCTGATAATTGTCGATGCGTACTCGGGTTACCCAGAAGTTCACCTGACGAGAGACATGCTATCATCAACAGTGGTGAGTAGACTCCGCAGAACGTTCTCTCAACTTGGCGTTCCTGATCAGCTCGTATCGGACAACGGACCATCTTTCGTCAGTGAGGAGACGCGCGGCTGGCTGGAAAAAATTGGGTGCAATCTGGTTACAACTCCAGCGTACCATCCGCAAAGTAACGGATTAGCCGAACGCTTTTTACGCACCATCAAGGAGGCAATTCGAGCAAATGGCATCAGTCAAGCGGTCATCGACCGTTATCTGCTGTTCTTCCGGGCATCTGTTGGAAGCACAGGGTCCTCGCCAGCCGAGCTATTGCTTGGCAGGAAGCTCCGAGTACCACTACTCGCAGGGAGAATCAATTGGGCGCCAGGCGAGAATCTTGTCTATCGAGCAGGTTCACAGACTCAAGAAGCCACGCTCATATGTCCTACGGGCTCGAATACGGCCACCATTAAGGTGGGTCCAGACCAGTACAAGAAAGCCCACTTGGATCAGCTTCAACGGATTCGCCCTGTGCAAGACGACATCGGGTTAGAGCGTCCCAATACCAATAGCGGAGGTGAAAGTCCACCCAGTTTGGAAGCTCCAGTGACGGAACCTCCGGTAACAACACCAAGGCCAACACCCGACACGAGTAACGACACCCACCAACCTGCTCCGGTGCCACAAAAGATTCTGCCGGAGCCAGCTGTTCGCAAAAGTCTTCGTCTACAGGTCAAACCGCGGATCGACTATAAAGAGTAATGTCTGCGGAAGGGCGGAGAACTCTTTTGTGAAGAAGGGAGGTGTTATGCGTGAACTTTTGTTGTAATGACGATATTAAGTACGATTATTCTTTTGCCATAGACTCTCGAGCTCCTCTAGAGTAACAGGGCTCGAAGAGATCTTGATAAAATAAAATAAAAAGCCCGAAAGGCTAGAAGCCAAAAGGCCACGGAGCCGGCTATATGTAAAACCGCACAAAAGCATTGACTTGCCGTCCATCGAGGACACAACATTAGGAAGCCAGAAATAAGTGTCAGGAAATCAGAACTAAGTGTAAGGAAGCCAGAACTAAGTGTCAGAAAGCCAGAAATAAGTGTCAGGAAGCCAGAACTAAGTGTCAGGAAGCCAGAAATAAGTGTCAGGAAGCCAGAACTAAATGTAAGAAACCAGAAATTAGTGTCAGGAAGCTAAAAATGTGTCAGAAGCCAGAAATAAGTCTCAGGAGCCAGGAATAAGTGTCAGGAAACCATAAATAAGTGTCAGGAAGCCAGAACTAAGTGTCAGGAAGCCAGAAATGTGTCAGGAAGCCAGAACTAAGTGTAAGGAAGCAAGAACTAAGTGTCAGGAGCCAGAACTGTCAGGATAGAAGTAGTAACTAGTGGTCAAAGCCTTCACAAAAATTGTCATAGTTAGAAAACAGACTCTCAAAAAACGCGTAAATTTCAGTGCTGATAAAGCAAAATCAGCGAACTCATCATTTAGCCGAGCTAAAGATATGACAGCAGGCAGTCTGAGCCCCCTGCGATCTGGTCACTCTGGGTAAACTTTGACGCCAGCCTTGCCTTTCTGTTCATGTTTTTTTTTATTTTCATTCCCCACCTGCAGTTTCGTATTCACGCTTTTAGTTTTTTTCAGTTTAATAGGCTGTTAAAAGTCTTATTTGATTATGTTGTTTCGTATTTTCATATGTTTTTTTTTGCACAGAATTTTAATTAGATAAATTTTGCAATGGTTGTTGTGGTGCCGAAGCAACAAACTGTCTATGCTCCAACCCTCTATGACATTAGCGTAGTCTGTCTGTCCCTTTCTTTTGCGCGGCATGCGTTTTATGGTGAAGTAAAAAGAGGAACCCCTCTTGAGCGCGAACTTCGAATCTTTAATAAACGAGTAGATAACTCTTCTTGCGTTACGAGAGACACGACAATGGCGTCGCAAGCAAGTGACTTGCCACTCAACGATCCGGCCATGACTGAGGCGTGGCTCCGAAGTTTCGCGGCACTCAGTCGCAACAAAAAACTGAAGGACTCCGATGAAGAACGCCAGATCACCGACCTCTTCCTGTCCAGAGCTGGAGTTGATGCGGTCCGCAGAGTCTCGGTGATGGCGCAGCCCAATGAGCTGGAGAAGATGGACTTTGCAGATATCAGCGCGCTGATCCTGGAGAAGGTGGCGCCGAAGAAGAAGCTGATCATCGCTGAGCGTTCCAAGTTCATGGCTCTGCGGCAAGAGTCCGGCGAATCGATTCAGCTGTTCGCTCAGCGCCTCCGGGATGCCGCCCGGTACTGCGAGTTCAGCAAGCTGAATGCCGAGGACTGCCATCAGACCGCAGAGGACGAGCTCATCCAGACGATGCTGATCAGCGGTCTGCAGAATGGGCAGCACCGGGCCAAGACTCTCGAGTTCATCCAGAGCGCCTCGGCAGCTGTGAATCTGGATGACTGCGTCGGCTACGTTCAGCAGCTGGAGCTCATTCAGCAGTACAGCAGCTCTGAGCAGCTCAAGCAGACTGCAGCCGGCAACTCAGCCGAACAGCCAGCCGCAGCAGCCATTGCCAGTGTGGACAAGAACCGGAGTGCCGACAAGCAGTGTAGGTTCTGCGGCCAAAGGCATCAGAGCGGCCGATGCCCAGCCTGGGGCAAGACCTGTGCAAAATGCGGACGCCGCAACCACTTTGCCGCAGTGTGCAGAAGCAGCTCCCAAAGCAAGGCGGCACACAAACTCGAGGCCGAGGAACCGGAAGGCGACCCAGTCTTCACTGTCAGCAGCACGAACAAAGTAAAGGCGAGCAGTATCAAGAATGTGAAGCTCGACGGAAAGCTGCTGGCGATGCAGCTGGATTCCGGGTCCGACACCAGCATCATCCCCAAGAACTTCTGGAAAGCCTTGGGAGAACCTCGGCTGAAGCGGTGTCCCAGGCAGCTTCGCCAGTTCGACGGCTCCGTCATCAAGACCCTGGGCTGCTTCAACTCTGTGGTGGAGCTCAGCAACAGAGTTGCCTGCGTTGAGTTCACTGTGACAGCGTGCGAGAAGAATCATGGACTACTGGGTACCGACGCCTTAGACTTCAAGCTGGAGGGAGTCTCCATCAGCCATACAGAGACTGCCCCGTCGCTGGGCAAGCTGCGGGGCTTCAAAGCCCGGATCTTACTGAAGGGGAATGCGCAGCCGAGCTATTTTGAGGCGCGTCAGGTGCCGATCCACATGAAGCCGCTGGTGATTGAGAAGCTGCGGAAGATGGTGCAGAGTGGGATTCTGGAGCCCGTGCCGTCCGGCGGCAGCCGCTGGGCGTCGCCGATCGTCGTGGTGCGAAAGCCGAACGGCGACCTCCGCATCTGCTCGGACTACAAGGTGGGTGTCAACCCGAAGATCTGTGCCGACTCCTACCCACTGCCCAACATCGAGTCCGCCTTCTGCGCCCTGGCCGGCATGACCCACTTCGCCACCGTCGACTTGACTACTTGAATGCCTACAACCAGATCGAGCTGGACAGCGCCAGAGAGGTGCTCACCATCAACACGCCGATTGGCCTGCTGCGGTGGACGCGGATGCCCTACGGAGTCAAGACGGCCAGCGCCCAGTTCCAGGCAGCCATGGAGGCCACCATCGGCGACGCGGTCTCCAACATGGTGATCTACCAGGACGACATCTGCGTGGGCGCTCCGTCGGAAGCCGAGCTGGACGCCAAGGTTGTCCGACTGTTAAGCAAGCTGAAGAACGCCGGCATGGAGATTAACCCCGAGAAGTGCGTTTTTAGAAGCACCGAAATCTCCTTCCTCGGGTATCGCATCTCCGCAGACGGAGTTCGACCTGACAAGAAGCTTGTGGAAAAGATCCAGAAAGTCAAGCCGCCGAGCACAAAGAAAGAGCTGGAGTCATTCCTGGGCCTCACCAACTACTATGCGCGCTACATCGAGGCCTACTCGGAAAAGATTGAGCCTTTGACTGCACTGAGGAGCCAGAAAACCTGCTTCGTGTGGGGCTCGGAGCAGCAGAAATCTTTTGAGGACCTCAAGCGCGCTTTGGCAGTGTACCCGGTGATTCGCATCTTCGACCCCAGGAAGACAACGACTCTGACGACAGACGCCAGTGAGTTCGCAGTGTCGGGCATCCTCACCCAGGACGGCCATCCGGTGCTGTACCTGTCCAGGCGCCTCACACCCGCTGAGCGCAACTACTCCAACATCGAGCGGGAGGCCCTGGCGGTTGTCTGGGCGACTCAGCGGGCAAAGCATTTTCTGCTGGGTAAGAAATTTCTGCTCCAATGCGATCACCAGCCACTCGAATTTATCTTCGGACCGAGCCGGGAGCTGCCCAAGGTGACTTCAGCGCGGATCATGCGGTGGGCGATCCAGCTGGCTGCGTTCGACTTCGACATCGCCTACGTCAAGGGCAGCTGCATCCCGCACGTGGACGCCCTGTCAAGGATGACCTTCGAGAACGACGACAGCGAGCACTCTAGTGGCGATGACGGCTTCATTCACTGGACCGAGACTGACTTGCTGCAGCTGGACGAGATCCGCCGGGACACGGAAAGCGACCCGGTGCTCACCAAGATCAAGCGGCGGATCCAACGGAACGTATGGTCCAACTGTTCGGCTGCGGAGCGACCGTACAAGGCGGTGAGACATCAGCTGACGATTGAGAACGGCATCGTATGCCTCGGCGACTTGCTGGTTCCGCCAGCCACTGTCCGCAGCAAGATCCTGCAGGCGGCTCATGGGGTAACTCACAGCGGAGCTCTGGCAACCCGGAACCGACTCAAACGTGAGGCGTGGTGGCCAGGTTATTGCGACGATGTTGAGAGGTACGTGAAGCAGTGCTCGACCTGTACTAGCATTCGGCCGCAGCCAGCCCGCACTCTGCACACCTGGCCTGCTGAGCAGACTCCTTGGAAGCGGGTGCACATGGACCATGCGCACGTGCCCGGGGTCGGCCTGATCCTGGTGCTGGTTGACGCTTTCTCTGGCTGGCCAGAAGCTGTGCATGTGGCCGACAAGAGCGCAAGAACGGTGATCCGGGTGCTGCGGGCGATCTTCTCTAGGCAAGGCGTGCCGCAGACGCTGGTGTCTGACAATGCGCCGGAATTTCATGACCAGGAGCTCCACGGTTGGCTCAAGCGGATCGGCTGCACCCAGCTATTCACACCGCCGTACCATCCGCAGTCCAACGGCTGTGCGGAACGGATGGTGCAGACCGTCAAGCGAGGACTCAAGGCATTCGCGGCTCATCAAGGATCATTTGAAGCGTATTTAGCCAAGCTGCTGCTGAACTACAGAGCGACTCCACGGAGCGACGGCCGGGGCAGCCCCTCGGCGCTGATGGGTCGTCAGCTGAGGAGCCCGCTGACGCTGACTTTTGAGACGGATGCTCCGGTCGCCTACCAGGCTCGTCAAGGCGCTCCAAAGGAGCTCGCCCGGTTCGTGGTGCAGGCCGGCCACAACACGGCGATCATCACCCGGACCGAGGCGGACCGGCCCGTCTTGGCGCACCGGGATCAGTTGCGGCTTCTGACAGCCGCGGCCGGGGCCGAGGCTGACGACGGTGGCCCGGAGTCTGAGTTTCTGGAGACACCGACAAGCGACCCAGCCGAGCCAACAGCCGAGGAACGACCTCAAGTGGCTCGACCTGAGGTGACTGACCCGCAGCCAAGAAGAAGCGAGAGGAACAACAAGGGTGTCCCTCCTGATCGCCTGTCCGCTCGTTGGTGACGGGGGGATGTGGTGCCGAAGCAACAAACTGTCTATGCTCCAACCCTCTATGACATTAGCGTAGTCTGTCTGTCCCTTTCTTTTGCGCGGCATGCGTTTTATGGTGAAGTAAAAAGAGGAACCCCTCTTGAGCGCGAACTTCGAATCTTTAATAAACGAGTAGATAACTCTTCTTGCGTTACGAGAGACACGACAGTTGTCATGCTGGATCGCCACTGTCACAGGTCATCTCACCGTGCTAGAGATTTTTTTTAAAACCCCAGCGCTTCCTTTATTAGCCATCAGCTGTTTGTCTGTGTAATCAGTCTTAATACCTTGATTTATTGTTTACCATTTGAAACAAGCTCTGGTAAACCAAAACCAGAAACTTTCACCCAGATAAACCTAAAAACTTTGACCCAGTCGCCTAAAAACCTTCACCCAGTCACCTTAAACCCTTCACCCAAATCAGCTTGAACCCTTCACCCAGTCACCTCAGACACTTCACCCAGTCACCTCAGACCCTTCACTCAGTCACCTAAAACCCTTCACCCAGTCACCTCAAACCCTTCACCCAGTCACCTCAGACCCTTCACTCAGTCACCTCAAACCCTTCACTCAGTCACCTCAGACCCTTCACCCAGTCACCTCAGACCCTTCACCCAGTCACCTCAAACCCTTCACCCAGTCACCTCAGAACCTTCACCCAGTCACCTCAGAACCTTCACCCAGTCACCTCAGACCCTTCACTCAGTTACCTCAGACCATTCACCCAGTCACCTCAGACCCTTCACCCAGTCACCTCAGACCCTTCACTCAGTTACCTCAGACCATTCACCCAGTCACCTCAGACCCTTCACCCAGTCACCTCAGACCCTTCACTCAGTCACCTCAAACACTCAAGCCTAAAATCTCCCCCCATTGAAATCCTCTGCACAGCCTGGAACTGACCGGCCAAGCCGAACCAGTCCAGATACTCGATGCCTACGCCCAGATGGTCCTTGGCCGAGCCAGGGACGCCAGATTTGCCAAGGACGCCGAGTTGGACTATCATCAGGCGGCAGCGGCGGTTGTGCCGGCCTCCGTGTCTGCGCCCGTGCCAACGCACAACGACTGGCACCTGCTGCGTCGAGGCCAGGTGAGTCAGAGTGCTGGAAATTCAATTTATTCATTTTAGCTACTTAAAGTAGGCAGATTTTTATTCATTCTAGCTACTTCAAGTAGGAAGATTTATATTTATTCTAGCTACTACTTAAAGTAGGCAGATTTTTCTTCATTCTAGCTACTTCAAGTAGGAAGATTTATATTTATTCTAGCTACTTAAAGTAGGCGCATCTTTCTTTATTCTAGCTACTTAGAATAGGCAGATTTTTCTTCATTCTAGCTACTTAAAGTAGGCAAGTTTTTCTTCATTCTAGCTACTTAAAGTAGGCAGATTTTTATTTATTCTAGCTACTTAAAGTAGGCAGATTTTTATTTATTCTAGCTACTTCAAGTAGGAAGATTTTTATTTATTCTAACTACTTAAAGTAGGCAGATTTTTATTCATTCTAGCTACTTAAAGTAGGCAGATTTTTATTCATTCTAGTTACTTAAAGTAGGCAGATTTTTATTCATTCTAGCTACTTGAAGCAGACAGATTTTTCTTGATTCTAGCTACTTAAATTAGGCAGAATTTTCATTTTTAGCTACTTGAAGTAGGCAGATTTTTATTCATTCTAGCTACTTAACGTTGGCAGATTTTTTAAATTAATGCTATCTAAAGAAGGCAGATTTTTATTAATTTTAGCTACTCAAAGTAGGCAGATTTTTATTCATTCTAGCTACTTAAAGTAGGCAGATTTTATTTATTTTAGCTACTTAAAATAGGCAGATTTTTATTCATTCTAGCTACCTAAAGTAGGCAGATTTTTTTTTATTCTAGCTACTTAAAGTAGGCAGATTTTTATTTATTCTAGCTACTTAAAGTAGGCAGATTTTTATTCATTCTAGTTACTTAAAGTAGGCAGATTTTTATTCATTCTAGCTACTTGAAGCAGACAGATTTTTCTTGATTCTAGCTACTTAAATTAGGCAGAATTTTCATTTTTTAGCTACTTAAAGTAGGCAGATTTTTATTCATTCTAGCTACCTAAAGCAGGCAGATTTTTCATTATTTCAGCTACTTAAAGTAGGCAGATTTTTATTCATTCTAGCTACCTAAAGTAGGCAGATTTTTCATTATTTCAGCTACTTAAAGTAGGCAGATTTTTATTCATTCTAGCTACTTAACGTTGGCAGATTTTTTAAATTAATGCTATCTAAAGAAGGCAGATTTTTATTAATTTTAGCTACTTAAAGTAGGCAGATTTTTATTCATTCTAGCTACTTAAAGTAGGCAGATTTTATTTATTTTAGCTACTTAAAGTAGGCAGATTTTTATTCATTCTAGCTACCTAAAGTAGGCAGATTTTTATTTATTCAAGCTACTTAAAGTAGGCAGATTTTTGTTCATTCTAGTTACTTAAAGTAGGCAGATTTTTATTCATTCTAGCTACTTAAAGCAGACAGATTTTTCTTGATTCTAGCTACTTAAATTAGGCAGAATTTTCATTTTTTAGCTACTTAAAGTAGGCAGATTTTTATTCATTCTAGCTACCTAAAGTAGGCAGATTTTTCATTATTTCAGCTACCTAAAGTAGGCAGATTTTTATTCATTCTAGCTACTTAACGTTGGCAGATTTTTTAAATTAATGCTATCTAAAGAAGGCAGATTTTTATTAATTTTAGCTACTTAAAGTAGGCAGATTTTTGTTCATTCTAGCTACTTAAAGTAGGAAGATTTATATTTATTCTAGCTACTACTTAAAGTACTAGCTACTTTAAGTAGGCAGATTTTTATTCATTCTAGCTACTTAACGTTGGCAGATTTTTTAAATTAATGCTATCTAAAGAAGGCAGATTTTTATTAATTTTAGCTACTTAAAGTAGGCAGATTTTTGTTCATTCTAGCTACTTAAAGTAGGAAGATTTATATTTATTCTAGCTACTACTTAAAGTAGGCAGATTTTTATTCATTCTAGCTACCTAAAGTAGGCAGATTTTTATTTATTCTAGCTACTTTAAGTAGGCAGATTTTTCTTCATTCTAGCTACTTAAAGTAGGCAGATTTTTATTTATTCTAGCTACTTTAAGTAGGCAGATTTTTTTTCATTCTAGCTACTTAAAGTAGGCAGATTTTATTTATTTTAGCTACTTAAAGTAGGCAGATTTTTATTCATTCTAGCTACTTAAAGGAGGCAGATTTTTATTGATTCTAGCTACTTCAAGTAGGCAGATTTTTCCTCATTCTAGCTACTTCAAGTAGGCAGATTCTTATTGCTTCTAGCTACCAAACTACCCAATTTTTCATTCCGTCTCCCGCCACCCCAACCGCAGGGCACGATGAGCACCGCCGCCCTGGCTCGCTGGGCCCGCCTGGAGGAGGATCTGGAGCGCGAGCGCCGGGCGCTGGATCTCGCCGAGCGCGCCCTCATCGTGCAAACGGAGCGCGAGCGCGCCAAGCTCAACGTCGCCGCCTGGCGCTCGGAGAAGCGCGTCGGCGCCAGGGCGGTAGAAGCGGAACGAGTCGCCCGATTGGAGCGCGAATTTGATCGCGCGCGACGCACCGAGCGTCGGGAAATTGGCGCCGAGGCGCGCAAACGCAGCGTCCGCGCGTTGCAGCGTCAGAAGTTGCGCGCCGATCGGGCATTCGCCGTGGGCTTCACCGGGCAGCAGAACTCGATTGGGGCGGCGCTGAAACGGCACGACTTTCAGGTTGGTGCCGCTTGTGTCACTCTAGTCAGTCGATTTCACTCCGTGTGTCACTCTAGTCAGTCGATTTCACTCCGTGTGTAACTCTAGTCAGTCGATTTCACTCCGTGTGTCACTCTAGTCAGTCAATGGCACTCCGTGTGTCACTCTAGTCAGTCGATTTCACTCCGTGTGTAACTCTAGTCAGTTGATTTCACTCCGTGTGTCACTCTAGTCAGTTGATTTCACTCCGTGTGTCACTCTAGTCAGTCAATGGCACTCCGTGTGTCACTCTAGTCAGTCGATTTCACTGTGTGTCACTAAAGTCTGCCGATTTCACTCCGTGTGTCACTCTAGTCAGTCGATTTCACTGTGTGTCACTAAAGTCTGCCGATTTCACTCCGTGTGCCACTTTAGTCAGTCGATTTCACTCCGTGTGTCACTCTAGTCAGTCAATGGCACTCCGTGTGTCACTCTAGTCAGTCGATTTCACTCCGTGTGTAACTCTAGTCAGTTGATTTCACTCCGTGTGTCACTCTAGTCAGTCAATGGCACTCCGTGTGTCACTCTAGTCAGTCAATGGCACTCCGTGTGTCACTCTAGTCAGTCGATTTCACTGTGTGTCACTAAAGTCTGCCGATTTCACTCCGTGTGTCACTCTAGTCAGTCGATTTCACTCTGTGTGTCACTCTAGTCAGTCAATGGCACGCTGTGTGTCACTCCGTGCCTCCCGCTATTGTTGACTTCTGTTGGTGGTGTAAATCTTTTTGAGAATTGAGTTATCTCCAGATCTACGAACAAATAAATCATTTGATTTATGCTTCAATCAATTATATAAATAGTCAAAAAATCAATCAATAAATCAATCAGTCGATCGATCATAGAGTCAAACAATCAAACCATCAATTAACAAACCAACCAACGAACCAACGAATCAATCAATCAATCAATTAACGAACCAACCAACGAATCGACTTATCAATAAGCTGATCAACCAACCAAGCAATCAACCAATCAATCAATCAATCAATCAATCAATCAACCAACGAATCAATCAATCAATCAATCAATCAACCAACGAATCAATCAATCAATCAATCAATCAATCAATCAATCAATCATTTAATCAACCAACCAATCAATCAATCAATCAATCAATTAATGAATCAATCAATCCATCATTCAATCTACCAACTAGTCAATCATGATGGCCATTTGCATCATTTACATCGCCCATCTCTCACCGTCCATCCGGTGACCATCCAGGCCATCCGGGACTCTCGCCAGCTGGCCAATCGCGAACAAGCCCGCGCCGAGTTGGAAGCTCAACGCGAGGCGCGCGACTCGGTCCAGCGCTACATGCAGGAGCAGCGCGACCGACGCCAGGCCGAAATGTCCGTCCAACGCGCCGTCATCGACGCGCACGTCCTCGCTGACATGAACGACCGGCTCAAGGAGGCCTACTCGCGCGTCGCCCACCTGAAGACTCTGCGTCGAACGCTTGTCGAACTGACCGCGGCGTCCGCGCCGGTGCCCGACCATCCCGACCGGCTGACCGCCGAGGATTTCCGCGGCGTCACGTCCTGGGATGCGCAGGTCATGGTGCAGGAGGGCCGGGTGGGCGGCCACCCGTCTGTGCGGCACTTTTGATTGACGGTTTGATTGATTGATTGATAGCTTGATTGGTTTATTGATTGTTTTATTGAATATGAAGTAGTTTATTGATTTATTGGCTGACTTTTAGATTAAATGATTGATTTATTAATTGATTGATTGATTAGTTGGTTGGTTGGTTGATTGATTGATTAGTTGGTTGGTTGGTTGATTTTTTGATTGATTGTTTGGTTGATTGATTGATTTGTTGATTTTTTGTTTGCTTTAATGATTGATTGATTGGTTGTTTGATTGATTTATTGATGGATTGGTTAGGGGGGCGAGTGGCTCGGCGGTCTAGAGCGTCTGCCTTGTGTGCCGCTGGTCCAGGTTCGACCCCGCGTTGTAGGTTGGTTATTTTCCCTAGCGCGGTTTCGTGTGCAGGGTCACATTAATTTGGGGCCTTGTGCACGAATTGGTTGGGCTATGGGCCAGTTGTGCAATTTACGCTCATGAGGGCAACCCCCCAAGGCATAGAGAGTGTACATGCCTGGAATTACCGGTTTGTACGCCCTATGTGAGTGCGTGACTGGGTGCCGGCTTGTGTTTGTGTCTATACCTGCATACCGTATTTAGTGTGACTGAACGCGCTTCAGGAGTCAGCGCAATGGACAGTCATGCCCAGTCGCTGGTTGTGGGACGATGGCGCTTTAAGCGTCAAAGTGCCCACCAGCAGATTTAGTTAGTTTAGTTAGATGGATTGGTTGTTTGATTGGTTGGTTGGTTATTTGATTGGTTGATTGTTTTATCAGTTTTTTGTTGATTGATTCGTTGGTTGATTGATTGATTGATCTATTATGTGGTTTTGAATTACAACTGCATGTAATGACAAGAAATCGTACTTACTTAAAGGCAGTAACTATAGACAGAAACTCAGCCGTGGTCAAATTTAAAACTTTCTAAAAATATTTGTAAAATGGTTTTGTACACCTCTCTAGCGTATGACATGTTGAATGCTTCAAACTTTTGCCTACTACCTGTACACCTGATGCTTTCTTTGATATTAAATTTTCACTATTATTTGCAAACACAAACAGATAGATTTATTTCTCCCAATTTGGAGGATGGCTTTCTATTTTATAAATAAAATTTTTCATAGCTTCTTCTGCAGCAAAATTTTTGACTTAGCATTGCTTAAGTTTATTTGTCTAATCAAATTTCGGAAAAAAAAAAAAAATTTGTTGATAAACAAAAAAATTAAGACTTGCACTGCTAAAGTAAATGTTGAAGCGGAGTTAAACTAAAAGTTCTTGATTGTTTTATATATAGCATTGGTTTGTTGGTTACTGGAAATGGATGCTTCAACATTCAACCATAGATTTTTATTAGACCGGGCCAAGTGGACAATAAAACTCTGTTTATAGTCTATTTTGTCTATGGCTCAACCCAACCGCATACAGGGTCATGGGCACGAGTAAAAGTGCAAAGAAGAAGCCAAGTCTGAGTTAAATAGAGGCATTTAAGAGCCAAGTTAATCGCTACTCGACTCGGATCAGCCACTCGGTAGATTAACGATCAGATACCAATTCCCACTCATAAGTAGCCAAAAATGGAGAACAGTGATAACGAGCTGTATAATACCGCGGCTGAACTTGCTAAACAATTCGACAAAGTCATCGGCAAGATGAGGGAACGGGACCGGACCGCAGCAACGGCCGCTGCTAAAGCTGCATCGCCCACAGCCACGGCCGGAGCACCTGGCGGTGCAGGTGACAAGTATTCCGGTGCACCTGGAGGCCGACAGCAGCCCCAGCAACAGCAGCAACAGCCGCCGCAGCCTCAGTCAGAGAAGAGGCAGCAAAAGCAGCTGAAGCACCAGCCAAATCAGTCGCAGCAGCAACCGCCAAAGCAGCAACAGCTTGTTAAGCTGCTGGCAATGCTATTGCAGCAGAAGCAGCAGCCGCAGTTGCAGGAGCAGATAATTGAGCTCCTCGCCTCGTACGTCCAGGAGCAGTCGGGTCAAGTTACGCAGCAGAAAAACGAAGACCAGCCGGAAGTGCAGCAGCGGAAGCCGAAAGAGCAAGAAACGCACGAGCAGCAACAGCAGCAACAGCAGCAGCAGCAACAACAACAGCAGCAACAACAACAAAAGCAGCAGCAGCAGCAGCAGCAGCAGCAGCATCACAATCGCATGTCCCGCTTTGAGCCTCAGCTGGTGACCACCAATGCAAGCAATAATTTGGCGGCCAGCCCCCAGCAGATGGTCTGCATGGAGCCCAACGAGCTCAGGCTGGTGCTCAAATTGGTGCCGTCAATCTCCGAGAACGGCTCGCTGATTTTGCGGCCCAGCATTCAGGAGGATCGCGCCGACAGCTGGAACGCTTCAACAGCCGCCAACTCATCGTTCCCAACGACACATCAGCAATGCAACAATGGCGATCAGGATGAGGACGAGGATCACGAAGACGTCTGCGTGCAGATCGACAGCGGTGCAGTGGATTGTCGCCCAGCCAGGATCGCCCCGCAGCAGCATCGCAGCAAGATGCAGCCGGCTCTCCATAGCCACGGCAACGCATCCCAGAAGCGACTCCGTCAGTCGGATGCTCAGCAGCTCAGCGCCAACCATGGCAGCAGCGGCGTCAAGCGCATCGGCACCAGCGCGAATGTCGGCGGCTCCGCTTTTCCTAAGCAGCAGTCGACGGAGCTCTCCGCCAGCCGGAGGCGTCGAGATTATCCGCAGTCTGGCGGCGACGGCAGCCAGGTGAACAATCACCACGACAATGCGATGGGCTCGCGCGGCTCGGACTGCGGAAGCTTCTGCGACGATTCTGTAGACGGCAGCAGCGACTCCGACTGCGAGTCCACCGACAGTTTGCGGCCTGCGGAGGCTGTTGAAGACTGCGACATGCGGCAGCTGATGGAGATGCTGCAGGTGCCGGACTCCGTCTCTCGCAGCTGCACTGCTGGTCGCTACTGATGATGACCACGGACAAGCAGTCTCTAAGACTGAACCCCTCTTTCTCGCTCCATTGGTTAAGTTACCCAACGAGTAGCGTCCCAGCTCCAGAAGGTGCTGCCTGATTTGGAGCATTAAACCTTGTCCTGCACTGCATTCATTTTTCCAATCTTATTTTTAAAACTGTGCCGTAAGTCCTTCCCGCTGGTCGATAAGAAACCCATTTGGCTTTCCTGGAAAGCTGGGAATACGAAGCTTAGCAGCTTCAGTTACCCTTGTCGATCGACCTGACGTCATCTTCCCCACACCTACCCTCCTACTCACCGCTGTACCAGGTGCTGCTACAACAATCCAATCCAGTCTCGCCTTTCTAAAAGTGCACTTAGTTGCACTTTTGTTATAGCTTACTAACAGTCGCGTATGTTACTAAGCACGAACAAAATACAATTTTTAGTAAAGTTGGCCATAACCATACAAGGTATGTTCTTTTACTTTTACAGTATCCAAGTAAGAACTGATTTAGCGGCTCAATTTTTTCGTTCCTTGTGGTTAAAATGTTCTAAAGCTATACTAGTTTCAAACCAAATGAAATTTCAAAAAGTTTGCTCAAATTCCTGCGGCTGGAAAGTTAATCCCAAAATAGTGATAATTCTTATAAGCAGTGGGGGTTCATTGAAAGTCAGAGTTAAAGGCAGCGGCCTTTGGCACGAGCGGCGATAGCAATGTTTGTTTCCACCACACAGTAATCCCTTCATCGATCACGTTTTAAAATGCAAATTGCTTTAAAAGAATGATTTTCGGATGTCTTATTACATGCAGCCCCTTCACCCAGCTGTCTGGCGGCCGCTGCGCCTACTGGAACGCCAGCTACTTGGCGAGCTGGTGCCGGGCTGCCGAGATCTGCCTGAGCATCGGAGCCGGATCGGATCAGGGCTGTCAGGAGCCGGCTGACAACTGGGTCAGAGGGAGTCACCTTCGTTGGGTTCACTGACCTGCTGATCGAGAGAGGACGAAATCGAACAGACTGGCAGCTCACCAACGGAAGCCTTGCACAATTTGATCCATCTGACTGGGATTCTGATCAACCAAGTGACAATAATAGCCACGATGATTTCGGATCTTTGACTTTCAACGGCCTCGCTGACAGGACCTTCCATAATCCCAAGTCGTTTCTGTGCCAGCCGCTGGTGACGCCCAACAGCCGCTGGTTCCATAGGGCCAGCTTCCTGCGTCTCGGCAACATCAGCCCCTTCTACTGCTACACCGAGCTGACTGGCGTGAAGCTGGAGAGCCAGTGCGCCCTGCTGTGCGCTGACAGGTGGCAGTGCAGGGCCGCCCTGCACAACGCTGCTGAAGGCAGGTGCCGGATGCTGGACTTCACGGACTCGAGCGTCGGAGACGAGATCGAGCAGGACCCGAACTGGACCAAGATGGTCAAGCGCTACTGATTTCACAAGATCTTCATGGCAGTTATCCTATTTAATGAGCAGCTGTACACAGCCCTGGTTGCTAAGGTGGATATTGAATAAAAAGAGTAAGTAATAATGAAAGGAAAATTTTTTTCTGAATTTAAGTACCATATCCCCTCTTTAACAATCTATTTTTTATCGTAGAGGTTCATCGTGACTACTAATTTTACCATATGTATGGAGAGCGTAATATTTTGAATAGTTTTACGTAACGAAAGCATCAAAGAAGAGAAATAGTGAGCAAGCCATTTCAAGTGCTTGGATGTCAACGTAAGCCTTGTTGTCTGGGTCACATCAGATTGCATGCACAGCTCTAGAAATAAGTCACGAACTGCTCAAATCCTGTGAACTGTGTTTGCTTGAGAAAATATTCTTAATACGTCAGTGCGACTTTTCGCGTGCTTAGAGGGAAGCTTGGAGACGAAAGAAATAAGATTTGAATCGAAATTGGAGAAGAGCTCCGAGCTACGAGTAGCTGCAGAGTCACTTTATTCGAAAGATGAAATTTCTCGCATGCAAAAAATGAAATATGACTTGAATGTATATTAAGATGCTCCTCTATAGAGACAGACAAGATATCAATTCGATTCAACGAAAATCTCTGCTCCATATTGAGCTGAGACAAAATAAGAGATTAACAAAAATCCTTTTGTTAGAGGGGTAAAGCATATGTATGGCATGAGTTTGGCCATGGATTTGCAATTTTGCTTGCTTGTTTGATTACAAAAATAATCTTAGAAACGAGTTCCTTCCTTGCGAGTTATCAAAAATCATGGGTGGATAAAGATTTAGTTCTGCTAAAACATACAAGTTTGTAGTTAATAATCTACTTTTTTGACCTTTAACCGACCTTATTAAAAAATATAAATAAATTTAGACAACCGAACTTTCGAAACAAACGAGTGTTGTGTACAGCCCCTGACGGGCTGGAGGGGCCGGGGCTTCAGTCCTCAGTCCTGATTCAGTCCTGACGGGCTGGAGGGGCCGGCGCTCGAACCCACGACCTGCCGGTCATAAAACTCCTTTAAACAACCAAACGACTACTTTATTAAAATAATGTTCAGAATCTGAAGTGACAAATCTGCTTTGTTAAGACAAAAATTAGTGGCAATACATAACGTTATCACATACCCAAAATAGTAGTGAACTAATGAAATGAGTCTGTCGGCACTCGTCAAAACCTATCTTTGTTGCATGTTTTTTGCACTTGCAATTTTTCAGCCGCTGAAAAGCAAACGAAGCAACGCTGCGGGAAATCTAATTAGTTCGACAGTCACGTGATTTTTGAGCCTTGCAACCTGCTTCTGCTTATCACGTTATCTCTGAAGCAGAAAGACGGGCCAGTTGTTGGGCAAGATTGGGCTCGAAATATTCGAAAGAATTTATTTCTAATTCGATTTCTAATCTTCTGGCGGATTAAGATTCTAAGAATTAAGAATTATGAATGGCAGAGGGTAGATAATAAATTATTGTTTTATTGATTGAAGGAAGTGGTGCGGAATTCGAAAACTCAATATTCAGAGCGAAAACGAGATTCTACCAGAACGAAAATCAAAACTTCATTTTTTATGAAATGAATATTATGGCAGTAAATTATTATGAAAGTCTATTGATAATAGAGTGAGATTGGGAAATTCGGTTAAAAGAATATCTACGCTCATAGTTCAGAATTAAAGAAAAAAACTAGAGCATATAGACAAAATTTCAAGTTTAGTTGTTAAACTACTAGTAATTATTCATAAATTATTGAATTTAAAATTGCTTTACTTTCGCATAAGCTGTCTGGGCATAAGCAGATAGAAAAATAAGCGTCGAACAATTTAATAAGAAAATATTAGCGAAGATTGATCAATCGTTAAATTTGTCACAAAAACCTGATTTCAAATCATTGTTAAAAGTGCTGAGCGAGTGCAGTATACAGTTACAATAGTTGAAGAAAGGCTTTATAATTGAGTGATTGCTTTCGCATACAGCGTCCTCGCTATTTTGTTTTGAAATTACAAGGACTTTAAAAAATAGATCCTCTGTATTGTCAAGGGTTTCGCATGCTTTTTAGAACACGCATTAGTGTAAATTGCAGTCCTCATCATGCCTTTAATCTCTTTGATGCCTTTTTTCTATCAAACCGGTGTATCTCATCTTCAAGTAGTGTCTATCAATCTTAAGTGTTGTCTTATATCTATCTATCCATCTACGCTTGTATCTATCTATCTATCTATCTATCTATCTATCTATCTATCTATCTATCTTTCTATCTATCTATCTATCTATCTATCTATCTATCTATCTATCTATCTATCTATCTATCTATCTATCTATCTATCTATCTATCTATCTATCTATCTATCTATCTATCTATCTATCTATCTATCTATCTATCTATCTATCTATCTATCTATCTATCTATCTATCTATCTATCTATCTATCTATCTATCTATCTATCTACCTAATCTGTTAAACTTTCCCATAGATGCATATTCTCTCTTTCTGATTTCTCGAATCTTTGATACAATATTTTACTATTGAATTTCTCTATTAAGTTTTTCATCAATTTTACAATATTTGGCATGATCTACTGACCAGAAAAGTCAAACCGGGGTTCTATTGTCACTAGTGTTATTCTACCCCCAGACCACTGACGAACGACAAGATGAAAGACTCAATTGCAGCCGCACTCATTCTGCAGCACCAGCATCAGCACCAGCAGCACCAGCCACATTGCTTCTATTTGCTTCCGCTTCGGTTACTTCTGGAACAAGCTGTTGCTGTTGCTGTTGCTGCTTTTGCTTGCGCTGTTTCTGCTTCTTCCGTTTTTTCTTTCCATCCTTTCGTTTATCGGAAACTGGCGCTGGAAGTGGCAGCGGCTTGGCCGCCTCTTCCACCGAAATGGTTCGAGAACGTCGCAGCAGCTCCTCCGCGCTGATCTCCATCTGCTCGACGTCCGACTGGTTTGTAGTTGAAGCGGAATCCGCGACCGCTGCCACCAGCTCCGCCGCAGGCGCTGGAAGACAGCCGCCGTCAGCCTCGATTATGAACAAGGATTCGTCAGGGTCCTCAGTTGACGGCCTTCGAGAATTTTGCGTCTCAGAAGTTGGCGTTGTGTCGTCCGAGTCGCTGAATCGGACGTGGTTACTCGATCGATTCTGCTGCTGCTGCTGCTGGTTCAGCTGGGTGATGTCGGCCGAGCCAGCTGAAAGCGGCGACTCGCTCTCACCTGTCGACACCTTCAGCGATGATTTGCGCGGTCGTTGAATCTGCAGCCGCAGGATGGCCGCCTCGATGCTCTGATCGAGCCGCTCCTCTGATCGGCTCCGCGTCACGGTGATCCTCACCCGACCGTCGCTGGCATCCGTGTCGCCTTCAACGCCGTTGTCGGCGAGGTCGCCAACTCGACCATTCATCGATTTTCTGCCGATGCCGAAGCAACAGCTGCTGCAGCGGTCCTCCGATTCGTTTGATCCGGTGAAGCAGCTGGTGCCGACAATCAAACTGACTGCCGTACCAGCCAGGAGGCATCCGCATACGGTCAGGGCGATGCCGACTCCCAGCTGAGGCAACGACTGCTGCGCGGAGCCGAGCACCCACAGAGCGGCTCCGACTGCTCCGGCCAGCAGGGAGGCGGCCAGAAGCGAAGCGAAGCAGGCTTGACGAGTTTTGCGGCTCCGCCTGCCGCTGCCGGGTTGCAGACAGTCGCGGCTACAGCAGCAGTGGAGCGCCGATCCTTGCATGCTATCTATAGCTGGTTGAGGTTTCGTCAGCTCGATCCATGGGCTCCGGCACACTTTAGTCCGATCCGCTTTTTTGAACACTTTCGGACTGAATTTATAGAGATTTACTCAGAACCATGGAATGCGAGATTTGAACAACTGGAACGGAGGCTTCTATTTAATAATGGAACTCATATAGACGATTGAATGCTTTCTTTCCAGATTTCTTATGGTGAAGTCCATGCCCTGCCTGGATGTAGAGAGGGATGGTTAGCCTGCCTTCCCCATACCCAGTGCCCGCGTTTTCGATTGGTCGAGAGAGAATGCACAGGGAAGGAGCAAGCTGATCTCGGGAGTCCGTATCGGAGAAGACTAGGGGGAGCAGGGAGTTCTGAGCAATCCGAGTTCGCACTCAATTTCCGTGCATAAGGGGAGAAAGTTCCCATTCGGATAAAAGTAGTAACTACCTTAGCCTACAGCTATAGGAGAAAAAACCTGGGCGATTGACCCGAACTGAACTGGGGGAGGGAAGGCAGGAAAATCAGGGATACGCGCTACTGAGCTAAAAATATCCCAATCGAATGATAAACTCAAGGCCGGTAAGACTGAATGAAGAGGGCCATAGAGGAAAAGGAGCAAGAGGAGAATGGAGCATCTTATTTCGTGCTCAGCGGATGCGGAGCAGCCAAGCCTCCCAAAGGGTGTGCCCCATCGGACTCTGCTTAATTGCACTGCGCGGAAGCCTGCATGTGGCCATGCGAGGCACGTGAGCAAGCCCTGCCTCTGTGTTTACCATTGCAGCAGGCAGGCAGTGGCTTGACAGAGCTTCAGAACTTTTTTGTGTTTAACGAATTTCACGTTCTCCGTCAGCTTTGTCTTTTACCAACTAAGACTAAGTGTTTCTTCGTTCGTCTAAGGGAACAGAATTTTTTCAGCTGTATCGACCATAATTATGAGGCACTGTATATAGGGGATTTTAGAATCTTTTTGTATCCGTTGGACATTACATTGATGTCCAACAATGAATATCAACTATTGTATCCAATGTTGCGGGGAAACTTAATGGTCAGCGTGTCCTTTTTCATTTGTAACCTAGCACTTGAAAATCCCAACTGCTTTGGAAATCTCGTTGCTAACTAGTGTAAATTATGATCGTTAATTAATGAAGTCCCTGTTTTGTAGGTTAAATAGAAATTCCAGGGAGACGGAAGACTCGAGGCTAAATTTGAGGATTGCCTCAACACTGCAATGGTAGGGGAAGTGGAATAGAAGAAATTGATTTCATGTGACTAGCTGGGAAACTGGGTAAAGAGTTTTTTAGCTGAATCGGCGTGTCTGCCTGTCTGTCTGTCTGTCTGTCTGTCTGTCTGTGTGGTCTATCTGTCTGTCTGTCTGTCTGTCTGTGTGGTCTATCTGTCTGTCTGTCTGTCTGTCTGTCTGTCTGTCTGTCTGTCTGTCTGTCTGTCTGTCTGTCGTTCCGTCTGTCTGTCTTTCTGCCTGCCTGTCTGTCTGTCTGTCTGTCTGTCTGTCTGTCTGTCTGTCTGTCTGTCTGTCTGTCTGTCTGTTCGGTTATATTTTCTGCCTTTTAGTGCTTTCTTAGTATTTTTATACTCATTTTCTCGCTAACTTAAAGCCATTGGTAGCTATTCATACAGTGTATTGTGCCTTAATCAGTGCTTCACTAAGCCCAATGAAACAGCCAGTGATCTAGGGGATCATATTTCACACCATGGCCATTCAATCAAGTGTTGCTAGCTGGAGTTTCAAATCTCATGCGCTTAATCAAAACGATGTAGTCCATTCAAAACTGTATGGAAACGGATTAGCCCCATGCTGACAATGCTGAGGGTATCAGTGTCGAGACAAGATGGTACACAACACATACATACGTACAGTACCCCGTTGCAAAATGAAGCCGAAACCCCACCTAAGGGATTGAAAATGTTAGTCTTGCCTAGCCATTTCTAAAAATAGACTGGCTATTATGTTTTTACGGAGTATCTAATTCTGCTAGGCCTCAAAATGACTTGCCTATGAATATACACGTAGCAAGTAAGTGCTTACCACTGGGACAAACATATGTGCGTGAGCTGGTTGGATTGAGCATCAATATTTTGATATTTTCGTCACGGATAAAGTTCATAGTGGATAAAGCGTTGACTAAAAATAGAACTCTCTCTAGTTGGATAATCCTGCTTGGACAAAGAGAAATGAAAGAATAATTAAGAATCATAACAAGCCTCAGTGCCAAGTGGGGACCACGCAAAAAGAGACCTAAAACTGACACCAAGGAATAGCGCGGGAGAAAGTGCAAGAGACTAAGAACTATCGACCAGTTTTTTTTTCTACTTTCTCGTTTTTCTTTGACTCGCATTACCATTAATGGTTGCATTTGATCGATTTCTCACTGACCGACAAAGGCGAACGGCCACCAGATTATAGGGGGTGTCGGATTTCATCTGGACTAGCCTAGTTTATCTTACATTTAGTCTAATTAGCTTAATCCAATCAATAATAGAATGTCTACATACTGCCAATGGTTTCATTTATTAGGTTTTCATTGGCTCCATGAATTAAAATGAGTAGCTATGGGCTGCATTCTCGTACGCCTCGCTGTAGCCCTCTATTGTGACCATAATTTTCTCACCTTGGAGCAACTAAAATACATCTTTAACTTTGTACACAAAATTCATAACTGTTATAGGGGTTTAGACTAGCCTGCGGGTACGTTTAATTACTATGCCTAGCGAGGGTGCTTGGATTTGTAATTAGCGCATTTCAAAATCTACTCAGGCTACTCTGCACCCTGCGGCCTGAAGAATGGAATGCACAGCAGATGACAAAAAGACGTTCTTTTTTCATTGCTGATAGAAAGCAACGGCTGTAGCAGCCAAAAAAGCTAAGCTAAGCTGAGAATTATGCTGCTTGTATAAGGTCCTAACCGAACGACAACAATAGTGCGAGCTCGTTGAGTCAACAGGGCAAGATGGCTGGTATTATTAAGACGAGTCAAACTACTGCAAACACTCGGTGGCTTCTTTGTCTAAGAACTATAATTAGGTTCTTAGCACTAGCAGCAACCCAAAGAATTCTCCAATCGCCGTTTATTCGACTTAGCACTAGGAAGGCTTTTTACTTTTGCGAACAGAGTGCGAACACGCAGTGAGATGGAGATTGCAGCCGGCACTGGTTCTATTGAAGAATCCAACTTGATTGGCAATCAGCTAGAAACTGAAAATGAACAGCTGATTCAAGATCAAACTGATATTGAAGTTAGCAATCCCAATGCGACACAAGAGAACCAAGAAACGATGAATTCTGGCTTAGAAAATGAAAGAAAAAATCAGGAAACAGTTGCGCAAGTCTGCACCGAGCCCGACAGCAAGGATACTCTGGCCGAGACGGCGCAACCGATGTCGACCAAAGTAATGCGACATTCGGCCAGCAGCGGCTGTTTGTCATTTAAACAAAACTCCGACATCAATAGGCAGATCCCGGTGACACCAGTCGGTCTGCTGATGCAGCAGCGACTCAGGCGAGGCCGACTGTTCAGCTTGTTTCATTCGGAGGAATTGACGCCAGCACAGCTGGATCAGCTGCGTCGAGTCCGAGATCGGTCGGGAAGTATTCAAAGCTCTGATGAGACTTCGTTTAGGTAGATAGATTTTTTCTGTTGCTAGCATTGACGCCTCGAAATTCGATGCATATTTACCGTAAAAATGCGTGATAAATCTTTTCTTCTTTGAGAGTTGTAGGATTTGTATAACTTTAGAGAATCAGTTCCCGGGTTTTCAAGAAGACAATTTTTGCTCTTCTAGAAGACAATAATAAATCTCGCCTTGCTTCATGATATCAATAGTAATTCTTTTAAACTCACATTCTCAGTGGCCACGAAAGTCAGCAACAGCCCCAGCAGCAACAGCAAAAACAGCAGCAGCAGCAACAGCAGCAGCAGCAGGACCCCAGCTGCCCAACCCGTCGATTTCAATCAGCGGACGACTATTATCCCGTAGCCTACCTGCTCACCGAGGACGCTTCATCAACGGTTCCGACAGTTCCTCCAGCTGAGAGGATTCAAACGCTCGAACTGCTTCAACCAGCAGACGATCGTCAAAGACCGACTGTCAAGGTAGTCGCCAATACGACTGAACCAGAGCAGCGGCTCTCTACCTCGGAATCGAATGATCAATCGAAGGATTTACCAAAGCAGTCGGACGATTTTCGTCTGCCAGCTTCGCCTTTCGCTTACGTGCCGCCGGAGAGGCTGACGCCCAGCTGGTCATTCCAAGCTGCGCCAAGCGATTTGAGACGGCGCAGGCAAAGTGACCAGTCGTCGTCGGCGTTAACTAGAAGTAGCGCGCAGGACTGCGACGGTGGTATCGGATCGTCGAAAGTGATGCAATTGGTGGCCAAGTTTCAGCGCAACGGCAGTACCTAATTAGTGAAAGCAGAATAATTCAGAAAATAAGATTTTTTTACCTCAATTCTGGCTAATTGACTGTAGTAGCTCGTAGAATAACTTCTGACTGGTATAATTCTTGCAAATATACTTTTGAAGTGGGAATTTCATATTTTTGTCCTTTATTCGTTCGCTAACTCGCCTTTTGAGGAAAATAAAGGTACTAAGAAATAAATTTGCTGAGTGCTGATTTTATTATCAAAGCAAAATAAAAATAAAATACAATCGATGTTTTATACATCATGATTTTACACGCTTCTGCAACGCCAAACTAAAATTTTATAGATAGTATTTTTTCTGCTGACAAGTAGACAGATATTGACGTTTATTTGTATTCCTAAGGGAATAAACTTAGATAGAGGCTAAAGCATGGGAAAAAATGTGTTTATTCGGGTAAAATTGCATTCGCTACGAACATGAAATTCTAAATAGAATGCAAAAATACTTGAGTTGTGCAGAAAATTTTAAAACATACTATCATAAGTAGTCTAAAATGGCGATGAACAAGTAGCTAAACTTGCTAAACAGGTTTGACTTGCGGTTCAATAGAATGCTGTATATTTGTTAAATTAACCCTCATAATTTTTTTGTTAAACCTCCCTTCGACAGAGCTCAAACAATGCATAACATATCACGAAGCGTATTTCACAGTTAATTCAAAACTGAAAAAACTGATGTGCTTAGAGGCTTGTTCACAATGCCATCAAATAAGTTGACTTATTTGAGGTAGAATTTGCATTTATCAATTGTGAGCTGTCTTAGAGCTAAAAAGCTTTACTGATGCCAGCCAATCTTATTCAAAAGAAGTCAATTCACACTGAATTTACCGTACGTTGATGCTTTCAAACGGCCTTTTCTGCAGGGCAAACCTTCGTTCCCCTTTGAATTAGCACGTACGAGCGAATGCATTTTTATTTGGATTTTATGACACTATAAAGAACAGTCACCTCTATGTGACAAAAACATCTGCCCTATAGTTTAATTTCGAATTCAAAACCGCGCTACGCTATGTTGTCACTCAAACGGATTGACATATTCGCATAGGGCCTTGGAGATACTTGAGTGCACTCCATTGGTGTCGTCAATGCCTGTTACGTGTGAGGTCCAGATGTTTGCCATATAGAAGGCGTCACCACTATTAGGCTGTCCGGGCATCCAGACTTCAGGCAGGAAGGTGGCGTTGCAGTGCTGCCAGTACCAGGTGCCGCTGGCGGAGCTTCCAATGCGATGGCCGCCAACGAAGTAGGCGGCACCAGAGTTTGAGTTGGTCTTTATCCAGTGCATGTGGTCCACCTCGGCCAGATCGTTTCCGTCGGTGAATTTCGTCAGTCCGAGCTCAGCCTCGCATATGTTGAGTCCAGCAGACCAGTTGGCAGCTGGAAACAGCCTGCGGGTTTATGCCCCTTGATAGACTCTTGACAGAAATGTTCTAACCATACCCTCTTAAGCCTAGATTTTTCTGACAAAGAGGGAGACTTACTTGTAGGTGGAGGTGAAGTGCCGGTTCCCGTAACCGTCTGGACACAGCCGACCGTTCGGCAGTCCCGCAAGGCGTTTCACGAAGGCCCAACCGAACTCGCTGCAGCCGTCCAGGTTTGCTCGATGGGTGCAGCTGTCGAACTCGAAGATGCGGCACTCTCCGGAGTCGGGCTCGAGTCGGAACGCTCGACAACGACGCGACACGCTGCAGGCGAAAGCGCAGGCCAACTCTCGACCTGGAACAACACCTTCAGGCGAGCGAACGAACTCGGGGCGCAAACACAGGCGGTTGTAGGTGTAGTCAAAGTTATCAACCGTGTCGGACAGTTGGAGGCGCACACTGACAGCTTGCAGTAGAAGCAAAGTGAATACAAGTTTCAACTGCATTGTTAATTACACAGTCTAAGTCGCAAAGTTAGATTTATACTCTATTCGTCGCAAATATCTTCGACTTGAGGCTTTTATAACTTTTTATTGCTTGTCGTCAGGTAAGCTCCAGAGAGCCGTTTGCTCATTGGATAGAAACCACTTACCATTACCAAATGAAGTTAGCGGCTATCTTCTCGATTTTAACGCTACAAAAACAAGCTAATTATGCATCGTGAGTTTAAACACTCACTGATGAAAATGATACAATGAAGTGGTACTTCCCAGTACCATGCACTATCCTTTTTTCGCATCGCGTTATAAATTTTTTTCGAATTCAGACGAAGTTTTATACATGTAGTCTCTATATTATACTTACACTACTCCCATTTTTATTAACGCATCTTACGTGATGACGGTTATGTTTTTGCTTCCAATCTTTGTTTCTCCTAAATAAGTAATAGCATCCAGAAGAGTTTATTTATAATCTCCCACTGCTGCATCTGATAAAGCCAATTTGCCAAGCTAGTGCACGCAAATTGCAATAGAGAAGACCTGTGAAGGACTGGTTGGGACTCGGACAAAAAAAACGACTTCCTGACTGCTTTTGCTGCCGCCTGGTGTCCGGTATTTATTGTTGGGAAGGTGGTCTCGTCAAATTAAAACGAATCCATGCTCCGAACAGAGTCGTCCCAAGTCCACGTAGCATTTCTACACTGAGACTTGCATATGATTGTAGCCCCCCGTTGGCTGAGTTACAGTAGTGCTCTGTAGCAAAGATTCTACAGGCACTAGTGGAAGAGTCTAGTACGCTAATCGAAATCTTATGGTCCGTGAGGCTACTTTCTGGTCGATTGTCCCGACAACAGTTTAAAAGCGGTGAGCGATAATTTTCAAAGACAAAGTGCACATAGCGTACTTAATTTTAGCCTTCTGACTAGCGTTAACAAAGCCTAGGAAATTAAGATCCAAGCGTATTTTTAGCTTCACATTGATTCCCTCTAAAAGCTGTTCCTGATAAATTCTTAATAAATTATTTACTCAAATTTAGGCCACTTATATCTGAGATTTTTTCTGGGAATATTTTCTTCTACTACGGCTTGATGCAAACTGACGTGGCTTGGAAAAAATTTCGAAAACGCTTTAAGTAAATATTGAAGCTAGGTGAATCTACAGACAATGTTTTGCTTCAATTTACGCTGTCAATTTGAATTACCTTCAAGCATTTTTATCACTTCCTTCGAAGTCTCAATAATAATATGATAGATGGAGTGGATCCTGCAGTGTTTGCATTATAATCCTTGTCAGCGGTTAGCGTGACTTCAATCATCTCATTTTATCGATTAAAACATTCGAGGCATGGTTGCTTTGCAGAATGGAAAGTGTGTCGCTAGCGGATATCCGATAGCAAGCTGATAATTTCAGCGCCGCTTTTATAAATAGTACATCTATTCACCACCGAAATTAAATCTCTCTTGGTTGTATTGACAGTTAATTCGCCAGTTTAAAGTAACGAGCCAAATTACTCAAACGGATTAACGCACTCGCACAAAGCCTTGCTGACTCCCGCATATACCTCAGTCATATCGTCCAATCCAGTCACATGACTGACCCAAACACTGGCTCTGTTGGCAGGGTCCCCCTCATTAGGCTGTCCGGGTGTAAAGACTCCGATTTAGTTGAATGGTAAACTGACTCTAGTCGAAAATAGAGTCGGTGTCACTTATTTTTTCAACGATAACTTGCACGATGAAAGCGAAAAGGATTAGGGGGACGGCCAACGATACAGCGAGACGGAGGGAGAGAGAAAATATGAGCAGAGGCAATGCGTGCATAGACTAAGGGTTAGAGAAATAAAATGAGCACAGGAATAAAATGTACATCAGAGACTAGCAGACCAATATCAGCGACGCAAACGAAATAACCAAGTTACCACACTCCTTCCCAAAAAATTCGAACATATAGTATTGGGGAATTAAAAGGATTAGACAATATGCCAGATAAATCATATTCGGTCCATAACAAAATTATCGTCACAGTCACTTGTAGCTAAGTCTGTCAGGTTCAGCTCGCTTCCGCATAGATCTTCGTGGCAGCTCGGCAGCGCTGGACTGGACCGAATCGCTGGCGACCGAGATCGGGGCCGCCTGCGGCACGCTCGATTGCTCTGCACCCGGTGGCAACTCGGGCACAGTTTCTGGTGGAGCAGGCGGTTTCGGCTTCTGGACCTGATCGATGTGGCGCTGAACTTCCCTGCCGTCGTCAAAGTGACACGAAAACGATGCAGCGCCAGAGCTGGCAGTCACCACGGCTGGTTCCCACTTGCCGTCGTCAGCGAAATCCCTAGCGACCACGGAGTCGCCGACATCAATACGGCGATCGTGAGCGTTGGCATCGTGCTGCTGCTTCTGCAGGGCCTGCTGCAGTGCAACCCTGGCCGGCAGATTTGGACGGACTCGATCGAGCAACGATTGTAGCCGCCTTCCCATCAGCAACTCGCAAGGCGGTACACCAGTCGTGGCGTGAGGTGTCACGCGGTACGTCAACAGAAATCGCGCCACTTGATCCTCGAGAGGACCGCTCTTCTGTTTGGCTAGCGACTTTTTCAACGTCTGGACAGCGCGCTCCGCCTGGCCGTTTGACGCCGGGTGATACGGTGCAGTTCTGACATGCCGGATGCCGTTCTTCCGAAGAAAATCCTCCATCTCCTCGCTAACCAGGTTCGGCCCGTTGTCGGTCACTATGATGTCCGGCAGACCGTGCGTAGAAAAACTCTGCCGCAGCCTCTGAATAGTCGCAGCTGAAGTTGTCGACGACATCACGTGGACGTCCATCCATTTGGAATGGGCGTCGACGACAACCAGAAGCATCTTTCCTTCAACTGGGCCGGCAAAGTCGAGATGAAGACGCGACCAGGGCCTGTCCGGCCACGCCCATGGATGCAGTGGAACTGGCGCCGGTGACTTTTGCAGCTCTCTACAGTCGGAGCACGAGCTGCAGAGCTGCTCGATTGCCTCATCCAACTTTGGCCACCAGAAGAAACTGCGGGCGAGGGCCTTCATACGTGAAGCACCTTGATGTCCTTGATGCAGACACTGCAGCAACGCTGAACGACCGGCTTGCGGCACAACAACTCGGGTGCCCCAGAGCAGACAGCTGGACACTCAGCTGATCAGCTCGGGATCGGAACGGCTGGAGCTCTGGAGACGTCCGCTCTGGCCAGCGACCTGACTCGGAGAACCGCAGTGCCTGAGACAAAATCGGATCTGTTCGAGTCCACGTTCGAACATCGCCGGCAGTCACTGGACCCTCGTCTAACATGTCCATGACCAGCACAACGTCTGCAGCAGCCGGAGCTTTTGTCGGTTTCTCTGGCAGCGGCCTTCGGCTCAGCGCATCAGCACGCAGCAGTGATCGGCCGGAACGGTGTTCCATCGAATAGCTGTAGGCCGCCAAGATGAGCGCCCACCTTTGAATTCGACCGGAAGCCATTGCCGGAATTGGCTTTGATTCGTGCAGCAGGCCCAACAGCGGTTTGTGGTCGATGACCAACGTAAACTTCCTGCCGAACAGGTACGTGTGAAACCGCATCACACCAAAAACGATGGCCAGAGCTTCCTTGTCCAGCTGAGAATACCTAGTCTCGGCGTCATGCAGAGAACGCAAAGCGAATGCAATTGGCTGATCGATGCCGTTGATTCGATGACTGATGACCGCTCCGATGCCGTAGGGCGAGGCGTCGCACTCCAGAACTAGAGGCATCTTGTCGTCGAAATGCGCCAGGACCGGTGCTTTGCAAAGTAACGCCTTGCACTTCTTAAAGGCGGCCTCCTGGAGAGCGCCCCAGCGCCACCTGGCACCTTGGTCCAGCAGGCGGTGCAGCGGTGCAAGCTCGGCTGACAGGTTTGCCATGAATTTGCTATAATAATTCACCATGCCCAAGAAACTGCGAAGCTGCGTCACATCCTGCGGTGCTGGAGCGTCAGCGATGGCACGAACCTTGTCGGGTAGCGGATGCAGACCGGTGGCGTCAATCCTGTGGCCCAGATAGCAGACACTGTCCTGCATGAAATCACACTTGTTCAAACCGCAGCGCAACCCATTTTCCTGGAGCCGTTGCAGTACCAGTTCCAATGAGCGCAGGTGGTTTTCATCATCCATACCAGTGACGATCAGATCATCGACAAAGCAGGCCACATGCGGTATTGATTGCAGTAGATTGTCCATACGACGCTGAAAAATTCCCACGGCTGGAGCGACTCCAAACGGCAGACGAGTGTAGCGTAGGAGACCTTTGGAAGTGTTGATTGTGCAGATTTCCTGAGCTGCTTCATCTAGTGGCAGTTGGGAGTACGCCTGGGACAAGTCGAGCTTCGTAAACTTCCTACCACCTGCTAGTTTAGCAAAAAGCTCCTCGATACGTGGAAGTGGGTACTTGTCAGGCTCAACGCAGAGATTGACGGTCTGTTTAAAGTCGACACAAATCCGAATTGAACCGTCTGACTTGACAACCGGCACTATGGGTGACGCAAAGTCTGAGCTGCTGACTGGTCTGAGCACACCCTGCTCGATCTCCTTTTCGAGTTGAGCTTCCACTTTAGCCTTAAGCGCGAACGGGACAGTGCGAGCCCTAAAGAATCTGGGCTGGGCTCCCGCCTTAAGATGCAGCTGCACCGGTGGTCCCTTATACTTGCCGAGTCCTGCCTCGAAAACTTCGGCGTACTGGTCCAGCAGGGCACGGATTTTGGGGTGCTCACCGTCTCCACGCACCTGGTTGATGCTGCGCCAGTCCAGTGGCAGATCTGCCAGCCAATCCCGGCCGATTAGGTTGGAGCCGGAGCCCTTGACAACGAGAAGGGGTAGCTTCTTGGCAGCTCCAGCCGCTTGCACACGGACGATGATTTTGCCGAGCAGGGGGACCGGCTCCCCTGAGTAGGTGCGCAGCTGTGCGTCGGCCGGTTCCAGCTTGGGCAGTCCACCCAGCTCTGAACGGAATGTATCCGACGAAATGAGAGAGACGGACGCGCCGGTGTCGATCTCCATGCGAACAGGTGCACCATCGATGGTTACTGTCGTCTCGATTGGAGGGATCTTAACTCTCCGTTCAGCCATCACATGCAGCGAATGCGTCTCCTCTTCTTCGAACTCGACCGCTCTGACAGTTTGATTCGCTCTACGATTTGCCGCGGCCGGAAGCTTGCAGGCGGCAGCCGTATGGCCAACTTTGGAACAGTTGAAACACTTTTTGTCGGCAAACGGGCACTTAGCTGCTACGTGGCGCTGAGATAGGCACCTGAAGCAGCGCTTGCTGGACGATTGCTGATTGACAATTTGGAAGGCATCCTGACTCGCAGATTTTGTTACCAGCTGGCTTCCTTCAGCAGCCGATGTCTGAGCCTGAGCCAAGGACAGAGCAGATGCTAGCGTAAGCTTCTTCTCTGACAGCAGCCTCCGCTGGATGTTGTCATCGGCTATGCCAAGCACGAGCCTGTCTCTTAGCATGTCGTTCAGGCTGGTGCCGAAATTACAGTCCCTCGCCAGTCTTCGCAGATCTGCAAGAAAGTCGGCTATTGATTCACCGACCTTGCGACTACGGTTGTAGAAATGGAACCGCAGCAAGATCTCAGAAGGCTCCGGGTCGAAATGCTCTTTTAGCTTAGTGCAGATATCCTTGTAAGTGGACTGTCCAGGCAGCTCCGGAGACAGCAGGCTGGCAATCAGCTGGTATGTTTTCTTACCGCAGACACTAAGGAGAACCGCGCGCTTCTTTTCGTCAGCGATTTCATTCGCTTCAAAAAATTGTTCAAGTCTTTCTTGGTACTGCGACCATTTTTCAGTCCCCTCTTCAAAGGGTTCTATTGAGCCAACCAAGCTCATGGCTCGTCGCCACTGTAAAGACTCCGATTTAGTTGAATGGTAAACTGACTCTAGTCGAAAATAGAGTCGGTGTCACTTATTTTTTCAACGATAACTTGCACGATGAAAGCGAAAAGGATTAGGGGGACGGCCAACGATACAGCGAGACGGAGGGAGAGAGAAAATATGAGCAGAGGCAATGCGTGCATAGACTAAGGGTTAGAGAAATAAAATGAGCACAGGAATAAAATGTACATCAGAGACTAGCAGACCAATATCAGCGACGCAAACGAAATAACCAAGTTACCACACCGGGCATCCAGACTTCAGGCAGGAAGGCGGCGTTGCAGTGCTGTCAGTACCAGGTGCCGCTGGCGAAGCTTCCAATCCGATGGCCGCCGACGAAATAGGCGGCACCAGAGTTCGCGTTGGTCTTGATCCAGTGCATGTGGTCCACCTCGGCCAGATCGTTTCCGTCGGCGAATTTCGTCAGTCCAGGCTCAGCATCGCATGTGTTGAGTACAGCAGACCAGTTGGCAGCTGGAAACAGTCTGCGGGTTTCTGCGGGTCTCTGTTGATAGACTGTCGACTGAAATTTTCCTACCATTCCCTCTTGAGCCTAGATATTTCTGACAAAGAGAGAGACTCACTTGTAGGTGGAGGTGAAGTGTCGGTTTTCGTATCCGTCCGGACACAGCCGACCGTTCGGCAGTCCCGCAAGGCGTTTCACGAAGGCCCAACCGAACTCGCTGCAGCCGTCCAGGTTTGCTCGATGGGTGCAGCTGTCGAACTCGAAGATGCGGCACTCTCCGGAGTCGGGCTCGAGTCGGAACGCTCGACAACGACAACGCTCGACAACGACAACGACGCGACACGCTGCAGGCGGAAGCGCAGGCCAGCTTCTTTGCTGGGGCAACTCGCTCGGGCGAACGAACGAACTCAGGGCGCAAGCACAGGCGGATGTAGGTGTAGGCGAAGTTATCAATCATGTTTGACAGTTGAAGGCGCACCCCGACAATTTGTAGGAGAAGCAGAACGAACAGAAGCTTTGAATGCATTTTTAGTAAAATTTTAATCTTTTAAATTTAGTCTAATGGTGCTGCATTGACAAGATTACTTATTTTATTCTTTGTCGAAAGTTCTGCCCTAGAAAGTCGCCCTCTCATTGGAGAAGGAAACTGTGAATAATAGATTGGGTGCGGACCACACATTTTTTTAGCAATTTTTAACTATTAACTTAGTAAATGTACGCTCGTATTAGAGCGCATATTGTACTCTCAAGTCGCGATGTCTTTATTTCAAATGCTTTATGTCTAAGTATTCAGAACCATCTAAGTTAATTCCTGAAAAAACATTAAATTTTGCCTACTTATCTATAAATTGTATTGCCTTGATACCAGTTAAATTTGCGCCTTCAATACTTGGCACGGATTTCTTAATTCTTTTTAATTTTCGAATCGTTTTTGGGTAGAGCTTGAGATTCTTAAAATGCGTCATACGTGAAGCTGTCATGGTTGCAGTTGTAGCTTTTGGTTAAATCTGAAACTTAAAATCTTTCTCGACAAGATTCTCGAGGTCCATGCAGAAGTCATGCAGAATCTTAGGTTAGGCCGAATGTGTCTAGTCTAGATTGCAGCTTATTGAAGCCAACGGGATCCTCTCCATGACAGTAGCCAAATGTAGCTTCGGCTTTAGCTTCTGAAAATGAATGCCTTAGTTTGTTTATGTTCCTTGAACAACTGAAATTTGTTCCTGCCCAATAGCCACTGCCCAATTTCAGCAGCAATTTCGATTTTTTTTCGAAGCCTGACGAAAAAATACCATTATATTCTCCCACATAATAATAATAATAATAACAATAATATTCACAGGAGGGCTGCAGGCACCCTGCCGCTTCTAAGCGTCATTGTCCCACAACCAGCGAGGGGACATTGCACTCAATCACGCACTCACACAGGATGTACAAGCGGCATTTCCAAGAATGTACACTCTCTGTGCCTTGGGGGGGGGGGGTCGCCCTTATTGGCGTAAATTGCACGATTGACCCAGAGTCAATCAACCTATTCCTTACGAGAGGCCACGATACCAATGCACTATATTGAAAAAAAAACTCAATATAGCGCGGCTTCGAAACTGGGCCAGTGGCACACAAGGCAGACGCGCTTGACCGCCGAGCCACTCAACCCGTCTATTGTCTCACATACTACTAACCGAATTAGTCAGTAAGTACATACGCATACCAAAAACTTCATTTTCTTGCATTTTTTCTCGATTTGAAAAACAATTCATGAAATTTTCGCGACAGATTAGGATTAAATGCCTTCAACTTTTTCTGGCATAGCTAGACATAGTTCGCGTGTTTTACTAAAAAAAGTTCACTAGAATGGCTTGCCTAGACGGTAAATTTTTTTGCACTAAACGGTTATGTTCCATCATTCCCAAAGCCTAATGGCGCGATCCATGAGATGAGTAGCTAATTGCAATCCATAATGAAGCTTGGTGCACTATCGAAGTGCTCACAGTGAAACCTGCGGTGTAAATTAAGGGAGGCACTTAACTAAGTGGCCTGATCAAAGAATAAACGTTTTAATTCCTAGCTGTTGCCTGAAGAGAACTTTTTTGTTTGCTTCTAACATTACTTGAACCAACAATTTTATTCACTGGATGGTAGGCACCCTGGTGTACTATCGAATGAACAAAATTTTAGCATTGGATATCCCTATGAAGATTTACAATTTTGAGATTCACTGATAAATGATCTCGTAGCTTGAGATTGCATCGCTACAGCTGGACTGTATAGCTCTCAAATACATGTAGAGTTGATTAGCTCAAGTCGAACTAAAGTATTCAGTTCACAATAAAGTTGAGATAACGAGGCGAGACTCCAGTGGCGAGCTAGTCTAAAATTTTGCCGAATTGGGACCTCACTAAATGAGGCCATTCGAAAAGCCATTTTTATCGTTAAAAAAAGCCTAATATGCTAGCTTATTGTGTACTTATTAAAAATCGCAACCTTGGCCAATCGGAGCTCAAGGGGTAAATAAAAGGAAAAAGGTAAACAACTATAGATGTCTAGGTTAAGAAAAACATGCATTAAAGGAGAGAAAGAAAACTATAGAGGGAAATTAAATATGGGGAGCATAAGGAAAGATGATTAACATCACACAAAGCCCCGTGTAATTGTGCTCGCGGACAGAAAACTGTCTGTTTGTTATTTTCACAGACGGTATGAAATTTTTTTCTGAATATTTCGAGACGATGAAGGAACGTATACGAAATTTAAATTAATCAAGTAAATTGAGAATTTAAAATTTAAAAGAGAGTTTATAGAAAAAACATTTTTTAAATTTCTCAATAGAAATTTGCGCAGTAGCTCAAGCTGATTGCTTTACCGAATTCTTAGAAAGTTAAAAATTGAATCCGCGTTACTCAAATGGGTTAATACATTCGCATAAAGTCTTGTTGACATTTGGATTCGTATCTTTTAAGTCATCGATTCCAGTCACGTGACTGAACCAAACGCCTGCTCTGTTGTAAATTTCTCCACCGTTGGGCTGCCCCGACATCCACACCTCCGGCAAGAAGGTGGCGTTGCAGTGCTGCCAGTACCAGGTGCCACCGGAGTAGCTTCCGATCCGATGCCCGCCGATGAAATATCCATTACCAAGGTTGGCGTTGGTCTTGATCCAGTGCAGATGGTCCACCTCGGCCAGATCGTTTCCGTCGGCGAATTTCGTCAGTCCAGGCTCAGTCTGACAGAGTGAGAGTCCGTTTGACCAGCTGGCAGCTGAGTGCAACCTACAAAATTAGTGGAATAATTCAGTAATACGTGTCCAGTAGCACTTTTTTATTATGGTCATATGCAAGGCAACAATTGCTAGTAAAAATGAAGTTGCGAGTACATTCTAAAAATCAAGAGCTATAGTGCATAAAGGATCTTTCTGGAACATTAAAAGTGCATGAAAAAGCTTGTCAAAATTAACTGTGTACGAGCGGACACGAACATACAAGCAAAATTCCTATTTGTGTCAACTCACTTGTACGTGGAGGTGAAGTGCCGGTTCCCGTATCCGTCCGGACACAGCCGACCGTTTGGCAGTCCCGCAAGGCGTTTTACAAAGGCCCAGCCGAACTGGCTGCAGCCGTCAACGTTTGCTCGATGGGTGCAGCTGTCGAACTCGAAGATGCGACACTCTCCAGAGTCGGGCTCGAGTCGGAACGCTCGACAAAGACGCGACACGCTGCAGGCGGAAGCGCAGGCCAGCTCTAGACCAGGAACAACACCTTCAGGTGAGCGAACGAACTCCGGACGAATGTTGGTGTAGTCGAAGGTGTCAAACATGCTTGACAGTTGCAGGCGCACGCTGACAACTTGTAGGAGAAGCAGAACGAGCACAACTTTCGACTGCATGCTTTACTGCCTGTTTTTACTCTAAAATTCAAACTTTAGCTGTCTACAAAAGTATCGCCATGAAGCAATCGCGTCCGTTGCTTCGAATTTATGCAGTTGCTAGACCATTGCTCGTCTACCCTAGGAGGCTTTCGCTCATTGGATGGGAAACAACGGGTAATTTGCGAGCGCAGGAGAAATGGAGCATTAAGCATGTGGTTTTAGTGCTTGATTGCTTTAAGGAATTCGGTCTCTTATTAATTTTTGACACATGTGCTTCGAAGAGGGTTTCAACTTGTTCGTTGATCCTTTCAATATGCATGGCAATGTGGACGAGCCTAATACGAAGTACTGAACCTCTTGCGTAAATTTTTTTTCTCAAGTCAGGCCTCAGCGTGGTTCAAATGCCAATCACTTAAATAGGGGTGCGTGTCTAAGGGAAAAATAAGATGGCGACCTACAGCGGACAACAGAGTGAGCCCTGTGCAAGGAGCTTCTCGGAAACGTTTTTGAACCCACTAGAGCTTGCGGCCTTCCAGGATTCACGACTGCAGCCACGATTGCGAGAGTCAAGACCTAATTTTGCCATCAAAATGGATGCGGTAGCAGTATTTTTCAAGCCACAAGTCGGCTGCACCCTTATAGCTATGCTCCGGCCAGTCACTTGATCAGTCGCCTGGCAACTGATCTTATAATGTTTTTTAGCTGCTCTAATGGGGACGCATTTTTTCTCTCACTTTGCAGACTTCCCAAAGGCATGCTCTTTTCCTCTACTACCCCAGAGTAGTGTGACGCTCTCGTTAGAAATTTTTTTCTCAGTTTTTTAATTACTATTATTTTAGTTTCAAAGTTCGTCCTCTACGCGCGTACCCAGGTATTTTTTTAACCATAAATCGCTGGTGACAGACAGTCTGACCTTTGTTTTCGTCAGTTTTTGGTGCCACATGGCGTCTGTGAGTAATCTGTCTGCCACTCTTTACGCCCCAATTTCATGACACCTGGAGGGTTTCGGAAAGCTCGACTATTCTTCTGTTTTTGTTTTTTGCTTGTCAAATCTTGAAAGCTTAGCTTTTGACCCCTAACAGTACCTTGGGATTTAGGATTATCGCTTCCTCTTTACTTTCTTCCCCCTCTCCTCTTCATGCTGATTAAAGCGCATGCTGTAGAACCTCCTGCTGCGAAGAACCAGAAATAATTTTTCTCGCAAATAATCTCTATCTGCGGTGATTTTTGGTGCCACCTGTCATCTTCTTTATCATCCAGGGAAATCGGTGACCACCAGGTTGGGTCAGATCTCGGCAGTCAGTTTAACAAATTGATCAGACTGCTCCGAAGACTCGACACGCCTAGAGTTCTGTTTGGACAATCCGTAGTTTTTCAGCGACTTCCCATTTAGCTTGCAAACCGTCTTCAGCATCTGGCGTTCTAGAGGAAGACACTCTGGGTCCTCTTCTGCTGATCATTTCGTGGATTACGTACTTGGCGATGTCTCGACGACGAGGACGTATTTATCGTGCACCTATCTTAGCTCCCGGTATTCCGCAGTTGCTTTGTCTGCTCTTGGCTACGGTGATAAAATTGCGCTTATATACACCGACCCAGACGCCGTTCAACCTGCTCTCTCTACCGGTAGACTCTTCAAGGTGGGCACTCGTGTTGGATTTCTGGTCTAATTACGAGCCGTATTTTTAGCCCTGAGCTTGCAGTGATGAGCTAAGCCTAATTGCACAAAATTTTACAGCACATATCATTCTGAGATTTACACATTAAGTACCAAGTGCGCTATAGATAAAAATCATCGTTGGCTACAGATTTTAGTTCTGAGTTGCAGCGATCTGTCGATTTTTAGATTTCATCCAAAGAGAATGTCCCTTCACCGAGGGACCATCATTTAGGGACTTTAATTCCGGAGTATATTTGCTGCCAACAGAAAATACTCTGGGAACTGACTACCTGTTCAGGCAAATAATTGGGATTTGCATCGCTCTTGCTGCTTCGCTTAGCTTTGTCAATCTAGTTAATGGACGCTATATTTTTTCGCGTCAGTTAGAAATTCCATGCGACTCAGTGGCAGTCATGCAGCAGGCACTAGCTGTGTAGATTACAAAAAATATCATTTCTTACATTCAATTACCTTGAAAGCCCCAACCCAAGAATCCGTTGAATCAGCAAAAGTGAAATGTGTTGCAAGGTACAGATTTTTTGGCCAAGTATATTTAGTCATTTCTGAAGAGCTGATTGCCATGCTAGTCAAGGAACTGTTACCATTAAAGGATAATTGATTTTGGTGTCTGTGTGAGAGAATAACCTTATCAGAGGCGGAAAATTACCCAAAGACAGACATCTTGACAGGCGGTTCGACCCACTTACATCATGCAGCAATTTGCAATCTCAGATCCTTTTCCAAGGCTCCCTTCACCATACCCTGCTATACAAGGATGTTACTCAAATGGATTGACGCACTCGCACAAAGCCTTGCTGACTCCCGGATACGTATCAGGAAAATCGTCCATTCCTGTAACGTGATCAGTCCAAACACCGGCTTTATTGTAACTGTCCCCATGATTGGGCTGCCCCGGCATCCACACCTCGGGCAGGAAGGTAGTGTTGCAGTGCTGCCAGTACCAGGTCCCGTTGGCGAAGCTGCCAATGCGATGTCCTCCAACTAAATATGGATTGCCGTAATTAACGTTAGTCTTAATCCAGTGCAAATGGTCCACCTCGGCCCGATCGTTTCCGTCAGCAAATTTTGTCAGTCCGAGCTGAGCCTGACAGACTGACAGTCCGTTTGGCCAGCTGGTAGCTGAAAACAGCCTGTTGGGTTTGTGCGTTTAGTTCTGAGCTTTTCTAGCAGCTTAGGTACTGCTGTATGAGATACAACTAAAAAACCTGTATAGGCGAGAAGCTCACCTGTACGTGGAGGTAAAGTGCCGGCTCCCGTATCCGTCCGGACACAGCCGACCGTTCGGTAGTCCCGCAAGGCGTTTCACGAAGGCCCAACCGAACTCGCCGTCCAGGTTTGCTCGATGGGTGCAGCTGTCGAACTCGAAGATGCGACACTCTCCAGAGTCGGGCTCGAGTCGGAACGCTCGACAAAGACGCGACACGCTGCAGGCGGAAGCGCAGGCCAGCTTCCTTCCCGGGGCAACTCGATCAGGCGAACGAACGAACTCGGGGCGCAAGTACAGGCGTATGTAGGTGCGAGTGAAAGTGTCTAGCACAGTTGACAGCTGCGCATGTACACTGAATACTTGTAGAAAAATAGACAAAACCAGTAGTAAAGATTTCATTTCGGCTATACTTCTCGTACCGAATGTGAAATTTAGAGCGTATAGTAGGTCCTTTAATGTTTCTGTTTAACGCAGTGTATTTTGTCCAATATATTTTATGTATCCATTAATCAATTTTGATGAGGAGCATGTTAGCTGCTTCCTAATTGGACAAAATAAGTGACGGTTGATAATCTACCCTGGATTCACCCGGACCTCATGTGATTATACTAGCGAGGATATGAGACAGAAAATTCTTCAACTCAAAAAACTGCTAGTCCGGAGAGTATACAGTCAGATCCGTCAATGGGTGTGGAAATTGACAGTAGCAATCAGTCGATTACGCATTGCGGAGAATGATAGCTCAATGGCAACTTAAGAAGTGGTCCTTATGCTACTTATGATCCTGATAATACTTATGACAGAAGTATGCTACAAGTGGTCCTTGTGATAGCTATGGGTGGGCAAGTAGGAAAAGTACTGTGCTAGCTAAGCCCTGTTTACTGTTGGAGTCTGGTTAGGTCGACTGTGGATAACCACCGTGCGTGTTATAGTTTTGACATTACTTCGTCAATAGATGACGTGGTTGAGACCATATCTTTGAGCGCGGTATTAAGGTGTGACCTTGTAATCGCCACAAATTCTAATTGTTCAATATTTGTAACGAGCACACATAATCGGAGAGCCTATTCGTTAGAATATACTTTTTCGAGCTGGTTCAGTCTTAACTTTTATCAATATTCCGTAGGGAACCTGCCTTGGCTTGCAGAAAATTGGCTTAGCGTCGTGCTTCACGGTCAAGGATTCTGTCAGTAGCGTACGTTCCTGATGGACGTAATTCATTTGAAACATCACGCAGAATAGCTTAGTTTAACTCAGCCTCGACATCTGGATGGTCAAACACAAACGACGAAGTTAAATCTGCAGGAATTTGTTCCACTGAACCTTTACTGAACGCTTCTCCTTTGACAAACACAATATTACCCGTAGCCACGAGTCTTTAAAAATCACCGCGAGTCACGAATGATGACCTGAACAGTCTTAGAGTGCTGTCTTTCATTCACTGAGATAAGAGGGTCAACTTGCTGGGCTTCTGATTCGATTGTTCGCACTTTTTCCTTGTTATTCTTCCCTGCTCGAGCTACGTACAGTCAGTCTGGACCAACACATGGCAGTTAAGTGACCTGTTCTACCACATATCATGCAGCTTTTTTAGTGGTGATGACATACCACATTAACGTGCTCTTCTTTTTCATAGCACAGGCAATTTGCTTCGCCGAAACCGTTTGTCCTTTCTGCCAATATTTGGAGAGCAACTTAGAAACCAGACTCGAAATGAATTTCGATGGATGTGGGTTAAGCGAGAACAGGGTGTCCCAATTACCATCGAAAATAAGCTTCACCACGCACTGCCACTAATTAGACTCTTTTGGCGCCAGGCATGAACAGTAGGATTTTCCAATTAACAAGAAGCGCCTACGTGAAGCCTTAAATTTATACAAGAAATTTCGAGCACTATTTAATATTTTTAAGTACGCTAGGAGAGCTCGAGGACGCAAAGTTTCGTGATAAGCTGGTAATTAAGAAATCCCGATATTGCGGGATTAGACTGTTGACAACAAGTTGAGAGAGACGGCCAGTCATTAAACTTCTACATGAGGGCCATTTTGGAGCAGACAAAATGAAATCCATAGCCCAACGGTGTGTTTGGAGGCCTGGAGACATTAAGAAATTCGCGAGAAATTACTTTCCCGCGAAGAGAAACAAGGATCATGGGTCTCGAAGACAATGGACCACTTGGTCGGACGAGACAGAGTAGTGGTGCAGAGTTCACGCCGATTTCGCCGATCCCTTTAAAGGAGACAACTAACTACTGATTTAAACGGATGCGTTAATCACACGCTCGGATGTGGTGAATTTCATATCATAAAGTGCAAAACGACACTCAAAAGACTCAATGACCATCAAAAGATTGCGGTTGAACCTTTTATCAAGAAGGCGTACCAGAAACTTTGGTTACAGATAGTGTAAATCAAAGAAAATTGAGGGATGTTTGAACGTAATTAGTTGCAGACATGTGCTTACGCCGCCTTACTATCCCAGATCCAGCGGATTGGCTGAGCGTTTTGTACGCGATCTAAAAAACCATTCGAAGTGAGCTTCTGGTACAGACGAACTCCAGATTAGCCTGGTCAGGTTCCTGGTAAAATATCGAAATTCCCTCCGCTCTACTGGGAAAGCTCCAGTTAAGGTAATGAGACGTCATCTGCACTTGCCCCAGTATGGTCCTTGCTCCTTTGAGCCAGTATGGGTTCAAAGCCTACAACCGTGATACGGAAAAGTGAAAGGCTGGCAAAGTTTTTTAAGGTAAAAGCTATTGTTTCTATTGTAATTATAAAATAAAAACAACAATTAGCTCAACGGGAGCTTAACCAGACACCAACATTAAGCAAATGAAAAACTCTGCCTTCTATAACTTAAGACAGTCAGTTGAACACGCTTCATACTACTCACTAAGTAGCTAAAAGTGATCAAAGTATTGTGCAAAATAACTTCGAATAAGTTTGAAAGAAGCGTAGGAATTTAAAAACTAATCATCAGCTGAAAATGTATAAGCAGTCACCGCTAAGATTGTGGATCGAAACTGAATGTTTTCAAATCAAAAGCGCAGTTTACTAGCTACAGAAAAATCTATCTGAAGTGACTACTAACTTTTATTATGCGGAAATTAGAAATTTTGCGTCTAAAATCCATAGCAACAAACGAAAAAGTTTTTATTGCTTTTTCATCCAGTTGGTAAAAACATGCACCACTCAAGCATCAATTAGCTAAGGCCCTTGACTCGAATATTGAAAAGCCATGAAGCAGTACACTCGTCAGAAACTTTCCATCGACAGGGTAAAAAATACAGTCTAAAGACTGCTTTTAAAGCGCTGCATATTGAAAGCTGATAATTGATAGTCATAATTGGCCTCAATGCTCTCTTCGCCAAAGTGAATAAAAGACTTTCTACCCATAATAGCTCTAACTTTCGTTTGACTCCCGAGAGCCAAATTATCTAAAATTTATTACATGACTTAACGATAGAACACCTGTAAATGTTTCTTTTAAATTTTACGTTGATATCTGTCCTTCTACAAGTAAATTTATCGATTGTAAGATCCCAATCGATGGACAGCTTCAGTTTAGCTTACATTCGCATGTGCTTGAGGCCGGAATACATCAAACAACACGCTGACGTCACACTTGGTAGCAACGTTGATTGCGCAAGAGCTTGCGTTGGTTCCTCTGCTTGCCGAGCTTTTCAGATGAAGCCGAATAACTCGGGCAAGTGCCTAACTTTAGAGTTCGACAGGTGCGATGACCGCGTCAATATGAACAACTGCAGTCACTTCGATTGGGCCTTCGTGCGACGCTTGAATGGATTGCCCAACGGTCGGCTGTGCCCTGATAATTACGGCAGCCGTCACTTCACATCGGTGTACAAGTGAGCTCCTAACTAAAGTTAATGTGTACAATCTAGCCCAAAACAACTGCGCTAGGATATCCCAGTCTAGCGCGTCTGCCTTGTGTGCCACTGGTCCAGGTTCGACCCCACGTTTAAGGTTGACTTTTTTCCCTAGCGCGGTTTCATGCGCATGGTCAAATAAATTTGGGGCCTTGTGAACGAATTGGTTGGTCTATTGGCCAGTTGTGCAATTTACGACCATGAGGGCAACCCCCAAAGGCATTGATAGTGTACATTCCTGGAACTACCGCTTGTACACCCTATGTGAGCATGTGACCGGGTGCTATTCTGGAATTCCGCAGTGAACCGTGCGTGTTTCTATGCCTGCGTACGGTTTTTAGTGTGACTGAACGCGCTATAGGAGTCAGCGCAATGGGCCAATGGACAGTAATGCCCCGTCGCCGGTTGTGGGACGATGTCGCTCGGTCTAAGCGGTAAGGTGCCTACAGCCCTCCTGCAGATTCAATTTTTTGTTGGGGATCTTAAGTAAACTAATTGACGACAACACCGATCAAGATTTCACCATAAATTGAGCTTAATCTGTTACATTTAGTTTTAGAAATTGTAATCACGATTTTTTTATTTGTTTTCTGTGGATGACCACAAGAAAGCCTTCGCATGAGGACACTACACTCAAAGTTAGTGTACTATATTTGAATGCATAATCCACTAGCTAAATTAAAACAACGGCAAAAAGACGCAATGCAATAGCGTAAAATGACTAGAAGTGACTTTAAGTGACTATAAGTAGATTTTATAGTTATTTCTTCAAAAACCGATCACTCTTACCTCCAGGCTGTTTCCTTCACCCAGCTGGACTGCTGGAAAAGTACGTTGCACTTCCGAGCCTGGATTAACAAAATTTGCCGACGGAAACAATCTGAATGAGGTTGACCACATGCACTGGATCTTGAGGAATGTTAACAATCGTCAGTCGTTCTTCATTGGTGGCCATCGGGAAGGCAACTTTGCTAGAGGGACGTGGATCTGGACGCACTGAAACGCCACCTTCCTGCCGGAGGTGTGGATGCCGGGACAGCCGAACTCGGGTGACAGGTACAACAGGGCCGAAATCTGGTGGCTGCATCGTTCCGGTGTCGATGATGTGACTGAGACGCTCCCGGCAACAGTGCACGCGCTGTGCGAGTGCGTCGATCCGTTTTCTTAAATCAGTAAGCGAAAATCGAAGAAAAAAGGTGAAAACGCAAATTTTTTCGGATCTACTCTGTGTGTGTCGTACGAGCGTATCTTTAAAATGTTTTTAATGTTTGAATGCAAATATAACAAATACGAGTAAGTAACGTGCATTGTAGGGGTAAGTTCAAGGACATCTTAAGTAGTCCTTACCTAAGATGTCCTTGGGTAAATCTCAGAGAGTTAAGTAATTCTAGCCTCTAGTAGTTACATGTATGCCCACACTCAGGCAACGATTTCATTCTGCTTTTTTAATTTTAGTAAAAATGACCTTGCTTCTTATTTGCTTCTTATACGATATTTTGGTTCATTTTTCTCGAATTGGACTGGTTTTAATTTATTATTCATGATAAGATTGGTCATGATCACATGACCAATCCACTAGTAAATGACTAAAACTAAAAGCTTGGTGGCTGCATCTGCAGTACCAACAGCAGTTACCTGGTATTGAGAAGATCATTTCTCAGTCCATATTCTATCGATGCTTCGAACGAGCCCGCTACGTTAAGGTAAAGTCCTACAGAATAAATTGTCATCAATTTTTAGCGAAGCTTGATTTTGAGTGCAGAATTTCTCTAAGTGCAAGTCACGTGACTAAACTGCATTGGAAACTGGAAACTGTGACTGTTCATTCTTTTTGTACCGTTGAACCACAGAAATTACCCTATTTACCATTTGGAAAGCACAAGCGTACTTTTTGCTGCTCCATTGATTGTAAAACAGTGTACAGTTGGAGAAGCAGATTGCAGACCCAACCCTGTGCCCCATTGCTTTAGCATCCATCCGCCCGTCACTAGCCCTTCCTGCGGGGAAAGACAAAGAAGCAACTGAACACGTGTTAGGCTTTGCTAACGGGAGGGGGAAGTGCAGGGATATTTTATAGTCAGTGGCAGTTAACTATAGAACTTGACAGAACTTGACAGATACGCTCGTAGATGCTTTAGTGCAGCTCAAAGCAGCCTGAAAAGCAGAAACAGCAAAAGATTTTTTGTACTAAAATGTCAGAATGCTGTCAATTTCAAGAAAGCTCCAGCGCTACCGATCAGCTATCTCTGCTACTAGAAGAAGCTGAGGAAAGTGAATTGTCAACGGGAAAATCATACGAGGCCTTTCAGTCGGCTCTTCATCGGAGGGACCTGACACTGTCGCAGCAGCAGCGGCGGGGTCAGAACCGAGCTCGAAAGAGCAATCCACTCCAGACGGACTCCGCGCTAGTTTTAGAAGTTACCGATGTTTCCCCGAGTCTGGACAAAGTTTTACCCGACTATCTACGAAGATACACCAACGAATGCGGCTACTGTCAGCGTTTGTGTCGCCATGGAAACGCAGGAAGTACCATGGCTTCAATTCACTCAAGCATTGCATCACTTAGTGCAGCGGAGACAGGAGCTCGAAACTTGATTGACAGGCTGGCTGTGTTAACTGCTGTGGGCGATCAGGCTAAGTTGAGGTGAGGTATTCGCAAAAAGTGTTAGACAGGCATATATAATCAGATAGATAGAAAGATATATAGATAGATAGATAGATAGATAGATAGATAGATTGATTGATTGATTGATAAATAGATAGATAGATAGATAGATAGATAGATAGATAGATTGATTGATTGATTGATAAATAGATAGATAGATAGATAGATAGATAGATAGATAGATAGATAGATAGATAGATAGATAGATAGATAGATAGATAGATAGATAGATAGATAGATAGATAGATAGATAGATAGATAGATAGATAGATAGATAGATAGATAGATAGATAGATAGATAGA
>CATNEM010000136.1:1060000-1495000 GCA_950096795.1 Macrostomum cliftonense | reverse complement strand
TCAGTTTTGGATGTCTCTGGCACTCATAAACGGTAAGCTTATTGCATTTAACTGAAGGGGTCTGCGTACCACTGGGATCCTTTCATTTTTGGGTTTTAGCACGTTTATTAAGTCACGTTTTCGCCTTCAACTACTTGTTTGTTCTATAAGTAGTTAGTATTGAATTTTTAAACTTTTTTGACAGCTTTAACGAACTGACCTACGGATTCTCTACCAAGCAAAAGCGCGAAACGCTGCATCAGCGCCCGCTAGCAACTAATAATAACTCATCCTCACTCCCCCTGGTAACTGCGAGACCTGCAAATGGCTCGAGCCTCGAGAAACAGTCAATACCGATTATTGGCACCGGGTTGCTGGCTCCCAATCTATCTGGTCTCAATAAGAAACAACAACAATCGCCAGAAACTAAGCAGGAGCAGCAACAACAACCAGAAGAAGAACCCAAACAGACAAAGCAAAAAGAAGAAAAAGCAATACAGCGAGAGCAACAACAAGAGCAAACACTGCAGCAGCAGCTGAAACTGCACCTACTGAATCATCAAAGACAGCAGTTAAATCGACGTCAGAGGAGCGCTCAAGGTCGACTTCCTCATCGGGATGTAGCCGAGTTTGAGCTGCCGCGAGAGGCGTCTGGAACGGAGATGGTTCCGCATTCGGCCAGATCGGCGATGGAAGCCAGCTGCGATTCGCGGAATTTGCCGTCTTTGATTTGACTAGTCTGGGGGGTGGGGAGCAAAAAGCGTCAATTCCTATTTTTCATCATACAATCGAACAATCTGTTATCAAGTTACCAAGTCTTTCATCGAAATGGTGGACACTGTTATTTTTTGGTTTTACTTTATCTTAATTTTTTCACCAATTCTCATTAATCTGCTCTTATATTCCTCTGCTTTTCTACTTCTCCCATTGCCTCCCTCTCTACCTGCCTCCCTATCTCCAGGTCTCTGTGTCCCTCTCTCCCTGTCTCCCTGTCTCCCTTTCTCCCTCTCTCCCTGTCTCCCTCTCTTCCGGTCTCTCTCTCTCCCTGTCTCTCTGTCTCCCTCTCTCCCTCTCTCCCTGTCTCTCTGTCTCCCTCTCTCCCTGTCTTTCTCTCTCCCTCTCTCCCTCTCTCCCTGTCTCTCTGTCGCTTTTCTCACTCTCTCTTCTTAGCTCTTCTTCCACTCTATTCTTATATTCCCTCTCTCAAAAATATCCATAGCAACAATATTTCTGCTTTAATGTATGTTGAATTCTTATTTTATTAAGTATCGGCTTAGTACGTTTTATGTACTTGTTCACCTCTGTTTTCCTTTCGCTTCTAATTGTCTCTTTCGAGCTAAATATTTCAGACAGAAAGAAAACCTTGCATTGCACCCTATGTTACCCATCTACCCCTCTTTGTATTTCCCTCCTCATCAGGTTTTCCTCTTCCCTTGTTCTCCATTCGGTGTCTATTGCTTTACGATATTACGTCGCTTGCATGCTTTATTTTAGCTTTAAAATGCAACTCGACATCAAAATACGCAATCAATAGCATAATTAACCTCACTGTTGGCTGTTATATATTATTGATATGATTTTCTACTATATCGATTCTAACTGATTCCCGTGTGGTGTCTTTTTAAGAAATCAATAGATAGGCCCTTTTTCAAGAAGATTAGCGATCGGCTTTCTTCTTTTTTCTTTTAAAAACTAATTTTAATCCTTGGAGTAACCGCATAGGATGACAGTAATGAGAGCCTACAGATATGAATAATTGATGACTAATCTGGCGTGATGGGAGGAAAAAAATAGCTACCGCTTTTATAATCCCTACGTCTCTTGGTTGGCTTTGTTTCATTTGGTACGATTCGATACCGTTGGTTGGATCGTTTTATAAATTTGTTTTGTTCTGACATTTAAAAACAATCGGTGATCAACATTTGGTCGTTATTGATTTGAGGTCATTTGTCATACCTGTTTATGCGTTTTGATGCTAACAACATATTATCAATGTTCAGTAGTCAATTAATCAATGCAAAACAGATCTTATTAGAAGGCAGGCTTCTTCTGACATTTGACCTGCGCCGAACACACGACTCATCCATCCATCCATTGTCCGTTGTCAAAAGCTATTTAAGTAAGGTTTGGAGGGCTCCCCTTTGTCGTTTGTCAAGACTCTGTGTCGAATTGAAACCGTCAATTATATAAGTTTGAAGCTTGTAAGCGAATCATTCGAATTAACTAAAAGCAGACAGTCAGGCAAGAAAGAATTGGGAAGGCGGGGTAACAGGGGGTTCTCACACGCAGAAGCTCTTCCCCTGCCCTTCACTCGAACTGGCTTGTCTTTTCTAATAATATATCCTCATCTTGCCTATCAAGAGTGGATCGAGCTAAACGCGGAGTTCCGTGGCTTTATTAGCCTATATATCGAACCGATGACAATCTATGTGGCCTAGGAAGTTTTTTTTTACGACAAATTGAGGAACTTCAAAATAATCCAAGCAGGAAACATTGTATGCTTGCTGAAGTCTTTTGTATTCTTCTGAGGCGCTGCCTATAGAAGTTTGCTTGGGTCTCTTATTCATTAGAATATGGTCACTTGATAATAATCTGCAAACAGAATATATATATCTGCCGCCGAAATGAGCTAACGAGCAACAATAGGGTTGCAGGAAGTTCGCTGAGGATTCGTTGAATTCACTCTGGACAAAGAAGTAAAGTATTATTATTATGCATGGGGTATAAAATTAGTGAACAAATAAGATATATCTCTTCAATTTGTGTCCGTTTGATTAAAGTAGCGCCACCTTCATTCGAAGTAGCGCCACCTTCATTAAAAGTAGCGTCACCTTCATTCAAAGTAGCGCCACCTTCATTCAGAAGTAGCGCCACCTTCATTAAAAGTAGCACCACCTTCATTCGAAGTAGTGCCACCTTCTTCAAAGCGCCCCTGGATAAACTAGTCTTTGTCCTACTCTACACTAATCCAGCTCGAAGATAATAAGGAATAGAATGAATAAAGACCTTAACTTAAAGCCTAAGCATGTTAATTGTCAATAAGACAGACTTAGACAGAAGAGAAGTCAGAAAATTATCAATAAATTATTCATCCACAAGCAGGAGAGGTTGGAATTATAGGGATCTTGGCCTCGATCGCTTTTATTGTCTTTATCCATGGGGTGACTGTGCGCCGCACTCCGCAGACAGTGGACTGAAAAGTGGGGGAGGTTACTTGAGGAGGGATAAATTTGATGTGCAGGGGAGGGATTCCAACGAATTATTTTACAGCCACAAAAGTTTTAATCCATTGTTTCTTTGAGTCTGCAAACCCTCTCATCCTGGATCCCTCGAGACAACTATAGGGAGTTAGCTTGTCTTGGGCAATAAACCATGCAGTATAGGATAGATAGATAAACTTTATACTTTGATTACTCGATGGGAACTGATGGTAATATTGGATGGCCACGCGTCGTGTGTCCATGACGTCCAGGATGGCAAACACGTGCTTCAGTCATCAGACAGGCAGAGCTATTCATGCTGACTCGATCGTTGAAAACTTTTTATAACAATTAAATTGTAGCCATGCGCGCTTTATGGGCGATTGGGTTCGATGGGATGTTAAAGTTACCACGGTGGTTGTAAAAATGCAAGCGATTTATTGCGAGTTTTCACAGGACTCAAGACTCAAGACTTTTTTCATAGGAAGCAGCATATAATGCTCAGACAGACACTGATAAAGACACAAACTCATTCAGACACACACTCATTCAGATAGACACTCATTCAGACAGACACTCACTCGTTCAGATAGACACTTATTCAGACACACTCATTCAGACAGACACTCACTCATTCAGATAGACACTTATTCAGACACACTCATTTAGACAGATACTCACTCATTCAGATAGACACTTATTCAGACACACTCATTCAGACACACAGTCATTCAGACAGACACTCACTCATTCAGATAGACACTTATTCAGACACACTCATTCAGACAGACCCTCACTCATTCAGATAGACACTCATTCAGACAGACAATCACTCATTCAGATAGACACTTATTCAGACACACTCATTCAGACAGACACTCACTCATTCAGATAGACACTTATTCAGACACACTCATTTAGACAGATACTCACTCATTCAGATAGACACTTATTCAGACACACTCATTCAGACAGACACTCACTCATTCAGATAGACACTTATTCAGACACACTCATTTAGACAGATACTCACTCATTCAGATAGACACTTATTCAGACACACTCATTCAGACACACAGTCATTCAGACAGACAATCACTCATTCAGATAGACACTTATTCAGACACACTCATTCAGACAGACCCTCACTCATTCAGATAGACACTTATTCAGACACACTCATTTAGACAGACACTCACTCATTCAGATAGACACTTATTCAGACACACTCATTTAGACAGATACTCACTCATTCAGACAGACACTCATTCAGACAGACACTCATTCAGACAGACACTCATTCAGACAGACACTCATTCAGACAGACACTCATTCAGACACACACTCATTCAGACAGACACTCACTCATTCAGACAGACACTCATTCAGACAGACACTCATTCAGACAGACACTCATTCAGACACACACGCATTTAGACAGACACTCATTCAGACAGACACTCATTCAGACAGACAATCACTCATTCAGATAGACACTTATTCAGACACACTCATTCAGACAGACCCTCACTCATTCAGATAGACACTTATTCAGACACACTCATCTAGACAGATACTCACTCATTCAGACAGACACTCATTCAGACAGACAGTCATTCAGACAGACACTCATTCAGACAGACACTCATTCAGACAGACACTCATTCAGACAGACAGTCATTCAGACAGACACTCATTCAGGCAGACACTCATTCAGACAGACACTCACTCATTCAGACAGACACTCATTCATTCAGACAGACACTTATTCAGACAGACAGACACTCATTCAGACAGACACTTATTCAGACAGACAGACACTCATTCAGACAGCCACTCACTCATTCAGACAGACACTCATTCAGACACACACTCATTCAGACACACACTCATTCAGACAGACACTCACTCATTCAGACAGACACTCATTCAGACAGACACTCATTCAGACAGACACTCATTCAGACACACACGCATTTAGACAGACACTCATTCAGACAGACACTCATTCAGACAGACACTCATTCAGACAGACACTCATTCAGACACACACTCATTCAGACAGACACTCATTCAGACAGACACTCATTCAGACAGACACTCACTCATTCAGACAGACACTCATTCAGACACACACTCATTCAGACAGACACTCACTCATTCAGACAGACACTCATTCAGACAGACACTCATTCAGACAGACACTCATTCAGACACACACGCATTTAGACAGACACTCATTCAGACAGACACTCATTCAGACAGACACTCATTCAGACAGCCACTCACTCATTCAGACAGACACTCATTCAGACAGACACTCATTCAGACAGACACTCATTCAGACAGACACTCACTCATTCAGACAGACACTCATTCAGACAGACACTCATTCAGACAGACACTCATTCAGACAGCCACTCACTCATTCAGACAGACACTCATTCAGACAGACACTCATTCAGACAGACACTCATTCAGACAGACACTTATTCAGACAGACACTCATTCAGACAGACACTCATTCAGACAGACACTCACTCATTCAGACAGCCACTCATTCAGACAGACACTCATTCAGACAGACACTCACTCATTCAGACAGACACTCATTCAGGCAGACACTCATTCAGACAGACACTCACTCATTCAGACAGCCACTCATTCAGACAGACACTCATTCAGACAGACACTCACTCATTCAGACAGACACTCATTCAGACAGACACTCATTCAGACAGACACTCATTCAGACAGACACTCATTCAGACAGACACTCATTCAGACAGACACTCATTCAGACAGACACTCATTCAGACAGACACTCATTCAGACAGACACTCATTCAGACAGACACTCATTCAGACAGACACTCATTCAGACAGCCACTCACTCATTCAGACAGACACTCATTCAGACAGACACTCATTCAGACAGACACTCATTCAGACAGACACTCACTCATTCAGACAGACACTCATTCAGACAGCCACTCACTCATTCAGACAGACACTCATTCAGACAGACACTCATTCAGACAGACACTCATTCAGACAGACACTCACTCATTCAGACAGACACTCATTCAGACAGACACTCATTCAGACAGACACTTATTCAGACAGACAGACACTCATTCAGACAGCCACTCACTCATTCAGACAGACACTCATTCAGACACACACTCATTCAGACACACACTCATTCAGACAGACACTCACTCATTCAGACAGACACTCATTCAGACAGACACTCATTCAGACAGACACTCATTCAGACACACACGCATTTAGACAGACACTCATTCAGACAGACACTCATTCAGACAGACACTCATTCAGACAGCCACTCACTCATTCAGACAGACACTCATTCAGACAGACACTCATTCAGACAGACACTCATTCAGACAGACACTCATTCAGACAGACACTCATTCAGACAGACACTCATTCAGACAGCCACTCACTCATTCAGACAGACACTCATTCAGACAGACACTCATTCAGACAGACACTCATTCAGACAGACACTCACTCATTAAGACAGACACTCATTCAGACACACACTCATTCAGACAGACACTCATTCAGACAGACACTTATTCAGACAGACACTCATTCAGACACACACGCATTTAGACAGACACTCATTCAGACAGACACTCATTCAGACAGACACTCATTCAGACAGACACTCATTCAGACAGACACTCATTCAGACAGCCACTCACTCATTCAGACAGACACTCATTCAGACAGACACTCATTCAGACAGACACTCATTCAGACAGACACTCATTCAGACAGACACTCATTCAGACAGACACTCATTCAGACAGACACTCACTCATTCAGACAGACACTCATTCAGACAGACACTCATTCAGACAGACACTCACTCATTCAGACAGCCACTCATTCAGACAGACACTCATTCAGACAGACACTCACTCATTCAGACAGACACTCATTCAGACAGACACTTATTCAGACAGACACTCATTCAGACAGACACTCACTCATTCAGACAGACACTCATTCAGACACACACTCATTCAGACAGACACTCATTCAGACAGACACTTATTCAGACAGACACTCATTCAGACAGACACTCATTCAGACAGACACTCATTCAGACAGACACTCATTCAGACAGACACTCATTCAGACAGACACTCATTCAGACAGACACTCACTCATTCAGACGGACACTCATTCAGACAGACACTCATTCAGACAGACACTCACTCATTCAGACAGCCACTCATTCAGACAGACACTCATTCAGACAGACACTCACTCATTCAGACAGACACTCATTCAGACAGACACTTATTCAGACAGACACTCATTCAGACAGACACTCACTCATTCAGACAGACACTCATTCAGACACACACTCATTCAGACAGACACTCATTCAGACAGACACTTATTCAGACAGACACTCATTCAGACAGACACTCATTCAGACAGACACTCATTCAGACAGACACTCATTCAGACAGACACTCATTCAGACAGACACTCATTCAGACAGACACTCACTCATTCAGACAGCCACTCATTCAGACAGACACTCATTCAGACCGACACTCATTCAGACAGACACTAACTCATTCAGACAGACACTCATTCAGACAGACACTCATTCAGACAGACACTCATTCAGACAGACACTCATTCAGACAGACACTCATTCAGACAGCCACTCACTCATTCAGACAGACACTCATTCAGACAGACACTCATTCAGACAGACACTCATTCAGACAGCCACTCACTCATTCAGACAGACACTCATTCAGACAGACACTCACTCATTCAGACAGCCACTCATTCAGACAGACACTCACTCATTCAGACAGACACTCATTCAGACAGACACTCATTCAGACAGACACTCATTCAGACAGACACTCATTCAGATAGCCACTCACTCATTCAGACAGACACTCATTCAGACAGACACTCATTCAGACAGACACTCATTCAGACAGACACTCATTCAGACAGACACTCATTCAGACAGACACTCACTCATTCAGACAGACACTCATTCAGACAGACACTCATTCAGACAGACACTCATTCAGACACACACTCATTCAGACACACACTCATTCAGACACACACTCATTCAGACACACACTCATTCAGACACACACTCATTCAGACACACACTCATTCAGACACACTGAGATGTCATGAGGCCAAAAACACAGAAGATTTTCCTAATGTGTAAACGCGGAGATTTTTTTTGCGGGCCCAAGCGCCAACCAATGGTTGCCTCCCTTCCACAACTCCAATCTCTGGACTGAGTCTCAAACTGAGTCAGCCAACCCCGCAACTCGGCGGCCACCCCTTTTCATTCTCCCCCCGAATTAAAGGGGTTGGAAGGAGGCACTCGAGTATCAAGCCTTTTTTGACAACCGGAAAACACGCCACAGCCTTAAGAATTTCAATGATGGAATTCGAACATCGACCAGAAGAAGACAGACAACAGCAGAAGAAGACCAAGACAAGCAGCAAGCATTCCAGCCAGATTTGCGCAAAAATCTCGACCTCAACCGCGCTAAAAGCAGCGAGAGCTGCCGCAGCAGCAGCAGCAGCAGCAGCGGCAACAGCCGGCGAAGGTCAAGACAAACGACGGGCGGCCAACGAGCGAGAACGACGCCGAATGGCCTCGCTGAACGTGGCCTTCGACCGGCTCAGACGAGTCCTGCCAACAACAAGCGAAGCCAAGCGGCTATCAAAGTACGAAGTGCTCCGTTTGGCTCAATCTTACATTGCGGAACTGGCTGATTATCTAGCTCAGCAGCAGGGACTGCAGCAGCAGGATCAGGAGTCGAGGTTCGAACGACCTGCTGAACAACTTGGTGCGAGCAGCAGCTGTCACCGGCTGCTGGAGCACGAGACAGTTGAAGATGATGATCTGATTCTGAACGAATCTGACTCGAACAGTAATTATGATGAAGATGATCAGTTAGACGCTGTTGTAACAGATGTAAGGATGCATGATGGATGCTTGCGAAATATTAATTCAGTGACGCAATAGTCATATTGAGCGAGTCAGTAACTCGATTCGTTTAGATTTTTGTAAAACTGCACAGCGCACCTCGAATGTCCATCAAAATTATGCATGGCCATGGGCGGCGGAAGCCCGCGGCACAGGGGGCACGTGCCCCCCCTGAAATTTAGTAGGTGCGGCACTCAATGCAAAGTGCCCCCCCAACTGTAGCATGTGCAAAAACTGTTACGTTTTATGTTGTGGAAAAATGGCTATATCCAAGGAAAATTTGTGCCGACGTGATGATAAAAATAAGTAAAAAAATCTTGAGGCTGAATCGGCCCCATGTCTTAGAAGTGCTGGTGCCCCCCCAGGAATAATTTGCTCCGCCGCCGCTGTGCATGGCATTGATATTAATGTATACTAAATAAGATTCATACCGTATTGTGGTAGAATTACAGCACCAAGTGACCTCTATTATTAATCAGACCGCTCTAACAAGATAAAATAGCCTGATCCCTCTAAAATTTAGTCCAACTTTAGCGGCATCGCACACAACACCGGAAAATTTGCGTTAATGTAAATTTTTCATCTATTTCTTTACGACAAGCTGACGTTGGATATGATATGTAATCAATATCTTTAATTGCTTCTGACTGATTTAACGCGTGAATTTTTTAAATTGCGTCCTTAAAAAATAAGTAAAAGTTATATCATTGAATTCAATTGCGAAATTCGGTTGCAACCATTTAGAATCCTAAATTTCATGTCCACTACTGCTAAGTAGTGTATTAAGGCTTATTCTTTTGATACCAGGAATTTTATGTCATGTGTCATCGTATGTCATATATGGCTATAGTATGGCCGACTTTTCATGCGTTAAAGGTTCTTTACTTCTTGCCACGTGGTTAACAAATAGAGAAAATCCTAAAGAGAGCTTTGCAGGTAGCATGAATCACAGTTAATGTTTATGTAGCGTACATATGCTTAGCTTTATTAAATGGTCTGAAAGTTATGTATGGCGATCTTGCATGCTTAGATATTAAATTGCATATCCATGTTGCGATCGAAAACAAACTTAAAAAGTTGCTGTGTTTGTATCAGAAAAAGCCGTGTTTACGGATTTAAACTCCGATTTCGCGGTGAGAAATTTTAAGGAGTTCAGCCCACTTTTTTATGTAAAATAATGTAAGCCGGACAGGTGTTGCGGCTCCTTCAGCCCGTCAGAATTGAACAGATTTAGCTTGTACAATTTTTTATGAGGTAAACAATTAAAATTATAATTAAATTATAAATATAGCAATTTGTTTGAGTCAATAGTGTATTTTAAATATATTGCTTTAGAATATTAATTTAATTCAAAACAGTTCAAAGAAAATATTGCGCTAATTTAAAAGGGAACTCTACTTCGTTCTCTAATAGAGGCAGCAGTAGCATGTACTTGCTTGCGCAAAGACATGCTATAAGAATTTTACTTATACATTTGCTTCAGGGGCCTAAGTAAAGGAATGCGTCAGATCCTCTGTTAAATTTAACTCCAGTTTGCTGTAAAAATCTGTGCAGAAATCTATGCAGGTTTACCAGGTTTTACCTACGTGTATTATTATGTCATTACACAGGTACGGGAGTTGTTGCTAGGCCTAGTGCCTGCTTACTCGTATGTTAGGCCTATGAATTTTTTATTTAATGTATACTTTTCAGATTTTATTTTTATCAATTGCCATGTAAAAATGAATCTGACTTACTGAGCAACAATTTTCGACTACTGACACTGTTAACTATGTAAAAGTTAGGTAAGGCACTTCAAATTTAATTTTTCAGCCAAGTGAAGCTGCCATTCCTGCCAAGGAAGGACTTGGCTGCTATTTAGTAGCAGGGTCATTAGGGATATCCGTTTTGGTGAGTGCAGGTCACTTTGGCGAAAAGATATTTTAGCAAAAGACTGGGTTTATTTTTTATGCGATAGGCCTAGGGATGCTATAGCATCTTGACTTTCAGAATTGCATCCTGAAATTCAATATAGGCCTAGGATGCGTCAATGCGATTTTGCATCCTGATTTTTTAATTATTCACAATAAAAGACCTTTTAAATGGGACTTAAAAAATTGCATCCCAAACCCTGAAATTGCATCCTAAAATTAAGAACATGATGCAATTTTGTATCCTGTGGCCATCCAAAAAATAAACCCAGACAAAAGACGTTTCTGTGAATGGTCTTATCAGCAAAGACATTTTGGCAAATTATACTAGTATTGCTTAGACTGCAACAGTCAACTTAAAATAATTATTATAAATACGAGTATAAATAAGTGGATGAGACCTCCATTTATGCAATTATACAACATGCACACTTTTTTGTCTGGAGCTGAAGGTAACTTAAAGCAGGTTCCCATGCTCTTTATGCTGATGTCTGGCCATCATAGAGGGGACTATATAGAGTCAGGGTTTTTTTCATCCAAAATGCAAATTCAAGCTTGCATCTTAAGCATAAAGTCTAGGTGCAAATAAAAAACCTAGGTGCTAATTGCATTCATATACTAAAGAAGTTATAAGTCATAAAATAAGTGATTTTTATTATAATTTAGAAAATGGAAAACTGTTGCTTCCTTTTGTAAGTGTTTTGTTTTATTTGAGCAAATTGAAAACTTTTTTCACATTTTTATTTTGAAGATAGCTTGAAATTTGAAAATGCCATGCACTAAATTATGCTTGCAAAATTGCATAATTTGCATCTCACATTGGAAAAAAGCAAATGCAATATTTGCATCTAATGCCCAAAAATTAGGTATAAATCAACATTTTCAAGTGCAAGTTGCACTCTATTTGCACAAAACCCCAAATAGAGTTGTTTTTTTCAGCCCTTAAAGACTTGGCTCCTCTAGCTCTAGCTCAACCACTTGTATTTGTTGTTGACTTTGAAGGCTACAGTGCAGTTTGGTGCACATTGCATGACATCTTCCCATATGCTAGAATTTGTGGCTGTATCTTTCATTTTACACAAGCAATATGGTGCAATATCCAGGCAAACAGTTTGCAACAATCATATAGGAATGATGCCAGTACCCAAAATTTTATGTATATACATTGCTTATACAATTTATAGTGCCATTTGCTTTCACATATGCAAGGAAAAGTTGAATTTCATTTGTTGGGAAATGTAACAAGTTTGTGACTAAATGTATTATCACAACAATAAAGCTCTTAGCCGTCCAATTGCAGGTTAAATGCAATGATTTTAAGTTGACCTAGCAATGCCAATATAATTAGCACCAATGTGACCATTTGCCAAAATGTCTTTCACTGAAGTGTCTTTTTGCCAAAGTGACTATAAGCCATTTTGGATAATATAGCAATCAAGGAATGTCATTGCAGCTATGACCACAACCTAAAAGTCCCAATCCTATTGGAAAAGACTTATTTGTCAAATCAAATGGAGGCTAGAGTAACCATGTTAGTTTAATTTATTTTATTGTATGATTGCATAGCTTGTACTATATAAGAAATTAAAGTATGCTTTCTCTAGGTTTTTTGTGCAATAGAGATGCTGTAATGGACAAATATAGCATCCTGATTCTCTGAATTGCACCTTGAAATTCAACCTATGATACAATTTTGCATCCAGATTTTTTTGTTTTTTGGAACAATTTTGCAACATGCATGGAACTTTAAAAAATTTTCCTTAAATTAATGGCAGAATGCAAAATTGCAACTAGCACCCAGTGAAAAAAACTGTGTGCTTTCTAGAAAATTCCCCTTTTTAGTAATGTCTTGTATGCCACCCATAATCTTTAGTGATTTCCAAGTCAATAAAACTTTATAGCTATTTCATTGTATGTTAGCATATGCTAAACCTAGTTTTTATCCTGTGCCATTGTATTTTTAATTGTTTAAATGGGTTTTTATTGCATTTGTTTATTTTGTTCACCAACACAAAGGCATTTAAGAAGCACCCATATTATTTCATTTCAACTCTCAAGGTCTATATTTGATCAGTCACATTAGATCAATATTTATCTTTTGAGATAAAATCTTGCCACTTTTGCAGGATCAGTTGTATCTTTAATGTGACATCAAGAAAAATTTAATTGAGCAAAACAGAAACAATGTTGCAACTTGCTATCTATCAAGTTAATCGATCTAAAGGTCTGTTACTACAGTCCAAAGTGCTCAAGCAAGGACTTGTAAAGCGTCAATTCTGCGAAACATTGAATCCAAACAGGCGACCAGTGACTAATGTTTGTAGAATTGGTTGCTCGTCTGGTTTCTGGGGCGATACGTCAGTGTCAAGTGAGTGAAAGCTTCAATATGGGGATAAAGGGATAACTTTATCCCTAAGGAGATAAAATTGTGCTACATTAATAATTTTAGCTCAGCAGCTTGTGAAGCACGGCAGCATAGACTACCTGGTGTCTGATTATCTATCGGAAATCACCATGTCACTGTTGGCTGGTGCAAAAACAAAGAGTCCCGTAAGCCGCATACCTAAACTATTAAAATAAAAAGTTCTTATCATGCTACTATGTAAGTAAAGAGTAAAGGATTTTTTTCTTAAATTTGCAGAAATTAGGCTTCGCCCCAGATTTTATTAACTACAGTGTTGGTCCAATGCTGCGCGAAATTAAAAAACAAGGTCTGCTTTTAACAATAAATTACAATACTTTTAAAACTTTTTTTTGAGCTAGTTTGAGTTCTGGTGTTCATTAACCTCGATTTCGAACAGGCATCCGTGTTGTAACCAACGCTGGCGGAATCAACCCCATGTCCTGCGCCGAATTTTTAATCTCCTACGCTAAAAATATCGGCTTGGATTTGTCCGATTCTGTTGCCGTGGTTACTGGAGACGACGCTAAAAGTTTATTAGCCGAAGATTCTGATTCATCTAAGCTGATTAATGCCAATGCTTATTTGGGGTGAGTTTCTGGCTTCTAAATTAAATTATAAAATTGTAAATTTAGGACTAATTCAGGGAGACTTGTAGCTTAGTCATAAAGACACGCACGCAGACAGACAGACAGACAGACAGACAGGTAGACAGACAGACAGACAGACAGACAGACAGACAGACATACACAGACAGACACACAGACAGACACACAGACAGACACATACACACATACACCCCGACAGGCTTAAACTGAGACATTTAGTCAAAAGAATGAAAAAAACTTTCCCGTTAAAAGCCTCCTGACTTATAACCAGAAAGTCCTGGGTTCGAGCCCCAACTATAGGAGACAATTAAGCTTGTAATACGCCATTGCTCCTGACCGCCCAGCGAGACAATGTAGGCCTGTAGGTTTAACCCATCCAGGCTGTCAGGAATAAGCAGCATGATCAAGATTGACCCAATCAATTTTCACCAGGGCCCAGCCAATAGCGCAAGCATTAAACGCGGGCGCACAGTTTGTCATTACTGGCCGATGCGTGGATAGCGCTCTGGTGCTGGGGCCGTTGATACACGAGGTAAGTCAAATAAATTATTCGGTGTTTAATACCCATGATAAATAGTAAGCTATTAAAAGATTGAAAATGCTACTTACAAGTAGCAAATGATAACTTTTTTGTGTTCTGAATCGATTGTCAATAAAATTTGGAGAAAAAATTGTGTAACCTCATCACAGGAAAATAGTTATAATTTGTTTCACAGAATTCAGTCGCCTACTTTCCAGGAACCATTCATAACCGGCTTTCCCGGAATCAATCATAACCTACTTTCCGAGAATTAGTCATAACATACTTTCCAGGAATCATTCATAACCTTACTTTCCAGGAATCAGTCATAACCCACTTTCTAAGAATCAGTCATAACCTACTTTCCAGGAATCATTCATAATCTACTTTCAAAGAATCAGTCATAACCTACTTTCCAGGAATCAATCATAACCTACTTTCCAGTAAATAGTCATCACCTACTTTCCAGGAATCATTCATAACCTTACTTTCCAGGAATCAGTCATAACCTACTTTCCAGGAATCAGTCATAACCTAATTTCCAGGAATCATTCATAACCTACTTTCCAGGAATCATTCATAACCTTACTTTCCAGGAATCATTCATAACCTACTCTCCAGGAATCATTCATAACCTTACTTTCCAGGAATCATTCATAACCTAATTTCCAGGAATTTTTCGTAACCTTACTTTTCAGGAATCATTCATAACCTAATTTTCAGGAATTTTTCATAACCTTACTTTTCAGGAATCAGTCATAACCTAATTTCCAGGAATCATTCATAACCTACTTTCCAGGAATCATTTATAACCTACTTTCCAGGCATCATTCATAACCTTACTTTCCAGGAATCAATCATAACCTATTTTCCAGGAATCAGTTATCACCTACGTACCAGGAATCAGCTATCACCTACTTTCCAGGAATCAGCTATCACCTACTTTCCAGGAATCAGTCATAACCTGGGAGTCGTTAACTTGTCACTAAAAAGCATGAAGGCACAACAAATCGTTTATAAAATTTTCACACAATGTAAAGTGTTTGAAAGCCTATAAAAGTAGAGAAAAAGTCCAAAAGCATTTTACAGAAAAGGTAAAAATATGGCGTGCTGTGACGTCTATTTAGACGCTAATCTGCATCTTATATATCAAAGGTTTCGTTTCTTTTTTTAGCTCTTATCACACGAGTGTTAGTGTCAACAGACTCGGGTACCATCAGTTCAACAGTGGTTACTCAAAGTAAAAACAGACAACAGACTCCCAACTGTGCTGTCAATTTCCTACTCAAAATTTTAGGTTCCGTTCAAGCGTTAATTATGTTTACAGTTAATTGAGGAAATTGAGGAATATTTTGATTGTTAAATAGTGGCTTCAGCACTTCCGGGGTTCTAATAATTAGATCAGCATTAATCCCTGAAGCAAGGGCGGTGCCTTTTTCGGGGCAGGATAAAAACTCGTCCTAATGGGTCAGGATTAAATTGTCATCTTATTTAGGTAGTCGGATGGTACTGCATTTCAGACGGATTATAAACTTAAAGTAATTAGGATTAGTGCTTATGTTAGTGCGTCCTATTTTTTTGTCAATCGCCCCCAACCCTGACTTATTGACTCGTCAGACAGTGACAAAGTAAAAAGTGTCTAGACGACAGGTTTTTTAGCTCATCTTGATGAATTATAATGTATTATAGATGACAGATTAAATAGGCTAATAAGCGTTGATTTTTTGCTTTAACTTTTTGCTAAAAAGTTTTAAGCTGACTTGTAAATGTAAGGGACCTATTTTGCAAATAGAATAATCTTACTTTAAGTCTGTCTGTCGAATGTGTGGGTCTGTTTGTGGGTGTCTGTCTGTCTGTCTGTCTGTCTGCCTGTCTGTCTGTCTGTCTGTCTGCCTACCTGTCCGTCTGTCTGTCTGTCTGTCTGTCTGTCTGCCTGCCTGTCCGTCGGTCTGTCTGTCTGTCTGTCTGTCTGTCTGTCTGTCTGTCTGCCTGCCTGTCCGTCGGTCTGTCTGTCCGTCTGTCTGCCTGCCTGTCCGTCGGTCTGTCTGTCTGTCTGTCTGTCTGTCTGTCTGTCTGTCTGTCTGTCTATCTGTCTGTCTGTGTCTGTCTGTCTGCCTGTCTGTCTGTCTGTCTGTCTGTCTGTCTGTTTGTCTATCTGTCTGCCTGTCTGTCTGTGTCTGTCTGTCTGTGTCTGTCTGTGTCTTTCTGTGTGTCTGTGTCGGTCTGTCTGTCTGTCTGTCTGCCTGTCTGTCTGTCTGCCTGTCTGTCTGTCTGTCTGCCTGTCTGTCTGCCTGTCTGTCTGTCTGTCTGTCTGTCTCATTGCCTTCGCCTATCCCCTTCCCCCAGTTCCGCTGGTCCGCCCGCGACCTGGACCTGCTGGCCACTGGCAGCCTGGCCGGCCACATAGTGGAATGCGGCGCCCAGTGCACGGGCGGCATCTTCACCGATTACGAAAGCGTGCCGGACTGGGACAGCATCGGCTTCCCTGTTGCCGAGTGCCACCGAGACGGCCGATTGTACATCACAAAGCCTCCCGGCACAGGCGGACTAGTCACAACCGAAACCGTCGGCGAGCAGATTGTGTACGAGATCGGCGACCCGGCTGCCTACCTGCTGCCCGACTGCACGCTGGACCTGCGCCGGGTTCGTCTGGAACAGGCCGGCGAAAATCGCGTCGCCGTCATCGGCGCTCGGGGCCGGCCGCCGCCGTCTCAACTGAAAGTCAGCGGGTGCGAGATGGACGGCTACAGGCTGACTGCGGTGTCTGTGGTGGCTGGCGGCCTGGCGACTAAGAAAGCTCGGCTAACTGCCGAGGCTGTGCTTAAACGGTGAGACAGTGAACCTTTATCTCACCTTAGAGTGAACCTTTATCTCACCTTAGAGTGAACCTTCATCTCACCTTAGAGTGAACCTTCATCTCACCTTAGAGTGAACCTTCATCTCACCTTAGAGTGAACCTTCATCTCACCTTAGAGTGAACCTTTATCTCACCTTAGAGTGAACATTTATCTCACCTTAGAGTGAACCTTTATCTCACCTTAGAGTGAACCTTTATCTCACCTTAGAGTGAACCTTTATCTCACCTTAGAGTGAACCTTTATCTCACCTTAGAGTGAACCTTTATCTCACCTTAGAGTGAACCTTTATCTCACCTTAGAGTGAACCTTTATCTCACCTTAGAGTGAACCTTTATCTCACCTTAGAGTGAACCTTTATCTCACCTCAGAGTGAACCTTTATCTCACCTTAGAGTGAACCTTTATCTTACCCTAGAGTGAACCTTCATCTCATCCTAGAGTGAACATTCATCTCATCCTACAGTGAACCTTCATCTCACCCTAGAGTGAACCTTCATCTCACCCTAGAGTGAACCTTCATCTCACCCTAGAGTGCACCTTTATCTCACCCTAGAGTGAACCTTTATCTCACCCTAGTCTTACCCACCCGTTATGCCCAGTGTGCGCCTAATTTTCAAGCACCTCGGCTACGACGACTTCACCGACGTTTCGGTGCAAGTGATTGGCGCCGAGGACGCATTTGGGGCCTCGGGCCAGTCCGCAAGGGTGAGTGGGCGCTAGTGTAAATTTTGTTCTAATGTTGAAATATCCTCCAATGTCAATATTTATCCCAATTTTTGTAATCCAGGCATCGCCAGCCCCTAGAGAGGCGGCCCTATGGCTGGCGGCCAAGCACCGGTCTAAAGAGGCCCTGGAAGTCCTGTCCAGAGAGATCGCACCGGCCGGGACGGGCATGGCTCCGGGACTCACTGCTTTGGTTGGCGGCCGGCCCAAGGTGTCGCCAGTGCTGCGTCTGGTGACGCGTCAGATTGACCGATCGGCATTCCAGCCTAAAGTACATTTCGTTGGTGGTAAAACTATCAACGCCATTGATCCTTGGTCTGATGTGGCGCCTACTGATTTTACTGGCAACAATGATGAGGCTGATGAGGTGGATGATAAAGTTGACGAGCCGCCGGAATTCGATGAGTCATCATTGAAGGTTTGATTGCTGAAAGATGGTTAAGCTCGTCTCTTCTTAATTGTGTTGCTTAAGACTGATTCTAGCGCTTTCACAGATCCTAACTTTCCCACATCCCAAACTTCTCCAGCTGTGGTATCCCCTTCCGCTCCTTAAACGTTTCAAATCCCTACACCCCCTGATTCTAACCTTACTGAGATCCCAATGTCACCAGCTAGAATCTAGATCCCAACCTTCCCGGGTCCCAAAATTTAAACCTGATTAGATTCCAATTTTTATCGATCTCAACTTTTTGATACTCCAAGCTTCTTAATCAAAAACTTCCCAGATCCAAAACTCCCCAGATCCAAAACTCCCCAGATCCCAACCTCCCCAGATCCCAACATTCCCAGACCTTAAACTTTTCAAATACAAAACTTCCAATGTCCTCAACTTCCCTGATCCCAAATTTCTCAGATTATAAACTTCCCACATCTCAACCTCCCCAGATCCCAAAACTTTTCAAATTCTAAACTTACCTAGATCCCAGTCTTTCCTAAATCTCAGCCCCTGCATCTAAGATCTTTACTTTCTCAGATTGCACTTTTTCCAATCGCACATTTTAATTTGCATCATTAGCATAATTGCCAATCAATCAATCACCTCCTGAAAATCCCCCAAACTCCCAGCTGCCCTGCCGCCTCATCGACCTGGCGATAGCTCGCAGCGGCGACAAGGGCGACGCCTGCAACATCGGCGTGCTTGCCAGACGTCCCGAGTTCTATCCCCTACTGCGCCGGCGCCTCACCTCCGACGCTGTGGCCGACTACTTTCGGCACGTCTTTCCGTCCGGTGTGGATCATCGCGCCCTAGTCAAACGCTACGAGCTGCCCGGCCTTCGGGCGTTGAACTTCGTGCTGGATCAATCGCTTGGCGGCGGTGGTGTCGCCTCGCTTCGCTATGATCCTCAGGGCAAGGCGTTTGCCCAGGTGCTGCTGGACCTCGTGCTGGAGCCCGAGGATCGAAGCAATTCCGCCGCTACCGCTTGAGACTCTTGATGCGTGCAGCTTGGCCAATGGTAGCTAAATTGACTTCTACTGATTAATCTACTGGTACCAAAATTTGAGATCCCCAAACTTTGTGATCCCCAACTGGCTGGTCCTCAAATTTGTGATCCCCGACCTGCTTGATCCTCAAATTTTTTATCCCTAACCTTCTGTTCCTTAAAATTTGAGATTCCCGACCTTCTGATCCTTAAAATTTGAGATCCCTAACCTCCTGATCCTCAAATTTGAGATCCCTAACCTTCTGATCCTTAAAATTTGAGATTCCCGACCTTCTGATCCTTAAAATTTGAGATCCCTAACCTCCTGATCCTTAAAATTTGAGATCCCTAACCTTCTGATCCTTAAAATTTGAGATCCCTAACCTCCTGATCCTCAAATTTGAGATCCCTAACCTTCTGATCCTTAAAATTTGAGATTCCCGACCTTCTGATCCTTAAAATTTGAGATCCCTAACCTCCTGATCCTTCAAATTTGAGATCCCTAACCTTCTGATCCTTAAAATTTGAGATTTCTGACCTTCTGATCCTTCAAATTTGAGATCCCTAACCTTCTGATCCTTCAAATTTGAGATCCCTAACCTTCTGATCCTTCAAATTTGAGATCCCTAACCTTCTGATCCTCAAATTTGAGATCCCTAACCTTCTGATCCTCAAATTTGAGATCCCTAACCTTCTGATCCTCAAATTTGAGATCTTCGACTTTCTGATCCTTAAAATTTGAGATTCCCGACCTTCTGATCCTTAAAATTTGAGATCCCTAACCTCCTGATCCTCAAATTTGAGATCCCTAACCTTCTGATCCTTAAAATTTGAGATTCCCGACCTTCTGATCCTTAAAATTTGAGATCCCTAACCTCCTGATCCTCAAATTTGAGATCCCTAACCTTCTGATCCTTAAATTTGAGATTCCCGACCTTCTGATCCTTAAAATTTGAGATCCCTAACCTCCTGATCCTCAAATTTGAGATCCCAAACCTTCTGATCCTTAAAATTTGAGATTTCTGACCTTCTGATCCTTCAAATTTGAGATCCCTAACCTTCTGATCCTTCAAATTTGAGATTCCCGACCTTCTGATCCTTAAAATTTGAGATCCCTAACCTCCTGATCCTCAAATTTGAGATCCCTAACCTTCTGATCCTTAAAATTTGAGATTCCCGACCTTCTGATCCTTAAAATTTGAGATCCCTAACCTCCTGATCCTCAAATTTGAGATCCCTAACCTTCTGATCCTTAAAATTTGAGATTTCTGACCTTCTGATCCTTCAAATTTGAGATCCCTAACCTTCTGATCCTTCAAATTTGAGATCCCTAACCTTCTGATCCTTCAAATTTGAGATCCCTAACCTTCTGATCCTCAAATTTGAGATCCCTAACCTTCTGATCCTCAAATTTGAGATCCCTAACCTTCTGATCCTCAAATTTGAGATCTTCGACTTTCTGATCCTTAAAATTTGAGATTCCCGACCTTCTGATCCTTAAAATTTGAGATCCCTAACCTCCTGATCCTCAAATTTGAGATCCCTAACCTTCTGATCCTTAAAATTTGAGATTCCCGACCTTCTGATCCTTAAAATTTGAGATCCCTAACCTCCTGATCCTCAAATTTGAGATCCCTAACCTTCTGATCCTTAAATTTGAGATTCCCGACCTTCTGATCCTTAAAATTTGAGATCCCTAACCTCCTGATCCTCAAATTTGAGATCCCAAACCTTCTGATCCTTAAAATTTGAGATTTCTGACCTTCTGATCCTTCAAATTTGAGATCCCTAACCTTCTGATCCTTAAAATTTGAGATTTCTGACCTTCTGATCCTTCAAATTTGAGATCCCTAACCTTCTGATCCTTCAAATTTGAGATCCCTAACCTTCTGATCCTCAAATTTGAGATCTCCGACCTTCTGATCCTCAAATTTGAGATCTCCGACCTTCTGATCCTCAAATTTTGATATCTTCGACCTTCTTATCTGTAAAATTTAAGATCCCTGAACTTCGGATCCTTAAAACGTGTGATCCCTAACCTGCTAATCCTTAATTTTTTATTTTGATTCCTTAACCTACCGATCCTGAAGCTTTGTGATTTATTTATTTTTTACTCCCAATTTTTTTCACCTCAACAAATTCGTAATTCCCACCCGAAGCTTTAGGAGCGTATGATGCAGGTAAAATCCCTCAAAAAATATTTTAAATCTTTAATTCCTAAATAATTATGAATTTTTTTCTATTTTTTTCTTATACTTTTTAAGTACAGTTAACGCGCTTTCAACCGAATTTTTAGTGCGACCTTGGAATTTATATTTATAATTAAAAATCTGAACTTCAAACAATTATTTTTTTAGTCTGATCCTACTCACTTCAAAGGCTTAGCTACAGCAAACAGGGGGGGGGCGGTGTAACTTTTGCTAGGCCTGTAAAAATCTAGGCTGTCATTAGCAACTAAGCGATGGGCCTCTCTACCACTATCATAATGTTGGCCTAGTCAGAGTAAAAATACACAATTACTAGATAGCTGATTATTGTTCTGAAACTCGATTCGTGCTTTGTACTGAGGCAGCGGACTAAATAATTGCTCCGAATAGCTAAAATGCACTCGCTAATTGTTGGATAACATTTTGTTTAGCATTCTTAATAAATGCCAAGCAGAGATTAGTAAGTTGAGGGTTTAGCTTAGCGAATTCTTAAAGAGTAGGAATCAATGGTTGACCTAGTTTTTCTGCTAATCATATGCTTCTTGATTCCGTAAATTGTGTACATAATGTGAGCAAGTCGTCTGTGCGCTTACTAAAAATAATTGTTGCCAATCATTTTCATGAAAATAATTTGTGCTAGTTAATTATTTTACCTGGTGTCATTGTTTATAAATTTAGAAAACGCTTGAAATGACGTACAGTACAAACATTGATTTTTCTTATTAAATATAATTGTGCCTTGTTGATTATTGTTTGCACTGCCCAATTTGCAAAAGTCTTTGTTTCATAATTTAAATACTTTTTTGTAATACAGGATTAAGTTAGTTGTAGGTAGGTTGGTGTCTTTTATTTGGACTAAAGTTTATATTTTCAGAAAAATCGGACAACATTGAGATCTAAATCCACAAAAATTAACACGGAATGTTATTTTAAATCATTCCCCTAGCCAATCACGCCTAGAGGAATAATATCCTCATCCGAGGCCTTCTTTTCGGTCCTTTGAAATCGGCTTCGTTTCACTTTGCGCAGCCTCTGGGCGGCCAGATGCTCCGCTACAAACACTGTGATAGCTATTGAGCACAGTACGTTCTTCATTGGCTGCAGTATGTAGTTCATGATTTGGTAGAGATCTTCGTCTACGGGGTGTTTCCGATGAACTGACACGGCTCTGATCAAGCCAGTGGCCGCTAGGGGCAGGTAGCAGACCAGAGCCACGCACAGCTGCAACAGTTTCACATTTCGATTAACATGATCCAGGCCGTTCAGCACTCCCGAGTTGATGCCTTGTTGTAGGTTGGTGCCGCTGCTGTTATTGCTGCTAGACTTGGCTTTGCCAAACACCGCACTTGGCCGTTCCACACCGTTTCGAATCCAACGAATAATAACGATAGCAGCCGATACTGAGCACACTAGAATTGGCGCGTACACATTGACTAGCAGTTCGGTGATAGCGATCAGGTGATAGATTTCTAGGAATTCAACCGACACGCGACACTCGTAGATAGCTACGGATGCGGTGAAATTATCGCTGATATTAATACGCTTGTAGTTGAGCCCGATGTTGTACATCCAGATGTGGTTCAGATGGGCGGCCAGGGTTGCCACGGCCGCCAAGCTTGCACCGATTTTCAATCTAAACTGACTGAAATGCTTCAGTCCGAAGCGCATGTCCAGTGCTATAGCGCCTCGTTCCAGTGCGAACAATACTAGCAGGGAGGTTTGCACATTCATTGTCAGATTCTCGCCCAGATGGTACAGCTTGCACACCCAGGTCAACGCGTGTCGATTGTTTTCAATGAGATTGTGATATCGATTCACCAGAGTGAAGGTCGCCTTGTTCAACAGGCAGGCTGCGTCGGATGCGCAATTCCAGCGCAGGATGAGCAGGCATCCGAGCTTGTAGCGGCTGAACGTCGGCCTGTTGAGATAGTAGATGCAGATCAGAAGCAGCGCGGCTGCTGTGTAGCAGAATGCTAACATAATGCTGCTTAGCAGTTCTTCGTGTCTACTGAAATCCGATATTGCGTTTTGAATCTGTCTGGCATAGCGGTTGTCACCTAATGTTGAACTGTTCATCTCAACCATGATGTCTGTCGTCATATTTTGATTTTGAAATTGGGTGAGCATTTCAGATTGAGAAGGCGCTGCTTAAACTGTATTGCATTGCCTTCTTATCGGCAGGCTTGTATCGAACTAGCTTATATGATTGGCTGCCATGCTATTGGCCAAAGCTGTGTGGGTGGTGAGAGAGACAGGTTTTAACCCTTCGCTCCTTCCTATTCAGTTTTTTATTATCTTTTGTTTCGTTTCTGATGCGAGTTGCATGCCAAATGCGGGTCTGATTCTTTTCTGTTTCGCCAATTTTTTAAAAGAAGCAATCACTAAAGGCGATTAAAAGAATAATAGGGGCGATTAACAGTCGTCTTGTCGCAGCGCCATCCATTGCATGCTGAAATGCGATTAAACAAGGGTTTTGGAATCAAGCTATGAAATAAAATGTTGAGTCAGCTTATCATCGGTAAATGCTTGCTGCCTAAACATTTCGATTGATTTTTTGATTTCCTACAGCCTATTAACCGTCTGCTCTAATTTGTTTAAATTCGTCAGGATAAAAAGGTTTTTTCTATATTTAATATAAAAATAGTAAATCTGATGTAAATTATACGATAAAATAACTACAATAAAATTTTGGTGGATAAGATAAATCCATAGGGCTACAGAAGGGTAGCTACATAAAATAGACAATACGAGTATAGAGATAAAGGGATAGTGGATAATACAATGCATAGAAATTCGATATAGGGCAGAGGTACTCTCCCTCCCTTTCCATCTCTGCTCCCACCATCCATATGGTACGGTTGTTACTTGTCTTATATAGTACAGTCCCTCTTTTTTGAGTGTCAGGTAGCAGTCTAACTGATAAATGCTTAAAGCTTTGCCTCAGTGCAAGGGTGTGAGTAAGAGGAACTAGCACGCGAACCCGGCCTTGAATTTCTACAGACGGGTCAAAAAGCAATTCGATGGATAGGTAGATAAACAGATAGATAGATTGATTGATTGATTAATAGACAGATACGAGTAGATAGACAGATAGATAGATAGATAGATAGATAGATAGATAGATAGATAGACAGATAGATAGATAGATAGATAGATAGATAGATAGATAGATAAATAGATAGATAGATAGATAGATTAATAGACAGATAGACAGATGCACGCATCTATTTACAGATTTGGTTTATATGAACCCAACATTACAGCAATCTAGAAAATCGTCATGCTGTCACGTTTAATCTTCTGCCGACCGCGGCTCGCCAATTCCACCGCCGCCGCCGCCGCCGCCGTCATAATCGACGCATCCCGTCGGCCAGTCGCCACATTCGAGGCGGCCCCGGTGGCGCCCCGACAGCCGCCCAGACGGACGCCCAATGTGATGCACGGCACGCGCCTGGGCACCGACCCGCGCTGGCGCCGGCGGATGCGCCAGGATATGTACCGGCGTCGAATGCTGGCCGGGCCGGAGCCGGAGCGGCCGCGGTCGGCCTGGTCGGACTGGAATCGCCGGGTGGAGCTGTTGGCCACGCTGCACAGGCTGGGCCTGGCTAGCTTGGATGGTTTCGGCGTAGACTGGTTGGACAGGGCACTGACTTTTCCCGGTGAGTGGCTGGTGCTGCTGGCGGGTGCGTTTGTGCGTGTGGGGATGACTGACAGTTGCCTTGGTTATTGTTGAAGTTTCTGAAGTGTATACTGAAAGTGAATCATTGTTTTTTAGTCTGCTTTAAAATCAAGTGATGGTGCTATTTTTCTATCGAAGCCACTCTGAGAATCTCACTCCAGCTACCCTGAGAATCTCACTCTAGCTATTCTGAGAATATCGCTCTAGCTACCCTGAGAATCTCACTCCAGCTACCCTGAGAATCTCACTCTAGCTATTCTGAGAATATCGCTCTAGCTACCCTGAGAATCTCACTCCAGCTACCCTTAGAATCTCACTCCAGCTACCCTAAGAATCTCACTCCAGCTACCGTGAGAATCTCACTCCAGCTACCCTAAGAATCTCACTCCAGCTACCGTTAGAATCTCACTCCAGCTACCCTAAGAATCTCACTCCAGCTACCCTAAGAATCTCACTCCAGCTACCGTGAGAAAATCGCTACAGCTTCTCTGAGAATCTCACTCTAGTTACTCCGAGAATCTCACTCCAGTTACCCTAAGAGTCTCACTCCAGCTACCCTAAGAATCTCACTCCAGCTACCCTAAGAATCTCACTCCAGCTACCGTGAGAATCTCACTCTCACTACCCTGAGAATCTCACTCCAGCTACCCTTAGAATCTCACTCCAGCTACCCTAAGAATCTCACCCCAGTTACCGTTAGAATCTCACTCCAGCTACCCTAAGAATCTCACTCCAGCTACCGTGAGAATCTCACTCCAGCTACCCTAAGAATCTCACTCCAGCTACCGTTAGAATCTCACTCCAGCTACCCTAAGAATCTCACTCCAGCTACCCTAAGAATCTCACTCCAGCTACCCTAAGAATCTCACTCCAGCTACCGTGAGAATCTCACTCCAGCTACCCTAAGAATCTCACTCCAGCTACCGTTAGAATCTCACTCCAGCTACCCTAAGAATCTCACTCCAGCTACCCTAAGAATCTCACTCCAGCTACCGTGAGAATCTCACTCCAGCTACCGTGAGAATCTCACTCCAGCTACCCTAAGAATCTCACTCCAGCTACCGTTAGAATCTCACTCCAGCTACCCTAAGAATCTCACTCCAGCTACCCTAAGAATCTCACTCCAGCTACCCTAAGAATCTCACTCCAGCTACCGTGAGAAAATCGCTACAGCTTCTCTGAGAATCTCACTCTAGTTACTCCGAGAATCTCACTCCAGTTACCCTAAGAGTCTCACTCCAGCTATCCTGAGAATCTCACTCCAGCTACCGTGAGAATCTCACTCTCACTACCCTGAGAATGTCAGTCCAGCTACTATGAGAATCTCACCCAGCTACCGTTAGAATCTCACTATCTACCCTGAGAATCTTACTATAGCTTTCGATAGAAACTACCCCCTAGCCGTATCATCTACAAATCTTACTCTGTTTAGTGATACGAAACTCCCTTCTACCTCTGAAAATCTCTCTTAAGCCTAGGTTTTTAACCGTTTAGATAAATTCCCAACCCCCTTAGAAGTTTCGTTGGCTTGTCATGACCAAAATATATTATTTATTATAGTGCAAATCTTTTTTAAGCTTGCACTTGTGTACTAAGCAAGACAATATTACAACTTAGTAATAATAAATCACGCTTAGAACTTCTCGGTATCAATTATCGTTGACCAGGTGTTTCGATCATATTTGCTTATACCCGATTGCTAGTCTGGGCATTAAGGGCAGAGCAGATATTTTATTATAAACCTGCGAGAAATTACGTGACAGCGGTGTTTTGAGATGGTTCAACGTGTTAATTACCGGTTGAAAATGTGTTTTTTATGCCTTGACGAGCGACATCGAATTGTTCGAGTGCAGATAGCAGTTACTAGGCAGAATTATTTAAATTATGCAAGAAATTTTTTTCTGAAAATCTTTTCTGTCGTCTGAGTCTGTCGACTGATAAACAACACTAGTGACGTCAATAAACAGACAAGATTTCAATTGGATAACATCGATTACCTACCTCATTGCGAATCAATGTCATCATTCACTCAAATGCAACTTTAGTGACGTCATTCACCCTGCCCATCCTTAGTGACGTCAACCACCCATCCTTATCCAAGTTTAATGACGTCACTTACCCATCCTAATGACGTCACTTACCCATCCTAATGACGTCACTTACCCATCCTTAATGACGTCACTTACCCATCCTAATGACGTCACTTACCCATCCTTAATGATGTCACTTACCCATCCTAATGACGTCACTTACCCATCCTTAATGACGTCACTTACCCATCCTTAATGACGTCACTTACCCATCCTTAATGACGTCACTTACCCATTTATGTTTGAGTTTAGTGTCGTCACTCCAGAATATGTTTGCGCAATCTAGATTCAACACTGCAACCCACCGTGCTTCAAAACCTCACAGATACCACCAGCGACACCAAGCCAGTCACCGCAGACGCTGTAGACGATGTGCCAGATTCGGTGACCCCAATCATGCCGGACAATGCTGGACAAGACAATTCAGAGTTGGTGCCATTCGGTCGCGCCCTTATTGAGCAGTTCTGCAGCAGCTTTCTTGCCCAGCAACTGCCGCATGTGCCGAGCTTGCTGAGACAAGAGGCGAGTAGCGTTGGTTGAGCATCGAGTTTGTGACTTTTTACAAAATGAGAATGCAAGAATCCCACTAGATGAAAATGCAGGAATCCCAATAGATAAGTCCCTAGATGAGGAATCAAGAATCTCCCTACATGAGGATGCAAGAATCCCACTAGATGAGGAAGCAAGAATCTCCCTAGATGGGAAAGCAAGAATCCCACTAAATGAGGAAGCAAGAATCCCACTAAATGAGGGAGCAAGAATCCTGCTAGATGAGAATGCAAGAATCTCCTAGATGAGGATGCAAGAATCTCCTAGATGAGGATGCAAGAATCTCCCTAGATGAGGATGCAAGAATCTCCCTAGATGAGGAAGCAAGAATCTCCTAGATGAGGATGCAAGAATCTCCCTAGATGAGGATGCAAGAATCTCCCTAGATGAGGAAGCAAGAATCTCCTAGATGAGGATGCAAGAATCTCCCTAGATGAGGATGCAAGAATCTCCCTAAATGAGGATGCAAGAATCTCCCTAGATGAGGATGCAAGAATCTCCCTAAATGAGGATGCAAGAATCTCCCTAAATGAGGATGCAAGAATCTCCCTAAATGAGGATGCAAGAATCTCCCTAAATGAGGATGCAAGAATCTCCCTAGATGAGGATGCAAGAATCTCCCTAAATGAGGATGCAAGAATCTCCCTAAATGAGGATGCAAGAATCTCCCTAAATGAGGATGCAAGAATCTCCCTAAATGAGGATGCAAGAATCTCCCTAAATGAGGATGCAAGAATCTCCCTAAATGAGGATGCAAGAATCTCCCTAAATGAGGATGCAAGAATCTCCCTAAATGAGGATGCAAGAATCTCCCCAGATAAGGATGCAAGAATCCCACTAGACGAGGATGCAAGAATCCCACTAGACGAGGATGCAAGAATCCCACTAGACGAGGATGCAAGAATCCCACTAGACGAGGATGCAAGAATCCCACTAGACGAGGATGCAAGAATCCCAGTAGATGAGGATGCAAAAATCCCACTAGATGAGGATGCAAAAATCTCCCTAGATGAGGATGCATGAATCCCGCTAGATGAGGCTGAGATTCCCAAGAATCTCCCTAAGCGAGAATTCCCACCCTCAACCCACAGGCCGTCGAGCGCCTCACCTCAGACCAGAGCCTCGCCTACGTGGCTGGCCATCTGGGCCTCGCCGACCTGCTCCAGGGCATCGCAGACACTCGCCGTTCCCAGTTGCCCCTGTCGAAGGAAGCCGACGCTTTCGCCGCTCTGGTCGCCTCGGCGAAGCTCTGCTGTCCCGAAGGCAACGCCGATGGCTCGGAAGCTGCCTGGCGTTTGACTCGCGACTTTCTGCTGACCAGACTGCACGAAACTGACATCAACGAATGGTGGCAAGTGGGCGACCCAGCCGAGGCGGAACAGCTGCTGTCCGAATCGCTCGCTTCGGCTGGATTTTCTGTTGACGAACCGTTGGAATTTCGTTTGATGCGTTGCTCGGCTCCGGAGTCGCCTGTGTACTCCTGCTTTCAGGTTGGTTGCTGGCTGGGGATTGGCCAGGAGTCACGGATTTCAGCTTTTATAACGCTTCTAAAAGACGTTTAGAGATGATTCTTAGAGTTCTTTAGCGATGGTTCTTAAAGTACTTCAGGATGATTTTTAAAGTACTTTTGGACGGTTCTTAAAGTACTTTAGTGATGATTTTCAAAGTACTTTGGGGATAACCCTTAACTACTTTATGGATGATTTTTAAGGTACTTTAGGAATGATTCTTAAAGTAGTTTAGGGATGATTCTTAAGGTACTTTAGTGATTATTCTTAAATTACTTTAAGGATGATTTGTAAAATACTTTAGGGATTATTCTTATAGTACTTTAGGGATGATTCTTAAAGTAATTTAGTGATTATCCTTAAAATACTTTAGGGATGATTCTTAAAGTACTTTAGTGATGATTCTTAAAGTACTTTAGGGATGATTACTAAATTAGTTTAGGAATGATTCTTAAAGTACTTTAGGGATGATTCTGTAAGTAGTTGATGGGTGATTTTTAAAGTACTTTAGGGATGATTCTTAGGGTACTTTAGTGATTATTCTTAAAGTACTTTAGGGATGATTCTTAAGGTACTTTAGTGATTAATCTTAAAGTACTTTAGGGATGATTCTTAAGGTACTTTAGTGATTATTCTTAGAGTAATTTAGGGATGATTCTTAAATCAATTTTCGGGGTGAGAAATAAAATTACTTAGGGTGATTCTCAATATAGTTCATTGGTGTTTCTTAAAAATTTTAGAGGTGATTCACGAGAAAGATTCGGGATGATTCTGGAGAAATAAAGGGCTTGATTATCGAGGAAGATTAGATGTGATTAAGGTAGTGCATGAGAGACTCATAATGTACCTTGTGATTTATTCTTTAATGAAGTGAAATTATAAAAAATTATTGAATCTTAACGTAAATTTTATTGCTGATTAGTTTTCTAGATTTTTAAGGCAGTTAAATTGTCCAATTATTATGGTGACTTTGACATTTTAATGGGTTTAGAAGTGAGTCCAAAAAAATTTTAAAGATGATTCTAAGTGACGACTCTCAAGACAGTCTTAAGCGATGCCTCTATGATATTTTTTTCAGGAAAACGTTAAAACGATTTCAAAGGTGCCATATTAAGGGAATGCCGGTCTAGGTGTATGGATAACTTTTCTAAACAGTTTCCGCGTTTTTGAGTGAATTTTTTGAAAAGCTCAAATTTCGTGTACTTTTCCTCTATCCTTTTGTATCACTCATCCTTGTCGCACACGCAGGTTGGCTTGTACATCCGTCGCGAGCTTCTGGCTAGCGGTTTCGGCGAGACGCCGTCCCTAGCCCGAATCGAGTGCGTCAGCGAGTCGCTAAAAATCTTATTCGACACAGCCGACAACAGGGCCCCGTTGAATTTCAAGCTGAACTGCGCTGATTTGCAATCTGGCTTAGCTGATGCTTGAGTCGGATAGCAACAATTATTATCAATTAGTTTGTGTTCACTGGTGCATTTTCTATTAAGGATGCTTATAAACTGACTGATACGGCTTGAGCGCGTGCGTTGTTGATTTGATTGTTAGCGTTGGAAAATTATTATCCTACAGTGCGTGACAGTTTTGTTCGTCATCGTTAGCAAAAAAAATAACGTAAAAAATATATATAAAGCTTCATTGTAGAATTTTTTTAAGCTTTAACGAAAAAATAGACTGCCTGAATCTCGATTTTATTCTGTTCATTGTCTCCCGTTGGCTTTATGGATCTAGAAAATTTGGGACGGAAAATTTATCGAAAATCGCTCTTTAGCCACGACTGATTCTGCTTAATCGTTAATTTAGTTTAATTTAGGAAAGTACACACAAAACTTGATGCTAAAATGTATGCATAAAAAATACACTTTTACTTGGTTAAAGTCAAGAGAAGTAAAGCCCACAACTGATCGATAAAATAACTTGCTTGTACATTGGTTTCTCGCTGGGGGGTGGGTGGGCTTTTAGCTAGGGTTTTTTAAAATATATTATATATAGTTCTCTAGTGCGCGCCAGGGCAGCTATTTTGGGCCATAGACAATTCTGTGAGTTTATGGACCGAACTGCCGCCGTCCCCCCCAAGCTGTACAGGATGCCTGAGGCTGAGTGAGCCGATTTTTTAAAGCTAAGAGCGAAAGGTCCTTCACGTCAAGAGCCCAAATTAAACACGAGCATTTTTTCGTGCGCGCAGCTAAGGCAAAAGAAGACAAACTTTTAATCATCTGCTTGAAAGGCACGCTGCTTTATTCCATTTTGGAAACAGTTTCTCTTATCTAGATTTTAGAGCAGTTAAGAATCCCATTTAGTCAAGCAGAAAGAAAAACATGTCGTCAACAGACATTCTGGGCAAGGACACCAACAATTCGTCGTGCGGTTCGACGGATAGTGGTAAGTCTCTTGCTTCCGTGATCATGACACAGAATCTTGACCCAAGATGGTATAAACAACGAGCTAATTTAGTTGAACAATTTAATTTCAGAGAACCGCACCAATCTGATCGTGAACTATTTGCCGCCAACCATGTCTCAAGAGGACGTTCGCGCAATGTTCTCGAGCGTCGGCGAGGTTGAAAGCTGCAAGCTAGTCCGCGACCGGACCACGGGCGAGAGTCTGGGCTACGCCTTTGTCAAGTACGTTCAGCCGAAGGAGGCGGAGAAGGCCATCGACTCTTTCAACAGCCTGCGACTGCAGAACAAGATTATCAAAGTGTCCCTGGCCCGGCCAAGCTCCGAGGCTATCAAAGGCGCCAATTTGTACATCTGCGGCCTGCCGAAGCGCATGACCCAGGAGGAGCTGTCTCGCCTGTTCTCGCAGTGCGGCAAGATCATCACCCTGCGCATTCTGTACGACAACAAGACCGGATTGTCTCGCGGCGTCGCTTTTATCCGGTTCGACCAGCGCAGCGAGGCTGAGGACGCCATCAAACAGCTGAACGGCTACACGCCTGAGGAGGGCTGCGAGCCCATCACCGTGAAGTTCGCCAACAGCCCCAGCGCCACCAGGCAGGAGAGCAGCAACCTGGTTAACAACTTCCTCAAGCAGTGCAGCATGCAGTCGCCAACCGGGGCCAAACTCGGCAGCCCCATCCAGCACTTGGCCGCGCTAACTCGCAACTACGGCAAGTACCAGATCCCCTTCGGCAACGGCATCAGCGGCATCGGCGACCTCGTGGCCGCCGCCAGCACCCTGCCGAACCTCGCCCAAACCATGGCCGCCCACAACACCGGCATGACATCTAGCGGCAGTTGGAGCATCTTCGTCTACAACCTGGCGCCAGAGACTGAGGATCGCATCCTCTGGGAACTGTTCGGCCCATTTGGCGCCGTCCAGACCGTCAAGGTGATCCGCGACCCCGGCACTAACAAGTGCCGCGGCTTCGGCTTCGTCACCATGAGCAACTACGAGGAGGCCCTGCTGGCTATTCAGGCGCTCAACGGCTACGCTGTCGGCAACCGTACGCTGCAGGTGTCGTTCAAATCGGCCGCCAGTCCGAAGAACGCCGGCAGCTCCAAGGCCCTGAGCGGTATGCTGCGCAGTCAGACGAGTCCCACTCAGGCCATCAACTGATCCCAGAGAGCGAGCTCCTAGGCACAGGCCCAGACAGTCACAGACCATAGAGACGCCGCTTTTATCCCCCCGATAAACTTTCACTTTCGCCACTTTCGCTCCGAGGCCCAGCCCACGCAAGCAGAAGAAGACATTTAACCAAAAAAATAACCAAGACTTTGAGGACGAAAGAAAAAGAAGAAGTTTGCAGCTGCAGTAGCTTTGCTTTTGTATCTCCGTACGATAGTTCTTTGTTTGCGGTGTTGCTTTCCACAAAAAAGTTTAAGCAAATTATTTTGCCTGCGGCTCCTGTTATTCTTTAAAAACTCTTTCCTGGCCCCTCAGGCCTTCCTCTGCCCCCTCGCTTCTATTTCTGTGCGGCTTTTTGTGCGTCCCGAATTTCGAATGATTTATTAGCCAAAGCTTAGTTCGTATCGTACTTTTGACCCGCCTCTCCTCTCAGCTCACCCTCCTTCGTCATTCGACCAAAAACAAACTGCGTTTCTCATCTTCTCGTCTCTTTACGTGTCTGTCGGGGGCGGAAAAATACCAGATTTGCTTTTCAACGAACAAAAATCCAAACAAACTTTTCAGAGACAATCGATTTTCTATTAAATTATTGATTTCCGCAGCTTTACTTGGGAGCCCCCGACCAGCGAAATTTTGAATTGCTTACCGCCTTCCCATCTCGCTCGTCCATAGTTTTTTTTAAGTTGATTTCACAAAACGCTAATTTCCTACGTTCATTGTTTTTTTTCCTCTCTCCAACTACGGTTTTGAGTTTTGCATTTTAAATTCTCTAAAAAAACAATTAAATACTGTGCGACTTCGATGACCCCCTTCAAGAAGAGAGTGATAAAACCGCATATTGCTTTGCTCTTTTGACTTCCTGTTCAGTGTGACACAATATTGATAAAAGCTTGGCATCAAATGGGCAAGTGGCTCAGTGGTTTAAGGCAAAATAAAAATCTTGGCGCCCGAACTTTCGACCAGACGTACAGCTAGCTGCGCTGCGCATCCGAGTGCTGTGTACAGCTAAATATATCCAGTTCAAACTGGTACCAAATCTCTCAGCCGGGTGGACTGGAGGGAAGCATCGCTTAAGAGTACAAATTGTCTCCTAGAGCCGGGACTCGAATCCCCCGACCTTCAGGTCAGAAGACAGATACCCTAGCCACTAGGCTACAACAAAACTAAGGCACAAATAGTCTACAAACTGTACTGCATGACGATGACGAGGTAGGGTCCGATAGCTCCTATAGACTTCCTCACGCCTCTGTTGTTGTATTTTATCTTCTTAACTTAACACCAAGTTGATCTCACAGTTATATATAATGAGCTGAACCTAATTATATTTATTGAAAGATATAGTCTTTAGAGTACTTTTTTAATGGAACGGTGATTCAGTAACAGGAAAAGTTAATTAATTAAACTATTGCATAGTCAAGAAAAATTTTCATACTGAAGAAGAAACGAATGTAAGAATTTGATCTCAGAAATCTAAAGATAACCAACAACCGGACGTCACTTGTCAGTAGCTAGAAAAATTTTCAATCAATTAATTAGCTTGAACTAATCTAATTGAATTAGGCTTAATGCGGATCAAAGAGATTCGGGGGATAATTTTAAGAGGCTTCAACGGGTGAGTTTTGAGTGCAGTTAATTTGGAGATATTGAAAAATCACCTTTCCCCTGTATGAAATTGAGCAAGTTCGTAGTCGGACTTGGCTGCAGAACTGCTCGTAGTAAAACAAAGTGGCCAAACAAGGTCTTCACGGGGCTCAAGAGTGTTTTTATTTTATAGCCATGAGACATCAAAACTGGACTGGGTAAAAAATTGTGGTCCTCAATTTAGAAGTCCTTGACCCTCTCTCGCGCACTGGATCGGGGTCATTTAGGACGAGCCAGCACTAGCTGATGCACCCTCCCGACACAGCAGGAACTGATGATAGAACTGAGTCTTGGTGGCGGCGTCCAGCTTCTGGAAGTTGTCCAGCTTGACAATCTCCGCGTAGCTGGACTGGCAGATCAGCCGCATCAGCGCCCTGCCGAGCCCGTCCTCGCCCAGGTGGCTCACCGTGGTGCGCCAAATTGCCACCAAATCCTCGGGCGTCCAACGCACCTTTGAGCTGACCGGACCTTCCGGCGAGGTCGGCGGCAGGACGGTCGCCTCCGTTGCCGACGAATTTGACGGCGATTCTACGGGGCGTCGCGTGCCGGCTTCGGCCAGAATGACGCAATCGTTGACAAAGACGGAGCAGCGTTTGACAAGGCCGGAGACCGAGTAGCGGACGGCAATCTTTGCCACCGTGTTGAAGGTGTCAAATCTGGCTAGCTCGAAGAACAGCTGAGTCTGCAGGTAGAACAGGAACACCTTCATGTCCATCAGGCTGAACTCGGTGCAGTCGATGGAGCTACAGGCCGGTGAGTCGGACAGGCGGCTCTTCCATAGCGAGGATTCGCGCACGAGGAGCGAGCGCTCGGCGCATAGGGAGCCGTCGGAACAGCTGACCTGGAATGAGTTGATTTGCTACTTCTAGTAGGCAAGCATGATAGAATTTCGTGATTTTCTACAATAGATTTTGGCGCTTTTCTTAGTAAAAGACTTTGGCGATTTTTTTACAATAGATTCTGTCGCTTTTCTATAATAGATCTTGGCACCTTTCTATCATTGATCTTGGCGCCTTTCTATCATTGATCTTGGCGCCTTTCTATCATTGATCTTGGCGCCTTTCTATCATTGATCTTGGCGCTTTTCTATCATTGATCTTGGCGCCTTTCTATCATTGATCTTGGCGCTTTTCTATCATTGATCTTGGCGCCTTTCTATCATTGATCTTGGCGCCTTTCTATCATTGATCTTGGCGCCTTTCTATAATAGATCTTGGCGCTTTTCTATCATTGATCTTGGCGCCTTTCTATAATAGATCTTGGCGCCTTTCTATAATAGATCTTGGCACTTTTCTATCATTGATCTTGGCGCCTTTCTATAATAGATCTTGGCGCCTTTCTATAATAGATCTTGGCGCCTTTCTATCATTGATCTTGGCGCCTTTCTATAATAGATCTTGGCGCCTTTCTATAATAGATCTTGGCGCCTTTCTATAATAGATCTTGGCGCTTTCCATAATAGATCTTGGCGCTTTCCATAATAGATCTTGGCGCTTTCCATAATAGATCTTGGCGCTTTCTATAATAGATCTTGGCGCTTTCTATAATAGATCTTGGCGCCTTTCTATCATTGATCTTGGCGCCTTTCTATAATAGATCTTGGCGCCTTTCTATAATAGATCTTGGCGCCTTTCTATCATTGATCTTGGCGCCTTTCTATAATAGATCTTGGCGCCTTTCTATCATTGATCTTGGCGCCTTTCTATCATTGATCTTGGCGCCTTTCTATAATAGATCTTGGCGCCTTTCTATAATAGATCTTGGCGCCTTTCTATAATAGATCTTGGCGCCTTTCTATCATTGATCTTGGCGCCTTTCTATAATAGATCTTGGCGCCTTTCTATAATAGATCTTGGCGCTTTTCTATCATTGATCTTGGCGCCTTTCTATAATAGATCTTGGCGCCTTTCTATAATAGATCTTGGCGCCTTTCTATCATTGATCTTGGCGCCTTTCTATAATAGATCTTGGCGCCTTTCTATAATAGATCTTGGCGCCTTTCTATCATTGATCTTGGCGCCTTTCTATAATAGATCTTGGCGCTTTCCATAATAGATCTTGGCGCTTTCCATAATAGATCTTGGCGCTTTCCATAATAGATCTTGGCGCTTTCTATAATAGATCTTGGCGCTTTCTATAATAGATCTTGGCGCCTTTCTATCATTGATCTTGGCGCCTTTCTATAATAGATCTTGGCGCCTTTCTATCATTGATCTTGGCGCCTTTCTATAATAGATCTTGGCGCTTTCCATAATAGATCTTGGCGCTTGTCTATCATAATAGATCTTGGAGCATTTCTATAATAGATCTTGGCGCTTCACTATGATAGATTTCAGCAATTTTCTATCATACGCTCGTAGATTTCAATGCACTACCTAAAATTTACGTCGGAACTTTTACACGGCACTGACCTCGACCATCTCCTTCTCCTCGTCATTCAGCAGCGTCCACTCGAATGTTGGCACCCGCGGCACCAGCAGGAAGCTGGGCGAAGCGGCTTTGATGTCGAGCAGCAGGCGAATCTCCAGCAGTTGAGCCGATTCTGAGCCGGTCTCGAAGTCCGCGAGTTGCAGCAGGCCGCCAAATCTTACGGCGGGTGCCCTGTCTCGAATCTGTGCGTCACGTGACCATTAGTTGGTTTTAGATTTTGTAAGGATCTATCATTCATTCAGAACTAAACAAAAAGTAAAGGATCAGACACGTCGGTTTGAAGGGATCAGACATGTCGGTTTGAAGGGATCAGACATGTCGGTTTGAAGGGATTAGACACGTTCGGTTTGAAGGGATCAGAGATGTCGGTTTGAAGGGATCAGACATGTCGGTTTGAAGGGATCAGACACGTTCGGTTTGAAGGGATCAGACATGTCGGTTTGAAGGGATCAGACATGTCGGTTTGAAGGGATCAGACATGTCGGTTTGAAGGGATCAGACATGTCGGTTTGAAGGGATCAGACATGTCGGTTTGAAGGGATCAGACATGTCGGTTTGAAGGGATCAGACACGTTCGGTTTGAAGGGATCAGACACGTTCGGTTTGAAGGGATCAGAGATGTCGGTTTGAAGGGATCAGACACGTTCGGTTTGAAGGGATCAGACATGTCGGTTTGAAGGGATCAGACACGTTCGGTTTGAAGGGATCAGACACGTCAGTTTGAAGGGATCAGACACGTTCGGTTTGAAGGGATCAGACACGTTCGGTTTGAAGGGATCAGACATGTCGGTTTGAAGGAATTAGACCTTTCTGTTTGAAGGGATCAGACCTGTCGGTTTGAAGGGATCAGACACGTCGGTTTGAAGGGATCAGACACGTCGGTTTGAAGGGATTAGACACGTCGGTTTGAAGGGATCAGACCTGTCGGTTTGAAGGGATCGGACTAGGTAAACTGCAGCGATTCCGAAAGCTGCAATAACAATTAAGATCCCACATAAAGAGCGCCCCAATCGCAAACCTCAACTCCCTCCATCCAGGGCAGACTTCGCACTTCCGTCTCCCCAACCAGCACGCTCAGGCGCAGTCGCAGACTGATCGAACATTCGCAGCAAAGTCCGAAACTGCGGACAACAAGAATGCCACTGTAGTGCCGTGAAGCTGACAACGTGGACGCACCGCTGTCCTCATCAAATCGATCGGCAGCTTCATCGTTGCCGCTGTTGCCTCTGTCGTTGCGTACAAGAAAAGCGCACGTTATGTTTCGATGCTTCAGTCCGTCGTTTCTAACCAGAGTTCGAATCACCTGACTGCCTGGTTGTAGGGAGATGATTTCGTCGCGCAAAAATCGGCACCTCATGCCGTAGCGAAGCTCTTCGTCATTCATGCCTGCTTTGGTGATTTCTAGTATGTACAGTACGATGTGATGCGGGTCCAGTTTTTGTTTGAACGATGCGAGCTAAGCGGTGACTCAGAGTTTGTAGCTTTAAAACCGGAGTGGCTTGTAGTGTAGTGGCGAGTTTTCTGAGTAGGGCTCAGGGGCTGTATGACAACCCCCACTTCTTTGACTGCTTGGACGTGTGGACAATTACGAGTACGCTCGCTTGTGCATTATTTAGTTTCTATCTTCTCTCTCTTCTATTTTTCTTCTAGAGGAACGAACTGAAGCAAAGTTGTATTGTGCAGCCCGGGCCGCAATTCGAATGTACATTTGATGCTAATTGTTAATTTCTACGGTATCATTTTTTACGCTAAATTATTATTTTTACGCTAATTACCGAATATATAATGCCGTTTATAATTCTCCACATTAAAACTCCCCATATTTGTTTTATAGCAAGCGAAGCTTACTTAGTTCACAATAACACGATTTTTTATTATCAAACCATACTTAAATGGTTCCGGTTATTTAGGATTTGACTTCGAGGTGCATCACAGTTAAGTTTTAGTTCACATTTTAGATCAATTAATAAAGCGAGTTGTATGAGAACGTGTTTAACCCTGACTGACGGACCTCGACCAGAAGTTCCCTAGTGGAAGGCTTCCAATATGGAAGCTATATAACTGTGCGACCTTTCGAAATAATAGGCCATTCTTAGTTAGTGAACTCTCAATTGCAATCCTAACATATTCTCGCTCTATATCCACCAATTTTTAATCACTTTATGCGCTTGTACTCTTCTAATTAGAAAATCTCATAATTAGCATAAATTTATCTGCAAAGGCATCGTTTAGAACGGTTTATTTTAGATAGAGGGAGGTCTCTAATATTCTAATAGTCCATGTGGGGTCATGGTTCAGTTTTATTTGCTGACAGCCAATCAAACAGATAAGTCAACAGGCTGGGTTAATCGCTAATTTAATTACTAAGTTTTGTTGCTATTTATAGAATAAATTCAATTAAATGATCTGCTTTAGTCGATAGCTCGGCATAATAAAGTATACATGTAGCGTCGTACAGTTAATCCTGAGTTTTTTACCATCTGGAATAATAGCTTGAAAGGTTTTAGTAAATTTTTTAACGAGTCAGGTTCGACAGTAATGTAGTTTAACTGAGGCCACTGGTATAGTTAATGTGGCAATACGAGCGTACAGCAATCTTATAATATCTGGTTATATGGTTGAATGTCGCTAGTATAATTTTGACACCTCAAGTCAATGGCAAAGTAAAGCTACCCCCGCACTTATCTTGACTCAGCTAATTTTCCAGCATAAAAGTGAGCCAAGTCAAGGCTCAAGCCTTAAAGCTACATTCTACGGCGTAGAATAAAGTGTTTCAGAATCCTTCACTCACACCTTCTCTCACTTCAATTTAAAATAGCAGTGTATAGTGTAGCAAAGCGACCAAGTCCACCTGCACAAAACAGGGGGGGTGGGGGTTGGTGTTGGTGGTACGAAAAGTTATTAGCGAGGGAGAGAGAGCTTGGACTAGACCTGCGTACACGAAATGTACAGTCTTAATAATGGACTTTCGTTTCTCTCTCTCTCCCTCTCTCTCTCTCCAGATCAACCTCTTCTTGCTGTCTCGCACATCCATTGTCCCTGCAGTATGAAGCTACAGCTCAAATAGTTGGAGATTTTGCACACTGAGAAGATTGCACAACACACACATACACACCAACACCAATAGAGAAATAGCCAGGTAACTGTTATATACCTTGAAAATTCTTAATAATTATCGCCTTGCTTTGACTCATTTCTACTACATAGCGAAATTAACAACATGAGTCGGAAAAATGGAAGCCAGAAAAAGACTCAACAACAGGAGCTGCAGCAGCGCTATGACGAATGGCCTGCAGCTCCCGCCAGTGCTCGAACTCTTCAATTGTTCACCGTGTCAGACGACGCACCACAATCGACAGCTGAAATCGACGCATCAGCGACGTCGGGTCGACAAGTGTCGGCATCGTCTAGTGGGGCGGCTTGTGGACTAACGAACAAAAATCCGCGATGGGTGCAGCAGAGGGAACAGGTGAAGACAAAAATCCAATTATTTATAAATTTCAAATCTAAACAGTCATTAGCTCACTTACCATATGGTCATTAGCTTGTTTCTGAATGGTCATTAGTTCGTTTTTGAATGGCCATTGGCTCGTTTCTGAATGGTCATTGGCTCGTTTCTAAATGGTCATTGGCTCGTTTCTAAATGGTCATTAGCTCGTTTCTAAATGGTCATTGGCTTGTTTCTGAATGGTCATTAGCTCGTTTCTGAATGGTCATTGGCTTGTTTCTGAATGGTCATTAGCTCGTTTCTGAATGGTCATTAGTTTGTTTCTAAATGGTCATTAGCTCGTTTCTAAATGGTCATTGGCTCGTTTCTGAATGGTCATTAGCTCGTTTCTAAATGGTCATTGGCTTGTTTCTGAATGGTCATTAGCTCGTTTCTGAATGGTCATTGGCTTGTTTCTGAATGGTCATTAGCTCGTTTCTGAATGGTCATTGGCTTGTTTCTGAATGGTCATTAGCTCATTTACCAAATGGTCATTGGCTTGTTTCTGAATGGTCATTAGTTCGTTTTTGAATGGCCATTGGCTCGTTTCTGAATGGTCATTGGCTCGTTTCTAAATGGTCATTGGCTCGTTTCTGAATGGTCATTAGCTCGTTTCTAAATGGTCATTGGCTCGTTTTTTAATGGTTCTGTCTCTCTGTCTGTCGGTCTGTGTGTCTGTCTGTCTGTCTCTCTGTGTCTGTCTGTGTGTCACTAGCACGTTTCTAAATGGTCATTGGCTCATTTCCAAAAGGTCATTGGCTCTTTTCTAACTGGGCTTAAACGAGTTTCTAAATGTTCAGTACCTTGTTACTTGGCAGAGTCATTAAGACGTTCGTTTTTGTAATAGTTGCAACAAAAAATAAGGCTTCATCCATTGCTTGTCTGATTGTCAATCCCGAATCGACCCGAATAAACCCAACCCCCTCTCTATTCAGGAGCTCCGCAGCGAAGCAATTCGCGAGCGAATGCTCCGCCTGATTTCGCAAATCGAAGCCGAAGAGGCCAAGGACCGGCCGGCAAAGCGGAACGCCTGGCTGCACGAGAAGAAGATGGAGCTGCGCCGGCTGACCTTCAAGCAGCCGGACGAGATCATCGCGGCCGAGGGCTACATGAAGAAGGCCCGACGGAAACTGCGAGAGGCGAGGCGCCGACAGCGCGAGAAAGACGGCGTTGATGCTGGGGATGAGGAAGAGTACGGCGAAGATTATGGCATCGATGGCACCGACAGCGACGACAGCGAAGCCTCGGCAAGGAGCGTCGGAAAGGGCAAGAAAGTCGACACTAAAAAAGATGGCAAGAAAAAATCCATCGACAAGACTGCGGAGGGTGCCACGGCGAAAACTAAGAAATCAATTAAAAATGGCAAGCGTGACGAGAGTGCCGACGAACAAGAAAACGATAATGTAAGTATAAAATTTTTGTTACTGCTTTCGAGAGTCTGGTGCTTTTAGAAGATTCGGCGCTTTTCTTAGATGAGTCGGCGCTTTCCTTTGAAAGGTTTAGCGCTTTCCTACAAAGATTCGGCGCGCTTTTCTTAGAAAATCGGCACTTTCCTAGAAAGAGTCGACGCTTTCCTTTAAAAGATTCAGCGCTTTCCTACAAAGATTCGGAGCGCTTTTCTTAGAAAATCGGTGCTTTCCTTGAAATATCCGGCGCTTTACTTGGACGTTTCGACAACTTTCCTAAAAGATTCGGCGCCCTTAGAGGATTTAGCGATTTTCTTTAAAGATTTAGCGCTTCTCCTAAAAAATTAGGCGCTTTCCGTGAAAGATTCGGCGCTTTCTTTTGAACATTCTTCAAAGCCTTTTGAAGATTCGGCACTTTTCTTGGAAGATTTGGCGTTTTTCTTGGAGATTTGGCGTGTTTTGATTTCCTATAAGATATTCATTTTCATCGGAAGGATGTTATTAACTACAATTAAACTACATTCTGTATCTACAGAATGACTTACGCATTGCTATTGAAATCCCATTTCAGCCGAATAACGAGGAAGTTTTCAATCTGAATCCTTCTGGTCGATTATCTCGTCCAAATCCCAGATCGCCTCAGTCCCACGGGGTCAGTAATCCTCAGAAAGCACACTTGTCTTCTGTTTAAGATCTCGATTTTAATTCAACTCATATTTTTTGTTAAAAAGTGAAAAAAACAGCAACTTTTCCTATTGCAGGTTGATCCTGAGGATGTAGTAAAGAAGCAAAAATATTTAAATCGGATGGGAAAAGTTATTCGTGTAAGTACTTATAGATAGCACGTGATTTTACGTGATTTAGGAAAGTTTTTGTACTTTTGTACTTTGGTGTTTTCACCGACTCAGCAGAAGTCATATTCTCCCAGTCACGCAGAAGTCAATCAATCACCCAGATGCTCAAAAGTCACGCATTCACCCAATCACTCAGAAGTCACGCATTCACCCATTCGCTCAGAAGTCGCGCGTTCACCCAATCGCTCAGAAGTCACGCATTCACCCAATCGCTCAGAAGTCACGCATTTACCCAATCGCTCAGAAGTCGCGCGTTCACCCAATCGCTCAGAAGTCACGCATTCACCCAATCGCTCAGAAGTCACGCATTTACCCAATCGCTCAGAAGTCGCGCGTTCACCCAATCGCTCAGAAGTCACGCATTCAGCCAATCGCTCAAAAGTCACGCATTCACCCAATCGCTCAAAAGTCACGCATTCACCCAATCGCTCAGAAGTCACGCATTTACCCAATCGCTCAGAAGTCGCGCATTCACCCAATCGCTCAGAAGTCGCGCATTCACCCAATCACTCAGAAGTCGCGCGTTCACCCATTCGCTCAGAAGTCACGCATTTACCCAATCGCTCAGAAGTCGCGCGTTCACCCATTCGCTCAGAAGTCACGCATTCACCCAATCGCTCAGAAGTCGCGCATTCACCCAATCGCTCAGAAGTCGCGCATTCACCCAATCACGCAGAAGTCACGCATTCACCCAATCACGCAGAAGTCACGCATTCACCCAATCACGCAGAAGTCACGCATTCACCCAATCACGCAGAAGTCACGCATTCACCCAATCGCTCACAAGTCACGCATTCACCCCCGCAGTTCCCACTGGAGTCGGGCTTCAAACTCGGTCACAAGATTCGCAAGCATCGCGACAAGCGCAAAGCCTCCTCGGCTCACAGCGGTGGCAGCGGCGGCGCCGAAGCCGACGGCGGCACCGAATGGGGCGAGCGCGTCGATTCCGGCCGGCGCCAAATCGAACAGCGTCGCCGATCGTCGACGTCTGATCTCGCCGACGCGTTGAATTACCGACGCGGTGACGACGGTGTCCGAGTGATAGTTGCTGACGACAGCGAGCGGGACGCGGACTCTGCCAGGGAAGACAGGAGCAGCGACACGGGGGCAAGCGACAGCATCCCGGAGCTGCAGGAGTCGGTCGGCAAGAAGATTCGCGACCGGTTGACCATCCGGCGGCCGCGCTGGCGGTCTCGCCAAAGCAGTAGCGGCGAGGACGGCAGCGACGCCAAATCCGAAGCGGGATCGGAGAAGTCAAAGAAGAACAAGAAAAAGGACAAGGAAAAGCAGAAGAAAGAGAAAGATAAATCGGAAGCAAAGAAAAAGTCTAAAAAGAAGGAGCAGCAAGCTGATAATGCTGAAGGCGTTGAAGCCGAAGAGTCAATCGTTGCAAAGCACGAGAAAGCGTCAACAAAAAAGAAAGACAAAAAGCAGAAAAAATCGACAGAAAAAAACAAACTTGAAGCTTCAACAGACAAGCCGCCAACAGGCAGTGGAGGCGGTGGTGGTCAAGTGAACTCGGCGTTGGAGTTTGTTGAGTTGGAGAGCGACTAAAAGCCTTACCTGTTGATGCAGGCGTTTTGTTATTGTCTAGGCAAGAATTCGCTATGCAATCCGCTATGGCAGCCTTGCCTATATATGTGAGGCTTAAATAATCTTTGTAAATAGACGTGAAATCCTATAGTAAACATAACGGATTTTCAACAGCGCCTACTTCAGCCCTCCTTTAGAGTAAACGGAGGCTGGGTACAATTAAAGTCTGTAGTCTTTGTATTTTTCGAGGGCTTTATTGGTTTCTGATTTCTGATTCATGTTTGCAGCTTATGTGTATCCACTATACTAAAAATGAAATGCTTGCTTGCTTGTAATTGATTTTCTCCCGAACGGCACAATTTCTGACTGCTGGGAGGTTTCCAACCGTTGGGGGAGATTTTCTCACTGCTCGAAAGATTTTTTAACTGCTTGGGGAACTTTTCTGTCGGCTTTGTGGATTTGTAACTGCTCGGGGTAATTTTCTATCTAATCAGGGGGTTTCTAACTGCTCGAAGCTATTCTTACTGTTCGGAAGTTTTCCAACTGTTTAAGGAGATATTCTTACTGCTCGGGGAGATTTCTAACTGCTCTGAGAAATTTTTTGGGAGATTACTTACTGCTCGAAGGGGACTTCGAGCTGCTCGAAGGGAACAGCTTGAAGAATTTCTGACTGATCAAAGAGGATTTTCTAAATGCTCGTGGAGGTTTTTCTGTCAGCTTAGTGGATTTTCGACCTTACTCGGAGGAGATTTTTCGGCTTGGAAGATTTTGTACCTCCTATTGAGATTTTTCTGTTTGCTTAGGGATTTCTTGCTGTTTGGGAAAATTATCTTTGTGACTGGGGATTTTTAACAGCTCGAACGGCACTTTCTAACTGCTTAGGAGATTTTTGACTGCTCAAAGGGTATTGTCACACTGCTTAGGAAGATTTTTTAATTGCTTGGGGAGATTTTCTGTCTGCTTGGGGGACTTTCTATCGGCTCAGGGAGTCTTTGTAACTGCTCGCGTGTGATTTTCTTTCTGATTGGTGGATTTCTGAGACTGCTTCTGATTTCTGATCGGGATTTTCTAACTGCCTGGGGGATTTTTAACTTCTCGGGGAGGAGTTTTGACTGCTCTGTCTACTTTAACTTTTCTGTCTACTTGGGAATTTCTGACTGCTCGAAGAAAATTTTCTAAATGCTCGGGGGGACATTTTCCGTCTGCCAAGGAGATTTTCTACCTCTTCGATTTCTTACTGCTCGGGGAAATTTTCTATGTGAGTGGGGGATTTCTAACAGTTTGAAAGGAACTTTCTAACTGCTTAGGAGATTCCTGACTGCTTTAAAGGTATTGTCAAACTTTTTGGGAAGATTCTCTAATTGCTCAGTGAGATTTTCTGCCTGCTTCGGCGATTTTCTGTCTGCTCAAGGAGATTTTATAACTGCTCGGTGCGATTTTCTATCAGATTGGTGGATTTGTGAGACTGCCGCAAGGGGGATTTCCTAACTGCTTGGGCGATTTTTTTCTGCTCGGGGAATTTTTTGGTTGACTTGGGGATTTTTAATGCTGCAGGGGGATTTTTTAACTGCTAGGTAGCTAACTGCTCTGGGAGATATTTTACTGCCCGGGAACTTTTTTGTCTGCTTGAAGGATTTCTAACAGCTCCGGAATATTTTCTACCTGATTTGAGGATTTCTGACTGCCCGAACTGGACTTTTTTACTTCTTGGGGGATTTTTGACTGCTCGAAGGGTCTTTCTAAATGCTCGGGTGATTTTCTGCTTGCTTGGGAAGATTTTCTAACTGCTCGGAGAGGACTTTAACAACTTAGGCGATGTCTGACTGCTCGAAGGGTATTTTCTGTCTGCTTGGGAAGATTTTCTAATTGCTAAGGGAGGTTTTCTGTCTGCTTCGAGGATATCTTCTTACTGCTTAAAGGGGATTTTATAAATGTTCGGGTAGTCTACTTGGGGAAAATTTCTGTTTACTTGGGGGATTTCTGACTGCTCAGGGAATTTTCTCTTTGATTGGGGGATTTCTGACTCCTAGAAGGGGATTTTCTAACTGCTGGGGGTATTTTCCGTCTGCTTGAGGGGCTTTCTACCTGACTGCTGGGGAAAGATTTTCGGACTGCTCGCAAAACTTTTTTATATGTTTAGGGGATTTCTGACTGCTCGGGGAGAGTTTCTATTTGATTGGAAATTCCGACTTCTCAAAAGGGATTTTCTAACTTCTGGGGGGTTTCTGTTCGAGGGTTTTCTACCTTATCCTGGGGGAAGATTTTTCGGCTGCTCAAAAAATATTTTAGCTGAATGGGTGATTTTAGACTGCTTGAAGGAGATTCTCTAACTGCTCAGGGAGATTTTCAGTCTGCTTGGGGATTTTCTAACTGCTCGAGGAACTTTTCTGTCTGAATAGGGGATTTCTAACTGCTTAGGTGTTTTTGGACTGCTTGAGGGGGATTTTCTGAATCGTCAGGGAAATTTTTAACTGCATGAGGAGTTTTTCTAACTGCCTCGGGTAGATTTTCTTACTGCTTGATGGGGATATTCTAACTGCTAATGGAAATTTTCTGTCTGCTTAGGGGATTTCTTACTGTTAGACAACAGTTATGAGACTTTTTTTCTGCTTGGAATTCTTTGTCGGGTGGGGGAATTCTCTGTCTGTGGGGGGTATTTTTTACCCGAAGATTTTTTTTCTCTAGGGGGTTTTCGGTCTGCTTAGGGTATTTTGCCCGGGAAAGTTTCTATTTGATTGGGGGATTTTCTAACTGCTGGCGGGGTTTTTTACTTTAATTCTGGGGGGGGATTTTTTAACTGCTCTCAAAAATTTTACAGCTGCTCGGAAAGATTATCTAGCTGGTTGGGAGATTTTTTAAGTGCTCGGGGCAATTGGCTAATTGCTCGGGGAGACTTTCAGTAGATTATCTGAATACACGGAAGGATATTATGCTTCTAGGAGACTTTAATTTTGCTGCAGAGATTTTCTAGCAGCTTAGGGAGATTTCCGTTGAGTACATGAGTGATTTAAAATGCCTGTCTGCGCCCCCCTGGGGGGGCACCGAAGAGCTAGTAGTATTCTAAAAATAGCGCTATCAATTGACACCCCCTATTTGTCTCCCTGAGCAACCTCACCCCGCTTGTGTACATTGCATATGTACATTGGGGTAGAAATGTTAGCTTCTACTCTTAGGAGTGGATAGTCAAGTCATAAGAAGGCGAATCTTATTTCTGACTTTGGCCCTTGTCTTACAAACGTAAATATTTATATGTAAATCAATTAGTTTGCAAAGACAGTTAGCGTTGCCTTTAATATTCTTCTGAATGACTATTATCGTAAGTCTCGAGAACAAGAGCACGTACCGGAATCAAGAGCTAGACATTCATAGTTAAATTGATATCTTTGCTTGCAGCTACAGCAGAAAAAAAATAAAAAAAACCAACAATGATCTTGCTGACGTTTTTTGAATTGACAGATAGATTAAAGATTTTAGGTCGTGTATTAATAATTGTTTATGACTTTCGTTTGATTCGTTGATACTTTCGTTTTGCCAACAAAGTTGCACTTATTGCACGCAGCAGGCTTTAGAATTGTCCACCCGGCTCATGCGCCACTGACTGACCAGCTGCGCGATCTTCATGCCGGCAGCCATGGACAAGTTCGAAGCTTCGTCTACACCGCCGCCGCCACCGCCAGCCCCAGGCCGGTCGCGGTGCACCAAATCCACGCTGCGGCTGGGCAGTCTGGCCAGATGTTCGGCGAAGTCCGGCTCGGCTGGATCGGCGATAGCCAGAAACGTCAGCGAGCCGTCCACGCCGCCGCAAACGATGCCGCGATTGTCGACAGATCCGACAAGCGACTTAACCTCGGCGTGCACCTTGTAGTCGGCTATGACGCTGGCGTCAGCGATTCGAATTAGTCGGACTGTTTTTCGACCGCTGTGAAAGTGCATGATGTACTTGTCATCGTTGGTGAACGCGGTCAGGCTGGGAAAGACGCCGTCGGCTGCCAGGCGACGTAGGATCCACTTGGAGTGCTGCGGCTTGCGCAGGTCGAGCAGCTTCACGCCTCCTATTAGGGGAGAGAATAGACCGTAGGCGCCGTCAGAGGTCACCTGACCTTGCCAATCGGGCACAGAGCGCGCCACCGTCTTCTTTCGGACGTCCCAAATGTATCCGCGATCCTCGGTGGTGAGACCTAGCCAAGCCGGCTTTCCTGGAATCACCACCAGCTGGTTAATCGGCTTTGCCTCGCCACCCAGTCGCGGCTTAGTTTTGTCTAAGAAGACGCCGGATGTGGAGTCGTAGAAGGATACAATGAAGTCTTCGTCGTTGACTGCGCAAGGCACAAGAAGCTGACTGCTGTCTAGAGAAAATATTGGCGCCGCGAACTGGGCGCCTTGGTAATACTCGAACTCGAACAGAAGCTGACCGGCTGGCATTGAGTAGCAACAAAGATTGTTAGTCTTTGAGGCTCGTTTCTCCGTGCTCACGGCAACCAACTTCGTGCCATCCTGAGACAGCTCGAGAGCCACAACTGGACCGCAGTCTCGCGTTTGCGTTTGCTGGCCTTCTGGCAGACGCCAGAAGACTAGCCTACGCGTATCGCCAGAAACTGCCGCCGTAGCGTCGTGCGAGATAATCGCCTTGAAAATAATAGCGCTGCCGCTGGCCGAGAAGGTTCGCAATAGATGGCCGCGCTGAATGTCCCACAGGCCTAAAGAGGTTCGGGCAACCGTTAGCGCAGTTTTACCGTCTTTGGCCAAGGAAATTAAGTCGATTGGCTTCTCCATGTGGTGGATATTGTACACGCGTTCCATGATGTTGTTGAAGTTCCAAACTTTGATAGTCTTGTCCATCGCGGACGATATTATGCGATTCAATGGAGCAGAGCTGGTCAAGGCTATGACCCGGCCAAAGTGAGCGTCAAGCTTTTTCATAAGAGTGCCGGTTTTGCAGGAGTACGCCATGACCAAATGCCGCACGGCCGCAATCATGAACTCGTTGCCCCGACTGAAAGCGATCAGATTCTGCATCGGGTTGCGGTTTGGAATATTTTGGCAACCTTTCGGTAGCTGCGCTCGAACGCACGGTCGATTGCTAGCGCCAAGGTGCCACAGCTTGAACTCGTTTGAACAGGCGGCCACCAGGACTGACTCGTCCTCGCTGAGCGTCAAGCCGCAGAACTCGTCAGTATTATCGACGTAAGCTGATTCGCGAACGCCGAATCCATTACCGACATGGTTTTCTACGCCAGCACGGTGTTTTACGTAACGATGAATTGTGTAATCGAGAGATACATCCTCCTTGGAGCGTTCAGCCAGAAAGTATTGATTCCGACCGATTGCTAAACCAGTGTGATACTGCAGGCTGCGCGAGACATCCCGGCAAAAGTACAGTTTGAACTCTTTATTGGTCGTCGACTCTGCTGGGTCAGCGGCAGAGCCTCGATCAACTCCCGAAGCAACAGACGTGCAGAAGTAATACTCATGGTCGGAATCACCGTCACTTTGATCTCCGCTAAAGCCGAAGTGCACGATTTCCTCTTGGCTACCATCTTTATTCTCGGGCAGCTGGTTGGAGCTCTTCATCTCCGCATTGTGGCTGAACTCACACCAGCCGCGCGCAGTAAATGCTAGGCAAGCTGTCGAATCGACTAAGATTCCGCGAATCTCCGCCTCCTTTGGCATGTCGTAAAACCTGTGCTCACCAGATATGAGGTCAGTGAACACCAGCTGGTTGTTGCTGGTATAGCTCACCGCCCGTCTGTCCTCGGAATTGACGCTCATTCCCCGCGTGATGCCTTGCAAGCCGTGGAGTGGAATGTTGCGGAATATTTCACCAGTCTGCAGGTCCCAAAATATGAACTGGTTTGACACGGATACGAGGTATTTGCTGTCGCTGGTCACCTGCATACCATAGCACGCGAACTGGTGACCCTCGAGCGAGTACTCCAGAGGACCGCCGGGGGTGTACAAATAGTGGTGTCCAGGCAACAAGGCGCAGTGAGTTGGCCCCTGGCGATCGCATTCGATAATGAGATGGCGAACCTTGTCATAATTGGCGTAATAGGGCAGCAGCCGTCCGCTCACCTGCGGCCCGAGCATATTTGGACTCTTTGTAATGATGCTGGCCGAGAGTCGGAGGCATTCGCTGAGAATTCGAGCGTCTTTGTCGCTGGTTTTGGCGATCATGCTGTCCAGGTCAGAGAGGAGCGCCTGTAGTGGAAAAGCACTCAGTTTGGCGTGTAGGAACTGATAGTTGAACAGGCATTCACTGGCTAACTCTGCCATGCGACCTGATTTCAGCAATTGAAACGGCAGCTCGCTTAACTTGCGCAGGTTGTACCGAGCGGCCGTCCTCGAGGTACTGTCGTTCAGCCGCAGCGGCTGTGGTGGAACCATTCGATCGCTCTCCGAGTTGACATCCTTTAGGCCAAAGCGCTGCTTCTGTAGCTCGCTGTAGGCAAACGGCTTTGGGACACCGGCCCACTTGCCCAGGTAGTAATCGGCTAAATTCGAATGGATGCTCGACTTGAAGTTTAGATTTTTAAAGTAGCGCTTCTCGCACACCTGGAAGAACTGCCGATGGTACCAGTAAACAACGCCGACTCCGTCTGCTTCTTTCTCAACCAGGAAGCCTGGAAGCTCGTTGCGAATTCGAGTCCATAGCAGCGGTGGAATGCGTCTGCTTGGCGGCAGGTGATACTGATAGACATCGTTGAGTACTTTCTCGTCTAAGGAAAGGTTGTCTTCCAGTTCCGACTCTGAGATGCCGCTTTTTGAGGCAGTGATATAGGAGAAGGCGTGCGTCACCAGTATCAGGCCATGCTGATTTTCAATGCGCTGAAATAGTTGCATAATGCCGTCAAAGATGTTGAAGGACAGCAGATTCTTCTCCGGCGAATCGTACGACCGCCAGCGTGTGATCTCGTCGAATACAATCTTTACGAACAGTGGCGAAGTGCTTTTTGAGATGGCCTTGTCGACCACCTGCCACTGCTGTTCGGTGATGCTTCGATTAGCTGAGCGAAGCCATTCACGCAGAACCTCTAGGGACAGCGTCTTTCCAAGGTCGTCAAGCTTCAGGAAGTTCTCAGCCTTCGACACCTTCAGCTTGAAAGTCTTCAATAGGCCGTAGAAGTTTGGCAAAGAGGACACGACGACCTTGACATTTGGCGGCAACTCATCAGGCAGCCAAAGAAGCAGGTGAGCATTGTTCTCGGGCGACAGTTCCTCTAGGGAATCAAGGAACACTAGCAGCGGTCTCTGCGGCGTGGCGAAGGTCATTAGCTGTTTGAAATGTTGAATAAGCCTAGGCAGCTCCTCTGGTATGTCGGCTGTCCGCTGCTCGTACAGAAAACTCAGCTGACGGCAGAGGCTATTGAGAAGGACAAGAAGCGACGAGCTCTGCGGTGATGTTCCTAGCAGCCGGAATACAACGCATAGCTGCGATGGCTCCACCTGCTTCTCCTTTAGCCAATGGCACACCTAAATGGAAGAGACGCGAGGCAGTTTATTTCAGGCAAAACACTTTTTTTAACCTTCTTTAGTCGCATACTCACCTGACCGCAGGATTTTGCCATCAGCGACGTCTTGCCACAGCCGGGGTCACCGTAGATGACAAAAATTTGGCGATTTTCTTCATCCAGACAGTAGTCACGAATCTTCTGGAGTTCGGGCTCGCGACCTTGAAAAATCTGGATGGTTTCGGGTTTTTTAAGTGACGTTGCTAATTACTCGTTAGTTCGACTCTCTATCCGTCTCTAGTAGTAGTCACAGTCGCATACCTCGCACAACTTTTCGCATGCGAGCAGATGCTGCAAAATCTCCGCCAATGTGGCATCCTTGGACACCAGGCGATTCCGTCGGGCTCCCCGATCGATCAGTTTCACTAGTCGGGTGTAGAATGTGTCGCAGAACTGCTCGATGTATTCTGGAGTTTTTATTTCGGGTTTGAAAAGTGAGCAAGTAGCTCGTATAGATTTCTATTCTGCCGTAGAGCCACCTCCACGATCCACAGAAGAATAGCCACTTCTTGTTTACCTTTATGCGTGTCCAAGTGAATGCCAGACGGATCAATCCACGGTTGCGAATACCGAATAATAGACGACGCCCTCAGACTCTCCGGAATTTTCCTATCCCGCAAGTCGTTCATCAGTCGTTGAGCTTCCTTATCAACCTCGGGTCCGTTCATGTCCATAAAATTTCTGGCCGTACGCCAATTTTCCAAATTGATGCCCTCCAGCTGGCGGAGGAAGGCCAGAGTGTGCCGGTGGTTGTACTCCGCCGTCAGAATGCCGTGAATGTTTTCGCGCTCCGTTACTGTTGTGATTGGATGCGGGGGTTGGGGTGGGTAACAATTCAGCTGCCATGATAGGCTGTTTCTGACGGTTTTATCACGTAGAATCGAGTTAGGTCACAGTTCAATATGATGCTGCTCTTTATCAGGTTTTAGTCACGCAAGATGATCAAAAAGTAACGAACCGGACATGAAGTAGTTGTGTCTCTGGTCGGCACTAAGTTTTCCCTGGGAAAACAGCGCTTCCGCCGCTTTGCGAAAGACTGTCTGCATGGTGCCCATGGTTGACCACCATTCGTTCTGATGCGCCTCCATCATCTTTTGCATGCCCTGAAAAAAGGATTTTTATTTTGTAAACTTTCTATTTATTGTTAATGTCATTGTCAAACTATTGTTAAAAACGAGTCAACTAAGTCACGAAAGTATATTAGGCTTCAGAAAGAGGAAACTTTCTTAACGATTTGCAACAGCTCTACTAAAAGTAGTAAAATAAAGTCTAAATTAATTTTTAATGCTGTGAGTGATTTTTGATGCCATAGTCGAACCTTATCCTGAAATTAGCAAGTAAGGTTTTGTTTTGTAATGAGAACTCGAAATCATAATTTTAAATAACGTGAAACTTCAAATGTAAAACAGAAGTTCAAGAACAAAAATAAAAGTGGTTGTCAAAAAAGTTAATCCACTGTCACGGGGATAATTTCGGGTCATAGAAGGTCAAATTATCAGTGAAGTCCGATTACTGTCAATGAATTTTAAATGCTACCAAGGATGTGTCCAACCTGGTACCAAAGAAGTCCGGCAGATGTAAGCTACGTAAATCTTGTGTGAGACGTCTCAAACTCGTATCACGAAGATTTTTTTCCTGAGCATCAAAACCAGACAACAAGGTGCCCTACTTGCCTTATTGTTGAAGTGAATCAATATGGACGATATCGGCTGGAGAACTTGCACCGGAGGCACAATATTCTCGTCGCGCTTGTACCAGCGTTCCAGGCAGGCGGCTTCCTCAGCGGTGCCAACCTGACGAGCGGCCTCCAGAACCAGGTCGAACTCTTGCGCATCGATCAGCGTTGGCACCGGCCTGTAGCCGTACTTCTGGCCGAGTAAAACGACAAAATTTGGCCCAACGCTCACTCGCTGACAGGTTTTGATCTCGCGAAGGCACAGCTCTGTGGTCATGTGATCGTCAGTGGCTTCGTCTCTGACGCCCCAGCGCATGTCGACAACCTGTTCAGCGCCATGGTTCAGCGTTGCACAACAATCTCGAAACATTTGATTCACATTGAGATTGTGCCATTACCTGAAACTCTAAGCCGTGCTTTTCGCGGCAGTATTCTTTGATCTTCGGATAGATCCGCTCCATCAGCGAGTTGCGTTCAACTCCCGTGTCTGTTAGTGATTGGTAAACAAGAGAGGGTTGCGATTGCAACTGGTTTCGGGGAAAATTCTTGTCACTTAGAATACATAGCAGCTGTAACAGTGAGGTTACCGGTGAAGGTTGAGCTAGTGAAGATTCGAACAATTTTACTGGGCATCGCTGGCAGCTCTTCGAGCGAGCCTCGAAACACGGCGTCAACTGTCGGATGGCGGCCCAGACTGAGCGGCCCCGTGAGCAGCTCCAGCTCCGGCAGGTCGTCCTCCTCCTCCTCTTCCAAATCGATCTCGTCGAGGCCCTCGAGCTCATCCTCTTCTCCAAGATCTTCGCCGTCGTCCACGGGCATCTCAGCGTCGGTATCTTCCGAGTCTAAGTCCGAACTATCGTTGTTGGACCCTGACTTCGGCGATCCGAGTGAGTCGTTAACGTTTTCGAATGTCGGATTTTTCTCTTTAGCTGATGCTTCAGTCTCTGCTGGTCCGGAAGATTCATCCTGCACTGGTTTTTCCGTTTTCATTAATTTCTGTAACAGCTGTTCTTGAAGCTGCTGATTCTGTTCAGTTTTCGGTTGTTGCTGCAATTCTATCAGTTGATGCAAAATCTGTTGACGTTTCTTCTGATGCGGTTGTTCGGACTGCGAATGCTCAGAGCTTTGCTCAAGAAGTTTTTGCAAAATTTCCTGTTGATGTTGTTCCAGCTGCGGTTGATTTTGTAGCATAAGTTGATGCAAAAGGCTGTTTTGCTGTGTATTCGGCTCCTCCGATTGCTGGAACAACTCGGCTTGAGAATTTTCCTGGGTTGTTTGAAGCTTTTTAGGCTGTTTTATCTGGTTCGCTTGCTGTTGTTGCTCTGACTGAGGCTGCTCTGTAAATTTCAGGAGCAGCTGGACTCCATGTTTCTGCTGATCTGAAGACTGCGGCTGTTGTTGAATAAGATTCTGAAGTGGTTGCTGCAGGATAGGTTGCTGATCTGATGCTTCTAACTGCACTTTAAATGGTTGGTGCTGCTGCTCAAGAAGCTGCTGAATCAGTTGCTGCTGTAACTGTCGCTGCTCTGATCCACTCGGTTGCTGTTCGGATTGATGCTGTTGCTGCTGCTGCTGAAGAAGATCCTGAATCAGTTGCTGAGGGAATCCGTGCTGCTCTGATGCTTCCAGTTGCTGTCCAGACTGTTGTAGCAAAAAAAGTTGCTCGAGAAGTTGCAGCTGTTCTGGCGAATCGAGCTCCTGACCAGACTGTTGCTGCTCAAGAAGTAGCTGAACCAACCGCTGCTGGACTTGCTGCTGATCCGGTAATGACAATGTTTCGTGCTGCTGGATCAATTGATCGTGTTTTATTTGTTCAGCAGCTGGCAAAGATCCAGGAATGTTTTGCTGTTGTCCTGATTTTGCTATGACTCTCTTTTGCGATGCATCCTGTACATCATTCGCCAACTGAGCCTGTTGCTGATACTGCTGAGGCTGCTCTTCCAACTGGGACTGTTCCACCCGGTCGCTACTTTGCGTTGGCGGCAGGACAGGAAAGGCGCCCCGCCTCAGATTGAATCTTGTCTGTTCCATCGGCTGCTGCTTCTGCTGGCGCTGCTGCTTCTGCTGCTGATGCTGAAGCTGCTGAAGATGCTGGGGAAGCCTGTTTCCTTGTTTTACTTCGGGCAGCTGACCGAAGCTGAACTGCTGCTGGTGCCGGATTGTCTGTCGAGACAGCATCGGTTGATGAGACTGTTGCTGACGCTGTAACTGCCGGCACTCCGATTCATCGACAGGTTCTGTTGGCCTCTTCATGTCGGCACAATCGGTCTCGGCAATGGGATGCAGCTGACCAGCTGGCTGCTGCTTCCTTCCAGCTCGGAACTTTTCAACAGCTTCACCAGGCGTCATTGAGCTCAGAGTCTTTGAGAAGCTTTGAGAAGTCGTCAGTGTGGAGTTGGAAGAAGCTGCTGCTAATTTTGTCGAGCAGTCTTGAAAGTCGCCGAATTTCACCACTCCGACGGTGATTGGCTGCGGTGGCTGCGGCGGCTGCTGCTGTTTTTTAGTCCTCCGTCGCTTCAGAGCTCTCTCTGCCTGAGCATCAGTGGCTCCATTCACCTGGTTTGCTTCTGATGGCGTCGCTTCAGGTGGTCGACCTGGCTTCAGCGACTGGGACAACTCAGGCGCTAGGCGGAACTCGAAGTCGCGGCCGTCGGCAAGCAGAACCATCACCTCCTGCGCCTGCTGCTGGTGCCGGTGTCGCCCCGCCGCTGCTGGCGGCATCTGAATTCCGTTCTTCTTCAAGGTCACTAAAGTGAGAACCAAAAAATAGAAGATTAAAGTACTTTAATTTGCAGCCTGCAATGAATCGCCTTACCCGGAGGAGCTACTCCGCTGATTGACACTTTCCACAGGCTCTTGGTCTGAGGACGCGGTCTTGGTCCCAGCTCCATGAGGCGTCTGCAAGGTTGAGGTGGGGTACATTAGAGCACGATATGTATCGGTATTTGTTGTTCAAGATGGAGTGCACTATTAAGATAATAAGATATGGTTAAAATAGGTTGGAGACCATTTTTACGTGTGAAGATTCGAAGATGAAGCAATTTCTGAACTAAAAAAGAAGCTAAAGTAATAACTTATGATATATTTTTAACAGGTTTGCTTTTTGATTCCATATAAAAGTACATTCTGGTAAAGCAGCAAAACATGGCAAATCTTCCCCATTAGTAAAGTAAGCTTTTGAAAGGATAACAGTAATAGGGATTTGTATTCGATTACTACGAAGAGACAACCGAGATCGGCAAATATTTTCCCCTCTAAGCAAATATATTTGAGAACTTGCAAAGATTTCTATCCAAATATCTATACGAGTAAAATGTCTATCCAAGCACTTTACTTACCGAACTTTTGTCCTATACTTAGTACTTGAAGCATTTTATCATATGTTAGGCCTTCTACAGAAGTCCTGGGGTGCACCAAAGCACTACCAAATTGATGTACTTTGTACAAGGACTTCTATTCAAGAATTACGTGGTCCATTATGAGCTATTGAAAGTACATTGTTCACCAAATTAATTTTTGATTTTTTGAACTATATTTCTCATATTGAGGGATATACTCGTAGACGCAATTATGGGAAAGAGAATAATGCAGATGGTATAAATAACCAAACAAATAGTTGTAATAAACAACATTCATAGCTACAGAACAATTTCTAAAAAGTACCTGTTGAGAGATTGACTGAAACACGTTTCGACGAAAGCATGAATTTTTTTCTTTTAATACGTTCGAAAAATCAACGAAAAAATGTTTTGATGAGTCGTCCCTCACCTGGAAATGCTGCGTCCTTTGTAGACTGAAAAGTACAAGAGAAAAATAAAAAACAGGCTTTTAATTTTCGATTAGCTTTTCATTAGCCATCAATTAATCCAATGAGCAAGCCATTATAGTTTTTTGGAACACTTGAAAAACAACGTTGGTTTCCCATCTTCAACTCACTGATGCTATTTGTCCAATAAAGCCTTTCAGACAGTTTTTGGACCTAGCTAGCAAAGTGCAACTGTTATAACTGACAGGCAAGCCGGAAGCCATTATCTCTGCAACAATTTTGTGTTGCATTTAAATTCCTTTTTTTTGCATACGCCAATTTAAAAAATCTACTTTACTAATGGTATTGTAGCTTTTGCATGCAGGCAGAGGGATTCTTTACTTTAACTCGTCAATCAGTCAACTGTATGTGCAGCTTTTACGTGACAATAACAGCTAGAGGATTTGTAGCCTAGTGGATCGAAAGGTCGTTGGTTCGAGCCCCGTCTCTTGGAGAATTTTTGTGCCCTTAAGCAAGGAATTTAATCCCGCATTGCTCCAGTCCACCCAGCTGAGATCGGATACCAGTTTGAGCTGGGTAAATTCAGGGTGGGTGTTGCGGCCCCTCCAACCCGTCAGGACTGAGCAGCTGTACACAGCCCTCGGATAATAAACAACGCTGCGCTGCAGCGTTGTAAACATGCGCTGCGCAGCTAGCTGCGGCTGGGCCGTGAGCTGTACATCTTGTCGAAGGGTTCACATTTTTGTCACGTAATAAAAGTGCTAACCCGCGTTGGCTATTATTTCTTAGAAGCAAAAATTTTAACGAGTTCTCTAGGTGCTGTAAGCAGGTTGTAGGGTTCTGATAAACGGAAAGTATTTGCAAGTACATTGGTAGTAGGTATTATAAAAGCATGCATTATACCGAGGGCCAAATTAGAGCTAATCATATATCGACATCTTGCTTACAAAAAATTTCCTATTCATAACGTAACAGGAGCTGTTAAGTTATGAATAGGCTCAACTTTCGCTAAAATACGGAAATATTCCTTCTCATTGGGTGGAATTGGTAGTTGAAGAAACTGGCTTACAATAATTTTTACTCCCCTTCCTTCCTTCCTCAACAGCAGCTGCTTCATGCAACATTGATGCTGTAAGAGCTCCACCGAGCCTTAAACTGATGCCAGGCCAAAATTTCAAAGGAACAAGGCAAGAAATTCAATGGCAATGGTTAAATATTTACTGTAGCTTAGCTGCTGCAGTGTGAGCTTGATTTTGGGGGGGGGCTACTAAATGCATAATGAACTTTTCTCCAAGTGTTGCTGGGTGTTTACAAAACTTCCCTTCTCATGTCGAGTTCTTGCACGTTGAGCTTCTTTGTCACCGCAAAGGAAGTTATCAGCAGCTTTTCACCGACTCTCATTGGGAAGAGATGGTAGCAAATGAGTCTCTTTTATGCTATCTACATTACTTTGAGGGACAATCAGCTGCTTATCTGACATTTTCATAGATTATTCCACAAGGGATTAATATCTGATGAGCTACATAATCTATTTCAAACGATACACAATCTCATAAGAAAAATAATCTCACAGGGATTATTGTCTCATAGAGAGTAAAATCGCGTAGGGCAAATGTTCACACAATCTTAAAACATATTATCTTATGGAGAGTATTGTCTCATATAGAGTATTGTCTCATAGAGAGTATTGTCTCATAGAGAGTATTGTCTCATAGAGAGTATTGTCTCATAGAGAGTATTGTCTCATAGAGAGTATTGTCTCATAGATAGTATTGTCTCATAGAAGAGAGTATTGTCTCATAGATAGTATTGTCTCATAGATAGTATTGTCTCATAGAGAGTATTTTCTCATAGAGAGCACAATCTCATAGGGAGCACAATCTCATAGGGAGCACAATCTCATAGGGAGCACAATCTCATAGGGAGCACAATCTCACAAGGAGCACAATCTCACAAGGAGCACAATCTCACAAGGAGCACAATCTCACAAGGAGCACAATCTCACAAGGAGCACAATCTCATAGGGAGCACAATTTCATAGGGAGCACAATCTCATCCGGAACATAATATTTCGTATCTTAGGGACTATAATCCCACACTCACTTTGATCTATTTATCAATGTCTCTCCTACTTACAATAAAATTAGTGGCTAAACATACGAAATTAAGAACACTCAAAGAGAAAAAAAGATTTTTTACCGTGTCCAGTTGAATTAGCAATCTGCAGCGCCATGACTTGACGTTTTGACGTAATTATAGATTGCTAAAACGGTTTTACTACGGATTTCGAGATTGCTGCAGATTCTAATATTATATAGCTCGGGATCTAACTTTCTTTTTTAGTTAAGGAAAATAAGAAGATTTCAACAGAAAGAGCCTGTGAATTACAAACAAAACTCTGCTTCTATAGGATCTGCTATGTGAGGATGAAGGTATAAATTGTGAGGAGGATGGGGGCGTTTGGGAAAACACGGGACCCTACCCGTTGCAGCCACTGCTAACAGAAGCAGCTGAAATTCCTTGGCCGGTTTCAGTTGCCATAGTGACAGAAACACGGGAAAAGGTGCCGGAAAGCTAAGCTGTCCCAAATACTCGTAGCCGTTTTCAGAAAAGCTTTGCTGTCAAATTGAACTATTTTCACTGAATTCGCCAAAAACAATTTACAATGGTAAACTCACAGAGTGAACCATTTTTATGCAGCTCACTAAATAGACTGTCCAAGTGCGGCGTTAATTAGAAATAGTTTTGGAGAGGGGTGTCATAAAAAACTGTTTTCAGTTAAGTAAGAACTGGTTGATTTTTAGGGGTGGTGGGTTTTGAGGGGTGGCGGGTGTTGAGGGGTGCCGGGTGTTGAGGGGTGCCGGGTGTTGAGGGGTGGCGGGTGTTGAGGGGTGGCGGGTGTTGAGGAGTGGCGGGTGTTGAGGGGTGCCGGGTGTTAAGGAGTGGCGGGTGTTGAAGGGTGGCGGGTGTTGAGGGGTGCCGGGTGTGAAATGGTGGCGGGTGTTGAGGGGTGGCGGGTGTTGAGGGGTGCCGGGTGTGAAATGGTGGCGGGTGTTGAGGGGTGCCGGGTGTTAAGGAGTGCCGGGTGTTGAGGGGTGGCGGGTGTTGAAGGGTGGCGGGTGTTGAGAGTGGCGGGTGTTGAGGGGTGCCGGGTGTTGAGGAGTTTCGTCGTTTCGGCGTTTCGTCGATTCGTCGGCGTTTCGTCGATTGCCTGCTGGCTGACGCCGGCGCCCCCGATTCTGCCGGCGGCGCGGCCTTCATTCGCGCCCAGGCCCTAAGGCGCGCCCTGTGACGCTGATTTTTCCATCTGACAGCGTACTTTGTTGTTGTTGTTGTTGTTGTTGAGGAGTGGCGGGTGTTGAGGAGTGGCGGGTGTTGAGGGGTGCCGGGTGTTGAGGGGTGCCGGGTGTTGAGGGGTGCCGGGTGTTGAGGGGTGCCGGGTGTTGAGGAGTGCCGGGTGTTGAGGGGTGCCGGGTGTTGAGGGGTGCCGGGTGTTGAGGAGTGGCAGTTGTTGAGGGGTGCCGGGTGTTGAGGGGTGCCGGGTGTTGAGGGGTGGCGGGTGTTGAGGGGTGCCGGGTGTTGAGGGGTGCCGGGTGTTGAGGGGTGCCGGGTGTTGAGGGGTGCCGGGTGTTGAGGGGTGCCGGGTGTGAAATGGTGGCGGGTGTTGAGGGGTGGCGGGTGTTGAGGGGTGCCGGGTGTTGAGGGGTGCCGGGTGTTGAGGGGTGGCGGGTGTTGAGGGGTGGCGGGTGTTGAGGAGTGGCGGGTGTTGAGGGGTGCCGGGTGTTAAGGAGTGGCGGGTGTTGAAGGGTGGCGGGTGTTGAGGGGTGCCGGGTGTGAAATGGTGGCGGGTGTTGAGGGGTGGCGGGTGTTGAGGGGTGCCGGGTGTGAAATGGTGGCGGGTGTTGAGGGGTGCCGGGTGTTAAGGAGTGCCGGGTGTTGAGGGGTGGCGGGTGTTGAAGGGTGGCGGGTGTTGAGAGTGGCGGGTGTTGAGGGGTGCCGGGTGTTGAGGAGTTTCGTCGTTTCGGCGTTTCGTCGATTCGTCGGCGTTTCGTCGATTGCCTGCTGGCTGACGCCGGCGCCCCCGATTCTGCCGGCGGCGCAGCCTTCATTCGCGCCCAGGCCCTAAGGCGCGCCCTGTGACGCTGATTTTTCCATCTGACAGCGTACTTTGTTGTTGTTGTTGTTGTTGTTGAGGAGTGGCGGGTGTTGAGGAGTGGCGGGTGTTGAGGGGTGCCGGGTGTTGAGGGGTGCCGGGTGTTGAGGGGTGCCGGGTGTTGAGGGGTGCCGGGTGTTGAGGAGTGCCGGGTGTTGAGGGGTGCCGGGTGTTGAGGGGTGCCGGGTGTTGAGGAGTGGCAGTTGTTGAGGGGTGCCGGGTGTTGAGGGGTGCCGGGTGTTGAGGGGTGCCGGGTGTTGAGGGGTGCCGGGTGTTGAGGGGTGCCGGGTGTTGAGGGGTGCCGGGTGTTGAGGGGTGCCGGGTGTTGAGGGGTGCCGGGTGTGAAATGGTGGCGGGTGTTGAGGGGTGGCGGGTGTTGAGGGGTGCCGGGTGTTAAGGAGTGCCGGGTGTTGAGGGGTGGCGGGTGTTGAAGGGTGGCGGGTGTTGAGAGTGGCGGGTGTTGAGGGGTGCCGGGTGTTGAGGAGTTTCGTCGTTTCGGCGTTTCGTCGATTCGTCGGCGTTTCATCGATTGCCTGCTGGCTGACGCCGGCGCCCCCGATTCTGCCGGCGGCGCGGCCTTCATTCGCGCCCAGGCCCTGAGGCGCGCCCTGTGACGCTGATTTTTCCATCTGACAGCGTACTTTGTTGTTGTTGTTGTTGTTGTTGAGGAGTGGCGGGTGTTGAGGAGTGGCGGGTGTTGAGGGGTGCCGGGTGTTGAGGGGTGCCGGGTGTTGAGGGGTGCCGGGTGTTGAGGGGTGCCGGGTGTTGAGGAGTGCCGGGTGTTGAGGGGTGCCGGGTGTTGAGGGGTGCCGGGTGTTGAGGAGTGGCAGTTGTTGAGGGGTGCCGGGTGTTGAGGGGTGCCGGGTGTTGAGGGGTGGCGGGTGTTGAGGGGTGCCGGGTGTTGAGGGGTGCCGGGTGTTGAGGGGTGGCGGGTGTTGAGGGGTGCCGGGTGTTGAGGGGTGCCGGGTGTTGAGGGGTGCCGGGTGTTGAGGGGTGCCGGGTGTTGAGGGGTGCCGGGTGTTAAGGAGTGGCGGGTGCTGAGGGGTGCCGGGTGTTGAGGGGTGCCGGGTGTTGAGGGGTGCCGGGTGTTGAGGAGTGCCGGGTGTTGAGGGGTGCCGGGTGTTGAGGGGTGCCGGGTGTTGAGGGGTGCCGGGTGTTGAGGAGTGGCAGTTGTTGAGGAGTGCCGGGTGTTGAGGGGTGCCGGGTGTTGAGGGGTGCCGGGTGTTGAGGGGTGCCGGGTGTGAAATGGTGGCGGGTGTTGAGGGGTGGCGGGTGTTGAGGGGTGCCGGGTGTTGAGGGGTGCCGGGTGTTAAGGAGTGGCGGGTGCTGAGGGGTGCCGGGTGTTGAGGGGTGCCGGGTGTTGAGGGGTGCCGGGTGTTGAGGGGTGCCGGGTGTTGAGGGGTGCCGGGTGTGAAATGGTGGCGGGTGTTGAGGGGTGGCGGGTGTTGAGGGGTGCCGGGTGTTGAGGGGTGCCGGGTGTTAAGGAGTGGCGGGTGCTGAGGGGTGCCGGGTGTTGAGGGGTGCCGGGTGTTGAGGGGTGCCGGGTGTTGAGGAGTGCCGGGTGTTGAGGGGTGCCGGGTGTTGAGGTGTGCCGGGTGTTGAGGGGTGCCGGGTGTTGAGGGGTGCCGGGTGTTGAGGAGTGGCAGGTGTTGAGGGGTGGCGGGTGTTGAGGGGTGGCGGGTGTTAAGGAGTGGCGGGTGCTGAGGGGTGCCGGGTGTTGAGGGGTGCCGGGTGTTGAGGGGTGCCGGGTGTTGAGGGGTGCCGGGTGTTGAGGAGTGGCGGGTGTTGAGGGTTGGCGGGTGTTGAGGGGTGCCGGGTGTTAAGGAGTGGCGGGTGCTGAGGGGTGGCGGGTGTTGAGGGGTGCCGGGTGTTGAGGGGTGCCGGGTGTTGAGGGGTGCCGGGTGTTGAGGGGTGCCGGGTGTTGGGGGTACGCGGTGGCGGGTGTGAAATGGTGGCGGGTGTGAAAGGGTGGCGGGTGGGAAAGGGTGGCGGGTGGGAAAGGGTGGCAGTTTTCGGGTGCGTTGGATGCTAAGGGATAGCCTTGCTTTTTGAAGTGCATCTGTGCTCTTAGGTGTGTTTTTAAAAGAACGGGAAACCCTGCATTATAGATTTAATATCATAAAAAATCAAGAGTTCAAGCAAATACAACTATTAAGTTAATCGTTTTAAAATACTTCATCGTGAACATGCAAATTCTCTAAAGAGACCGATTCGTTTAGGGGAAGACAGTTTATATTTTAACGATAATAAATCAATTAGGACAATATTCAAATAAAACCAAATTCTAAAACAATTTATTCTATAACGAATAAAATATTGGATAATCTCCAAGAAATCAACAGGTAAAAACAGTCGGGGCTGATGGGGACAATAAGGTGCGATGTGTACCATCTTCGTTGAAACAGAAAAAAATGCATTGTTGGTTAAAGTTTTACGAAAACCCTGCAAACACCAAACAAAAGAAAGGCACTAATGAATCGAAAATTCAAATGGGTAAAATGACGAAAACAAACACAAGTTTTTGGGTAATTCAAAACAAGGCACCGAATGAATCAAGCAGGAAGATTTGTGACCGCTAGAAGCTTTTAACAAAAAATATAATAAACTAAAACATCGTTGTCAAAAATTATCGCGAAATTCGGCTAAAAATTAAAAAAAATTTGCTAAACTTTCTACTAAAACAAGTAGAAGTAGTAAAATCTTCTCATTCCTGTTTCTTATTCACTTCGCCATTAGCTTTCACTGGCGTTAACTTGGCGGTCAGCGACTCGAGTCTGTCGCCGAGGCTCACCGCAAGCAGCGGGGCAACCCAATAGACTGCAAAGTGCAGCCAAAGCGGGGTGCCACGACAGCCGAGGTTTTGGGCGCTTGCGTTGGCCGGATTGGCAAACATTCCAGTTAGGTAAAGGCCTGCGGATTTGGGTTGGTGAGGGAAGTTGCTAAGGGAGGTTCACGGGGATTTTTTATTAGGTTTTAGGTAAGATTCCAAATGAGGCTTGGGGGCAATTCTATATTAGGTTAAGGGGAGATTCTAGAAGAGTCTTAGGGGAGATTCTAGAAGAGTCTTAGGGGAAATTCTAGAAGAAACTTAGGGGAGATTCTAGAAAAGACTTAAGGGAGATTCTAGAAGAGACTTCAGAGAGATTCTAGATGAGGTTAAGGGGAGATTCTAGAAGAGGTTTAGGGGAGATTCTAGATGAGGTTTAGGGGAGATTCTAGAAGAGGTTTATGGGAGATTCTAGATGAGGTTAAGGGGAAATTCTAGAAGAGGCTTAGGGGAAATTCTAGATGAGGCTTAGGGGAGATTCTAGAACATTTTTAAAGCGAGATTCCAAAAATAATTTATATAACGGCAAATCAAAACTATAGGGAGCACCAGAACAGTTGAGTAAGAAAACTGATATCCAAAAATAATATTTCAGATTCGACCAGCAGCTTCACAACCCAGTCTTACCGTGATAGGTGAGCCACGTGCTGAGCGCGTACAGCATCGGCCGCTGCACCTCCTCGTGCCTGAGCCGGCTGTCCCTGGCGGTGAAGGCGGTCAGACCGGCCAGCAGCAGCGAGTCGGCGAAAACGCCGACAAATTCGAGACCGAAGCCGACGGCGCCTGGCACCGTCAGGTCGCTGACGCAGTCGTTGGAGGAGGCGAGGCGCTTGGCGTGGGTGGCGGTCAGGCCGATGGACCAGTAGAAGCGGGCGAACCAGAAGGCCGCCTGTGGCAAGGCAGGGACGGGCAGGAAAACGTTGAGAGATCAAAGAATCAGATTAGAGCGGCAACATCAAATAAGATTATCTTAAGCGGCAACATCAAAGACGCCTATTTTAAGCGGCAACATCAAAGAAGATAATCAAAAGCGGCAACATCAAAGAAGCTAATCAAAAGCGGCAACATCAAAGAAGATAATCTTAAGCGGCAACATCAAAGAAGCTAATCATAAGCGGCAACATCAAAGAAGCTAATCATAAGCGGCAACATCAAAGAAGCTAATCCTAAGCGGCAACATCAAAAAGCTCAACTAAAGCGGTAACATCAAAGAAGCTTTATTAAAGCGGTAATATCAAAGAAGCTTTATTAAAGCGGTAACATCAAACAAGATTGATCAAACATTCCGAAAACCCAAATTAAAGCAGCGAGACAACTATATTTTATTCAACGTTATAAAAAATAATAGTAAAAGTCACGAACCTGTCCACCAAGCAGTTGGCAGGCCATGAGGCGGCCAACCTCAACCAGTCCAATGTCGCCTCGAACAAACCTGCGCCAGTGCTTGCACGGATTGCCACTGCATCCCTGTGGCAGACTGAGCGAGTGCCAATAGCCAACGCTGAATAGCACCACCAGGTACGCAGCCATGCCATATCGCTGCCGAAAGGTGCCGTTCTCTAAACTACACGAGCTTGTCTGAAACGCGGTGATCAAATTGAGCAGGCAAGGAGACAGCCAGTGATCAGCTGGCATATGGTTCAGCACCAAAGAGCGAAGACATCGGCCAAGAAGCATTGTGCCAGTGTAGTAGGTGAGAGATATCACTGCTGTGAGACTGTCGTGATCTGTATTAATAGAATCTGACATGCTAATGGCTCTTCACTTTGCATTCAATTTATAGTTTTATATTATATTTCTATCAATAAAACAATGCTGTAGACACTGAAATATCAGTATGGATAAGAAGTTTAAAACGCAATAAATAAAAAACAAACTAAACAAAAATATTTTTGCAATTCAGATGCAATAATATGATATTTAAAAATGTATGATTAAAAAATTATTATAGGAAAAAAATACACAGGTCAATTACTATAAATGAATATAGCTAATTAAAAACCAGGATTTTTAGGGGGGTAAAGTATTTTAAACAGTTGCAATGGCAAACTATACTACCCAGTTATAATTGAATACCTAGTATATTACTTATTCAGTTATATTGCCTAATTAAGTACTTAATTATAATAAATCATACATCATAAATCGTAAATGTATTTTCTTGCACATAAAATCATAAATTTTGGGGGGAATACATCCCTCCAATCACCCACTGGATATGACACTGGTAATATACTAATAAACTCATTTTTGTCTTTATTAGAATGCAAGTATAAAATAAAGAAAATCCATGATGTGCTAAAATATTGGTTCACATATAATTTTTACTACCTTTACTTGATTGTTTCATAGAGTAAATAAGGCTTGTTTGCAAAAAAATTAATAGCTATAGTTCATTTTTCTATGTATTTTTTGCAACTTCTTACAGCAAATGAAGCTCTACTATAAAATATTATTATCTTATGTTAACAAATGCTATTATTTTTAGAAAGAAAAGTTAGAAGGACATAATCAATTTTTATCCTATGAATAAGCTTCTAAACAATTGAAATAGCAGATTAGATGCAGCACAGCAGCAAGTCCAAAATTAAGGCAAAAAGGCTTAGTCAAGTAGATTTTTCTATTTCCTATTTTCCTATTTTCCTGTATGGAAAGCTTAGGGCTACCTTTAATAATAATTAATAATAATTGATTACACCTGTCCCAATCGGGCCAGATGTGCAGCCAACAGCACAGCCGTAGCTATTGCGCGGCGCTTCTGAAGACTGCATGCAGCTGTCAGTCCATGGACTGGGGGGACGCCACGCCCACCTTCAATTACCCCAGCTGATGCTGGTACCCATTTAACAGCTGGGTGAACTGAAGCAATGCAGAGTTAAGTGTCTTGCTAAAGGACACAAATAGTACCAGTGGAGTCGGGAATCGAACCCCCGACCTTCAATTCGTGAGTCCGATGCTCTAACCACTAGGCTGCAACCTCTACCTTTAGGAAAATTTTATAAAAATTTTGAAGTTTTCAAGACAAGAAATCATAAAAGTATCCAAAATTCTTAATAAAAGAGATTTTTACGAGTATATACGAGCGTATAAGTCAAAATATAGGCTACAAAATAAAGGTTACATCTACAATAATTTTGGTCACAACTGTAAGGCTACAATGGATTTTAACTAGAATATTACTGTTAATTGGTGTTGAACAGCAACATGAATATCACTCAACAACACTTACACGTTACAACAGAACCATGAACATTGGATAATCCAAACAAATGAGTGACCCATAGATTCTAATGTAAGAAATAATTCTTAGCTTACATATTTATAAAAAAACCCGTAGATAACCTTTTAAAATAGGTCTCTAATTTTGATCAAGATCAAGTTGTAGTTATTTTTCTTTAACTGCACAATGCTTCAAGGCTACAAGTACGTTTCGTCGAAACCAGCTTTTTTGAATAATTTCCGCTCATCACCCCAACATAAGAAATTCTTATGTTTCGCAAACAACAGACCGAAAATTTCGAACACTTTTTTATAAAGGAAAATTTTGATTAATTCTCAAAAGTATGTTAAGATCGTAGTAAGTAAATCAGCACTTATATTCAGTTCAATTGTAATCTGAAAAGAAAGTGGATTTCAACTCAATGTACATCAACAGTGTAACTTGTGTAAGTGGAATTTAGCACTGGAATGCAATGCAATCCAGTTAGGGTATATGAAGTCTCGTACATTTAGGGTATGTGAAGTCTCTTGTATTTAGGGATGTGAATTAGTTTAGGGAATATGAAATTTAGGGAATGAGAAGAGAAGATCGATGCCAATATTTTAGGGGATGTAAAGTTTAGGGAATATGAAATTTAGGGAATGTGAAAGCGCCCCGTTGTTACAAGTAAATTTTATAAAATACTGAAGATTACGTGTGTTTATTTATTTAAATTCACAATGTGTATTTTATTTTGATAAATTGATACAGATTTATTGTATGTACATGTACCCACTTGTAACGCATGCATGTGCTGCATTTTGAGCAAAAGTCTATAAATTTGGACTCGTAAATGTTCAGTAAATTACAAAATTACATTGCAAAAACAAATGAAATGAATGAAATGAAATTCGCAAATATGGCATTCCGCTAAGCTTACAGCATGATAGCTTCACAAATTCTATACATGCGAGTTAATTTATTAGGTCTTTTTACTTAGTTTGAAGTTAATCATAAAAATTAGGACACGAATACTCAGAAGGATTGACATTTGAGTTCAAATTCGGTTTGCAAGGCCATGGCCATCTCAAGAAATCGTAAACTTCCCATGTTTAATTAGCATATCTTCGCACTCTCGAATGTGTACTCAGCTGAACAATATAGGCCACAAATGTACATAGTAGCGAGTGTTCAGAAATAGCCCTCTAAATAGAGTTGCTAAATTCAATGTGCAGCCCATGACAGACACTGCACCACCCAAAGCTGAACTTTATACAATGGGTTTAGACAATTTCAACACTTGCGCTCGTACTGCGCCTATATTAGGCCAATAATGTACATTGAATTGCACCCTCAAAAATTTTTTCTCAGCTTGCTTTGCTATACATGGTGCGAGCAAATACCCACTGAAGCACGATCAATCTGAGCAAACAATTATAAAGGAAACACTTCCCGTCCTCAGTGGCTGAAGTTCTTGTGGAAAAGTAGCGACACTGTATTTGTCGTTAGAATGCAATTTTGGATTTGGATGTCACAATGCAGTAAACTTAGTAAGTCAACTTGTTTTATGCTACTTTATCGTGCAGTTTAGATTTCTATGAAACACGAATGACAAAAATTTCAGTTAACAGACTTCGGAGCTTAATACTATTTACACTAGCGTTTTCTGCGACAATTCAGCTAATGTATCTCTTGGACAAAAGAAGATCTACAGATCCACTGCCAAACCTACTCAATGCATCCGCATACCATTCCAATGCTAAACTTGTGACTGTGTCCCGCGCATCCAATCAGCCCAAAGTACTGCTGCTACCTCAGCTGAGAGATGGCTGCAGATGCAGCGATGTAGCCGGCTGGTTCCCCGACTCCATTCCGCCCCTGGTGCACTGGACCAGCAAGGACGGCCGAGTTCCCGCACAGCTCATCCCGATTGTCAAGTCCTGGAAGCGGCTGCTGCAGGTCAGCATCAGCAACAGCACTGGAGGCGGCTTCTCGCCTCACCAATGGCACTTCATGCACTGGGACGACCAACAGATCCGCCAGCTCGTCTCCAAGCACTATCCTCGCCTCACCCCGAGCTACAACAAGCTGGTCAACGGTCTGGAACGATCTGACATCGGCAGACTGGTCGTGCTGCATCACATTGGCGGCGTGTACGTAGACTTGGATGTGGAGCTGGTTCGAGACCCGACGCCCCTGCTGAGACCGTCGCGACTGGGGCGAGTCGGACTGTCGCCGAACTTCAGCTGCGAGTCGGCCGTGTGGAGTCAAGAGCCCGCTGCTCACCCCATGTTCATCTTCAACATGACCTCCTTGATCTCCAATGCAGTCATTTTGAGTCGAGCGAACCACAGCTTTCTCAGCTTTGTTCTCAACGAGTGGCCCTCTTGGTTTGAGAAGGAGTGGGAAAACAAAACAAAGCGACTGGATGCGCAAGCAGTGTTCGTGACGGGACCCATGATGCTGCAGACATTCTACAACAGGTACACGGCAATGCGGCGGGGAGACCGACCTGCAGACTGGTGCAGCGACATGCTGGCCGAGTCAGATACGTTCCAACCAATTAGCGATTGGTATCTCTCCCCGGGAAATTTAAAGAAGGCCTGTGCGAAAACAGCCAAGCTGAGTGGCATTCAGCAGCTCTACTGCAAGCAGCTGGCTAAAGAAAAGTTCAAGGAGAAGCAAGTGCCCAAGAGCTCGTACGCGGTGCACAAGTTTATGCACCTGAGCTACGCTAGCCGCTGGAAGACGATCGGATCATTGCCTTTTACATCAATTCTTCCAATTCTTACGTGCAAAATTTGATATGATATTTTGCCTGGGTGCCTGGGAGCCTAAAATATTTACTTAATCAAAAAAGATCGGTGTAATTTGTATCTTATACTGTACGAACTGCTTTTGCGGCCCAAGTTTTAACAATTACTCCAGTTCATTCTGCAATAAATTGAAGCCTTGAAATGTTGCAAATGCTCGCTGTTTCTAACGAACCAGAGTATTGCGAATGGGCTTTTCCAAGCAGTGTATATACGCTAAGGCCCTTGCCTCATCGTGCTGGGGCCTGTAAAGTTAGAGTGGTCTCAGAGGGAGCTGTGCCCTTTGGACAGGTTTTTATAGTGAACGAAAAACACTCTATATTTGAGGTCTGTCTGCCTGACTCTTTTGTTGTCTGCGTGTACGAGGGTACAGTTAAAACAGATCACAAGCACTTTGCATCAAGAAATAAACTGAAATTGGTCAGTCAATTCATTCAAATCGAGAAGAACATCCAGGTTAGAGGCAGCTATATTTAAATGTGGCTAATATGTAAAAAGTGGAGAAAATCAACCCTGAATTATTTTCCATGGCAACAGATAAATACAGACGCTTTGAGCTAGAGTTTAGATGCTGTTTAAGAGCAAGTTAAGAAATTCATTCAAATTGGTAGTAAAGTTGCAAAAAGTTGCGTTTGTCATATGTCAACCGCAAATGACTGTAAAATCTGCAAGAAGTGGTGACAGTGTCTGCTTATTTTTGGCTGTGACGAGCCAATCATTGTGATGTATCAATTGTGACGTGCCAATGCTCAGGTCTCTAGGCCCGATTAAAGTGCACCTGTAATAAAGCCTGGGCTAGGGGTTGATGGCATATGATTGACTGACCTTTTGATTCCTTAATTCCACAATCCAAGTCAAAATCAAATGGCAAAAATTTAATTAATCCACTGGAAGATTAAGCTGAGAGACAGTGCTATGAATTTTCTAGAATTAATCATCGATCTTTAACTAACACAACCTTCGGCATGAACAATCTCTTCAGGCTCAATTGCCAGTTTGATTTTCTAATTTACTTGTTGGATGCTGACCTCACAAGATGATGAGCATGTTACTAATCGATCGCAGGATTACCTGCAATACATCCTGTGTATTTTGCGCAAGTGATGGGTTTCGGCCTTTGTTGCCTTAGCAACTCGGGCCTCAGTGTACCGGTCTCCACCTAAAAGTACACTGGCCTCCCACTCCTGACTCGAAGCCGGCCCCATGTAGCTGATAATAAAGAGATTGTGGCGAGCAGCTGGGTCCTATAACAGGAGGAGACAGCGAGAGACAAGCAGGGAGATAGAGGAAAGGTTAAGAATTGACAGCCCAGAAATGGAGACTGACAACCCCGCTGCCACCAGCTTGTACGGACCGCATCACCAATCGGCCCCGTCGAGATCAAGCTCCCGACTAATAGAGGATTATTTCCACCTCCAATTAATGTCTTTTAGCTGTCTACCCGTGTCATAGCCGTCTAAAAGGACTCTGCAGGGACAAGATCGCATGGCTAGGCAGGTACAGAGAGGACTTGCGCAGGGGGTTCTTGCTAAGCGGGTCATAGGGTCGGATTAACGGACTATTGGATTACTAGGGGAGGATTATCTAGCTTTTGGCCTCAATGTGTCAACGAACGGATCCCTCAGCGATGAAATTAATAGCCCGAACTTTCAGAGACGCAAGCCTACGTACTTATTACATTAATTTTGCCGCTACTGCGCCCGGGGCTGCGCTAAAGTGCATCCCGGCGCTAATCTCATACACTCCGAATACTGAGATCTGTGTGGCCATAGGTCCACCGTGGCCGAAGCCAAACTGTTTAGCCGCTCATTGGCGCGCTCATTGCGATAAAGAAATAATGATTTAAACAGCTAATAAATTTATCCTGCTAACTTGGCTACTAATCCTTAATTGATTCGGAACCACTCAGTTATATTATTATTATTAGTTAGGCTGCCCTATAATGATTCAGCATAAGCACAAGGTGAGCAATGTTGTCTAGCCTAGTCCTAATACCGAAAACGGGGCCCAGTAAGAAATACACCCGATAGAGCAGAGCTGAGTAGCCTCTCAACCAACCAATCAGATGCTGTTCCAGTCGCCAAGTCGCTAATCCGGCTAGTCGTGCGCTAAGTCGCTGCAGGTTCACGTCCTCCGCTGATGATGCTGCTGGCTCAAATGATGACGATGTTGCTGCTGGCTCTTAACTAGTGATGAAGCTACTGATGATGATGCTGGATGCTGAGTTCTTCTTTTATCCGGGAAAGGGGAAGTCGCAAGATAAGGGGGAGAGCCGTTGAGCACAGCTTAGCAGCGCTAAAAGCGTAGCCGTCCGCCAAGAGCGTAGCGAAGCGAGCCGACGTCTGATCCGAGGACGGCGCTGAGCGGCGCTATTTATAGATTTCCATGGCGCCGATTTGTTATAGTTAGCGCCGAATTTTTTGATTGGCTAGCGAAATTTTGTTATACTTGGCGCCGATTATTCTGATTAGTTGAGCTCGTTGCTACCCTGCCCCACCCCACCAGGGAACCTCACCGCGGACCGGGGGTAATAAAACTGGCGCCAGGTTGTCGCATAAAAAACATGATTTATGGGCAAATATGATTTATGGCTTTTTGGATTAGCGCATTGTACAGTAAAGCGAAAACATACATTAGAAAGCTTAGGATTAGGAGAAGGTGAAGAAGCTGAAGAGAAGATTAGAATAAATCCCAAGGTACTTTTAAGGATCTGAAATTTAGCTGTCAACTTTGACAGGAAAAAAGTAAACAGAGACCAATAGAAGGGGGAGTCATAAATTATCCAACTGTCAGAAGTAACGAAATAAAACCAAGTCACGTGACCACCCAGACACCGTCTGGCGCCATAACCCAGAGGTCAGGAGACGCGTAAACAACCCTGAACGTCTAGAGGTCAAAATATTAAAGCTTACAAGATTAATTCATTAATGTTAAAATAAATTACAGGAGAAGCCCAAAAAGAAAACAGACCACTGATAGTAGAGCATGGTAGCGAACAAAGACCCATCAGCGCCAAGCCAGCGAATGAAAAAAGTGCGTCCTCATCATAAGCGAAAAAGTGCACCTTGGTTAATTTTGCCCTACAGCACTAGCATTTTGATCGGGCAGATTAGTTTTGAAACTGGTAAAACTACAGAATTTCTAATGACGCACGACAATTGCTACTTGGAGTAGAGTGTTAAAAACTCCCTGACTAAGACGAAAAATGCGCCCACGAATGAAAGTTGAGCAAGGAATTTGGTGCAAGATTACAAAAATATTCCCGCACTGCACTTTGGCTACGTCCGATTTGCAATTATTCCAGGAGCTGAAGACAAATTGAACCTCGCTACTTATCAAACAATCGTTAAAATTGTCCTGACTGACTGACTGATGTGTTCTGCCCTTTTATCCCATTACATGTGCACAATTTGCACATCAAATCAGATTTTGACAGAATAAGAATTAGGACGTTGAAGCAACTTTGTTTGCAATCGAAATTTCTTGCCCTAATTATATCACCATAGTGTAATCCAGGTAAATTCAGAACCAAGTTTGACGGGCCCTGACTTCAAAAAAAGTACAAATCAAATTGAAGGCGAGGCTTTTTAAAGTGTCAAATTCATTTTTTTATCATTCCAGCGTATTTCTTCACACCAATAAAGCTTAAAATCAGTCACTTAACACGTAAAATAGTAAAACAAAAGTTTTGAAAAATTGTCTAAAATTTGATGTTTATTTAAATTTGAAAAAAATTGCTAGAAGCAGAAACTGTTATATTAATTATAGCTAAAAGGCTTTTTTTATTTGAATACGTTTGAATTCTGCAAGTCAAAATTATTTATGCCTAATTAAATTGATAAATGATGGAAGGCACAAGATTTTGGTTCAACAATAAACAATCAATTTATTTCTACTCCTCCTTCTCTCCTTGTCGACTTGATTCGTTGACAGGCCTCGGCAGAAGCGCCTCCAACCTGTGGCCCAGACTGGCAGCCAGCAGAGGTGCTAGCCAATAGACGGCGAATTGCAGCCACAGCGGGTTGCCATGGCAACCGAACGTTTGGGCGCTGGCATTGATCGGGTTGGCGTACATGCCGCTGAGTGGCAGGCCTGGATTTGGGGTTGGTTAGGGGCTTCAGGACAACGGTTGACAATCAGAGAATGTTGGGTGCGAAGCTGGTGACTTACCGTGATAGGTGAGCCACGTGCCGAGCAGGCAGAAGCACAGCCGCTGCACCTCCTCGTTGCGGAGCCGGCTGTCCCTGGCGGTGAAGGCGGCCAGACCGGCCAGCAGCAGCGAGTCGGCGAAGACGCCGACAAATTCGAGACCGAAGCCGACGAAGCCTGGCACCGTCAGGTCGCTGACGCAGTTGGCGGCGAAGGCGAGGCGCTGGGCGTGGCTGGCGGTCAGGCCGATGGACCAGTAGGAGCGGGCGAACCAAAAAGCCGCCTGCAGCGTGGCGGCAACATCAAAGCGGCATACTTTAAATGGGTGTCAACGCGGCAGCATCAAAGAAATAAAGTTTAATCGGCAACATCAAAGCGGCATACTTTAAATAGGTGTCAACGCGGCAACATCAAAGAAATAAAGTTTAATCGGCAACATTAAAGCGGCATCATTGAAGTTAGTGTCAACGCGGCATTATCAAAGAAATAGAATCTAATCGGCAACATCAAAGGCGGCAACACCAAATCATTGAAATTGGTGGAAATTACGTTGGCAACATCAAAGAAATTGGAATCCAATCGGTAACACGAAAGGCGACAAGATCAAATGATTGAGATTTAAGCATCAATTTATTGAGGCACTAACATTAAATAAGCAAGGTTTAAGCGGTTTTATGCAGATAACGAGCCTTTTTATAATAATCAAACTGGGCTAAATTAAATGCAGTCAAAATGCGTTATTGATAAATTTGGCAGAACGGTTTGGCGGCTTAATTAAAGAATCCAAATTTTTACGAGATCAAAGAATCAAAATCAAATTAAACTCATTTATTGCTTCCGACACAAAATTGCATGCCTAAAGCTCAAATCAAAGAAATTTTTCAGCATTCAAATCAATCAAACAGCGATTAGAATAAAAATGGAACTTGCACTATTCAATTAAAAAGATCTGGTTTAAAATCAGAAAAGAAAAAATGCTTTTAGAATCAATTAATAAATCAAAGAAATAATTTCAAATCGTAAATATCAATTAATTAATCTTTATTTCTTTGCCAACATGAACTACGAGCTAGAACTATCACAGCCATTTAGCATCGGTAACCTGTCCACCCAACACTTGACAAGCCACTCGGCCAGCAAACCCGCCGAGGCGAATTTCTCCCGCAAGAAATTGTCGCCATTTCTGGCAAGCATTGCCGGAGAATCCAGCGGGCAGGCTGACTGAATTCCAGTACAGCTGGCAGAACAGCACAGTCAAGTAAGTCGGCATGCCGTAGCGTCTCAACAGGGTGGAATTCTCTATGCTGCACGCGCACAGTTGAAATGCGGTGACGAATTCCATCAAATATTTGGCTGCAGTTTTTCTGCCACTAGCAGCCAAGAATGAAATACGAGAGACCATAAAGCGACACAGTATGATAGTCACTGTGAAGAACAGTAGCGATGTGACAAAGGTAACTTTGTCTTGTTCTTCAGCTGTCAGCTCTTTATTGGACATTATAAAAGCTAGAAAGGATTTTAAATAAGGTAAAAATACGAACTGCGATAACAATTAAAAAAAAAACAAAAAAAATCATAAAGCTAAAAAAATAAAAGAACTTCTATTATAACTCCTTGAATTTAAAAATATGTATAGAGCACAAAAATAAAATTTCCTACAGCAAAAGTAAGAAGTATGTTTAATTTTTGATAATTTATTGAGTGAGACCCAAGGGCAAAATGACAAACAATAGCTTGGTAAAAAAAATTTTCTTTGAAAATTTAGTAATTTAGTTAATTCAAGGGGTAAAAATATTAACTGACAACATGCCCACTTGTTTTTTTAGAACATTAATAGCCTAAAGTTAGAAAAAAGTCTGGAATATTTATCGTCCTTTAAAGTAAGAACCATTTTAAACAAAGACATTTTGATCATTTATTATATTAAATTACTAAGAAAAGCAACAAAATTTCAGTGCTGTTTTGTGATAATTTTAAAAGTAAGAACCATTTTAAACAAAGACATTTTGATCATTTATGATATTAAATTACTAAGAAAAGCAACAAAATTTCAGTGCTGTTTTGTGAATAATTTGACAACTCTAAATATATGAAACATATTCTCTTCTGGCTAGCCCCATTTAATTTTTTTCTGTTTCTTAGTCAAAAATTTACCTAAATTTAGACAGTTTTTACTTTAAATGTTTCATATGCGCTTGTTCTTCGCCTAATCAGTCATTCAAATCAAGAAAAAACTTATGTGTCTCGCTTAGGCACTGAACTTAACCTCACTGCTTCGAAGAAAACGACTAAATCAAATACTACGCTTGTTCATTTATTTTTAAAGCATTTAAACAATATGCCCGGCCCTTTTTTATTTTTTGCAATCATTGAGATTTAAACTTAAAAGTCTAGCGCTATTTTGATATTTAAAAATTTTGGTGCAATTTTTGACAAGGGCATAAACGGTCGTGTCAACACTATCTGGTATAATTTTTATATACGCATTTTACGCTAGTAACAATAAACTCGCAGTTTTCTGAAATTTAATCAGATGATATTGGAATGCATGGACCTAAATCTGGTTGGCTGATGATTTAGTAACAACTTAATCTGGTCATATAAACGACCAGGATTAATTAGGTGACTGATAGGCACAAAATTTAAATTGCTAAATTTACAGTATGTTCTTAAATATGCGTGTGCATTATAGGCATATGGACGAGTATTGACACTGAAATAAACTCAGGAAACAAATCCCTACGCCTGTACTGTAGTAGGTCATTCGACACACATTGAGGTGAAAATACACAGTGTACCACTACACCTCTTAGAGACGAGAGTAAAAATGTACACGTAGATGTGCGCCGTGCAATCACACGCAAAATCCGTCCTGGTAGGAATTTAATGGGATCTCTTGGCGTCTCTAGTCAACTAGGCCGATTCTAGCTCTTTAGTTGACATCCCCATGATCCTTCGGTATATGCGGTATATACTCGTATTTTGCAGAGCTGTGCAGGTGATAAGTAATTAGAGTAATTAGAATAAAATGTGTACAGTAGCTGCTATATGCGTGTAATTCTGCGTACAGTATATGCTTTTACATGTAGTCGAATGGATGCCTCAGAATGTAAGAAAGAACATTTTTTATTAAGTAACGAATTTTTTAATAAAATATTAAAGTTAAACAAAAAACTGACGCCATATGCGATGCCTCGCAGACCCGTAGGATTTCAGCTTTAGATCGGCACTCAATTAAGCATTCAAGCGTTTAAGTCTCGCTATAAAGCCTCGTTATAATGTTATAATACACACTCAAGCATTAATTGAACTCAAAATGTTATTATCCCACTAGGTAAATGCTTTTTACTCTCTTAATGAGCATTAAAAATTCCCCAATTCAGGTTTCACTTTCATTTCTAGCACCCAACCTGCCTTGAAAGCAGACTGTGCAGCTATTGGTCTCGCTTCAGCGCTCAGTACTATTTTAAGGAGAAAATGATAAGTGGCTTAGCATTGCATCATTGAATTTTCAATTTAGAATATTATTCGTGCATTTTTTATACGATAAAAATGGATTAACTGGGATTACTCGCTTAAAATGCTTCCAATGCGATACAGTTTGAAAAGCATGCTAGTTACGAGTAACGTTATAGCATTTTCAATTAATTTGTAAGAAATTTTAAAAATCAAAAAAGCTCGTTTAACCTAGTATCGAAAAACCCGATCTGAAACTTAATCCTAATTAGAAATTCTAATTAAAGAAGTACATATGCTGGTTCTCGCGTACTTAAGTACATGCACATGTACATGTATTATATTAGCTTATTACAATGGAATAATATATTTTTTTGCGGTTGCTCATTGACACAAATAAAAATTGTTCAATTGATAATACGTTTGAGCACTGAATGACAAAAGCAAACAAATAGGACATTGTTTCTTACTGTGAATAATCAGCGTTAAAGGCAGGGCAAATTTTGAACCAACTAATTGTGATTTTTGATTACTGGAAAATATCTGTTAAATCGACGCTACTACGAAGCTGTGATTTGAGTTTTATCATTCCCTAAATGGATTCGATGCTTAAAAATTTGTTATAATTCTAAAATTTGAATTTTAAGAACACATTTTCACAAACTGTGCTTTGAAAAATCGTGCGAAATAGGCGCCACCGATTTCATACTGATATTTGGAAAACAAAATATAGAGACTTGGATTGAGCCTAAATAATGTTGCTCAAATCACGTATACAGATCAGCAATTTCAAGTACGTCTCAACAATACTGAAATACGAAAGCAATAAGTAACACCTCGTGCAGTTAATTTGGTTCAAAATAAAATCAGTGAGCCATGCAGTTCTCTAAACAAAGCTTGCATCAGCGTAAGGATTGAATGCGGAAAATTTGCGCTTGTCCATCGGCGTGACTGGCTGACTTTTGGCGCTGCCAGCAGCACCCGCTGCTGCTCCTGTCTGCGGCTGCTGCTGCTGCTGCGTTGCTGCCGAAATCGCAGCTGTACGAATTCCAGCCGAATTGGCTCGTTCAAATCCGCGAATAGTGTTGAACGCACCAACTGGACTGCCAGCTTGATAGTACACTGGCGCTTGTTCGTCAAGCGGATGCTGCTGTTGCTGCTGCTGCGGCTGCTTTTTCCTGCGCATTCCGGTTCCCTGTCCGGGTCCCGGTCTCAGGGACTGATAGTCAGACAGGTGAGCGGCTGGCAGAGAGCGCACCACTGCCATGGGAGCTGCGGATGACGGGGGAGGTGTTTTTTACTTCTAAATTAGTATAGAGGACTAGTCCAGGTGCCCCCCGTACTATACAGGTTAATAGTATACGTAAAAAGAAACTTTTAGCAAACGTACTGCTGTCCACCTGATCACTGTTGCCACCAACAGGTTGTCTGCCAGTAGTCAGTAAGTTGTAAAGCTGGAATTTCGATTTTTTTTCAACGCGTTAGAAACCAAGATTTGGGTTAGATATTGATCCTCAAAAGGGATGCACACTGAACTTCAACTTTGAATATTACAATTTGTTTGGCTGCATTATAGTCTAAACTTAGGCACGGGTCAAGCTGTCAATCACTCTTTTTTGCGCCGCTTCCTAGTTATCGACTAAAAGCTATTCAGTTCCCATAATTCATTATTGCGGAGGAGTAAAGGAGATGAAGAGTGCGGGGGGGGAAGCTGACGGGGGGGGCAAGTCCTAAAATAAAAAAAACTGGAAGACACTCACTAATTCGTCCAGGCGCAACCCCGTTCAGCCGTCATTCCTCTCCACATCCCCACTCCCTCATCTTCAAGCCAGGCCTTTCAGGCTAATGAAATAATCGAGTCTGAAAACTCCCCCATATCCCAATACCCTTAGAAGCTGACACTTTGTTGAGAATGTGGGAGAGAAATCTAGACTGGGAGAGAGTTAGGGAGACTGGGCTCCAGTCACGAACCGTATCCTCTCAGCTAAACCCGTTAGCAATCTGGCATTAGCCCAGTTAGGTATCGATTTTGACAGCTATAGCTGTGTGGGGAGTATCATTATTAGTAATTATAAATATTATTATGCCGAGCTGGCTGACGAGTGGCGGCTCAATAGTGATATTGCTCTCTTTTTCGTACCAGAATTAGCAAAAACAATCTATGCAAGGACTCTCACCTCAGGCGGTGAACTGGCGTCGATGCTACCTCGCATGAGGGTTGTTGGATCTGGAAATTATAGAAAAACTAAATTTGAAATTCATTCAAAATATTAAGTCAGTCGTTTCAAGTCTAAAGTATTGGCGTTATTTTTTTTATCTTTGACTTCCGCACAGTAGCAGCGCAGGAATTTTTCTTCATCAGGCGAAACTGTCGAGAGCGCGAGAGCCGGTGGACTAACAAACGGGAAGGATTGAATAAGCGGAAGAAGCTGTGACAGGTTCGACCAAAATAGAGATTGGGAGATAGGCATGTGAGAGAGGGGCCAGTTTTGGTTGCCAGGTTCAATTAGACGGCTCATTAGACAGTGGCAAGAGGGCCTCTGTACAGCGGCAACCGCCTGCTGGGGGATGGGGGGGAACATTTTCCATCAGTTATCTTTTAGTGAAAGTTTTTCCCCTCTGCGATAACAGTTACAGCAGCGAATTGGGTCCATGGCTTCAAAACATAATGGGCAGACTTGGTAGCAAAGCTTGCTGTCTGCCTATCTTGACCCAATCGATCTCTCTTAAGCTCTTTGGCTTTGACAGGTGTGTGAGAAACACCAACAAGGTAACTTTGGAATGCCGTCTTTTAAGTTAATTTACTCTACATATCGGCTTAGCACAGAAAGCAATTTTCCGTGTTAAACTTTTCCCAACCGTGAGAGGCTCTTCCCCATTTTGGGTAAGCGAGCAAAAATAACATCCGAGGTAAAAACCTGTCCTGATAAGGCAGTTTAGAATTTCCATCTGACTTCTATACCGACCCTTCTAGCGAAGCTGCCTTTAGCTCCGCCTTTAATTATTCCAAATGTTAAGGAGACCCCACCCAATGGCTTGTTAGAGGCCAACCCCCCTCCAATGGAAGTTTGTCTCCCCGTGGAACCCCAGAACGAACCCCCCACCCCCGTTTTTAGCTGTCAAAATATGCAGTCCCGAATTTCCCTCTTGGAGATCGACTGTGTTAAGGACAAGCATCTGCACGCAGAAATGGTGGCCGAGAAACGAGAAAAAAATTATGTCCATCTTTTTTTGCTTCTGCTGCTGCTGCTGCTGCTGCTTCTGCTGCTTCTGCTGCTTCTGCGATTTAGTAAAGATTCCGTATGGTTGAACTAACACAAAACTCGCCAGATGGACCCGCTCTGTTTAATAAATGTAAAAAATATGGTCCGCTGGGAAAATATGGACAGCCAGCTACCAGCTCAGTGGGTTGTTTTGCCCACGGGCCCGCGCCTTCCCCCCCGTGTGTGTCCATAACTTGTCTATAAAACCCATTTTGTAAGCGTATTATTGGACTTGAAAACTGCAACTGACACATTAGCAAGCATATGGAGCTATCAGATTTGGCGAATTTTTTTTCTCTTTTAATGACCAAGACGGCAACTAACTCGTAATGCGGGGATCTTTGCCTTTTTTTACCAGGGTCTTGGGGATTCCAATACTGATAAGAAGCAGGGAGGAGGGAGTGGATTGCTCTAGGGATAATAATACGAGGCATGAAGTGAATGCAGCGGATTAAACTTGACTCGCCTCGGCACTCAGAATGGAACTCTCTATTACACTGTCTCTTGATGGCCAAATAATACAGGGGTGGCTGAGATGCTATAGAAGATTACCAATGGCTTGAGACTTTTTTGCACAGAAAGCTTAACCTCTGTGTGCCAAAATTGTACACGTTAAGTACACAATGTGTATCTCACCTCCAGACTTGCCGCTGCCACCACCCGCCACCAGGTAGCCTCGCACAGTTTTGAAATGGCGAACTCCGCCTAGATCGCCGACAATGTCACTGGCAGCTTCGCCAGCCGGTTCCTGGCGACTGCCGTGGTGGAAGCCGCCGCCGCCGCTGCTACCTCTACCGCCAGGCCGACTGCGACACGGTCTCAGCAGGATCAGCACGGCGAAGGTGACAACAATGAGCAGCAGGAAGAAGAACACAATCAGGCCCAGGACGATGGTGGTCCGCGTGCGCTGTTGGGCGAGGCTGTCGCCGCTGCCAGTTTTGCCGCCGCGTCTCTCGCCGGCCGCCTCCGCCAAGGATTTTCCGCCGCTATTGCCGCCGCTAGCATCCGACGATACAACAAAGACTCGGAGCTTTGTTCGCGTTCGCAACGGACTCGGCTTGCCAGAATCGGCTGCCTCAACAATCAGCTCGTAGGGCTCCGGTCGGACGTCTCGCGGAGTCAGCGAACGGGCCACAAATACCAGGCCGTTGGTCGGGTCCAGGTTGAACAAGTTGGTGCCGCCGGCGCCGCTAGAGGAGCCGTCGGCCGCTGGCAGGATGGCGTAGGTCACCCTGCCGTTGTCGTCGAGATCCGGGTCGCGAGCTTTCACCGTTGCCACGGAGTAGCCAGCCCGGGCGTTGTCGGCTACGCTGATTGACTCGCCAGGCGCGGCAGGGCTGACAAACTCCGGCGCGCAGTCGTTGACATCAAGGACGTGGACGGTGACGGTGGCGGTGCCGGTTAGCCGGGGATCGCCGCTGCCCGGACGAGGAGCGTCGCGGGCTGTCACGGGGAAAACGTAGACAGCTCGGGTCTCCCGGTCGAGCGGGCGGATCGCTCTGACCTATCGTAAAACAAAAAGGATTTTCCTTCTGACAAAGTACTTTTAAATTGTTTGGAAATTCATGATTCAAATCTGCGAATGTTTTTTCACTTTATTTTGTTCTCCCATCATTACTATGAGCATTTTCAACATTTCATCATAAGAATGTAAGATGCGACTGAATGTACACTGTGTGAATATAGACCGGTGAGAAGTTACACCAGCTTGAATGTACACTGTCTGACTTCTCGTATAGGCCGATGGAAATTAACACCAGCTTGAGTGTATATTGTCTAAATATAGACCTGCGAGAATTTACACCAGCTTGAATGTACATTGTGTCTAAATATAAACCTGTGAAAATTTACACACCAGCTTGAATGTACATTGTCTAAATATAGACCTGTGAAAATTTACACCAGCTTGAATGTACATTGTGTATAAATATAGACCTGTGAGAATTTACACCAGCTTGAATGTACATTGTGTCTAAATATAGACCTGTGAGAATTTACACCAGCTTGAATGTACATTGTGTCTAAATATAGACCTGTGAGAAATTACATGAGCTTGATTGTACATTGTCTAAATATAGACCTGTGAGAAATTACACCAGCTTGAATGTACATTCACTGAATATAGGCCCATGAGAAATTACACCAGATTGAATGTACATTGTCTAAATATAAACCTGTAAGAATTATAGCTTGAATCCAATACATGAGCAAATTTTTGACAGTATAAATTAAATCCATAATTTGAATGCAAACGTTCAAGCTAAAAGTACAGCCCATTATCCTCGCGCCAACCTGTCCTGAGTGCCGATCAACCCGGAAGCTGGCCGCCGTTTCGGGGTCCAGACCCGAAGTTTGCATCGCGTACTCGATTGGCCCCGGCTCGTCCTCGTCCTCAGCGCGCACTGTGCCGACAACGACGAAGGAGGCGCCGCCAACGACGCCACCGCCGCTGCTCTCCTCCACGCTGAACTCGTAGTCAACGCCAGGACCGCCGATTCCTCCAGATTTCCGATGCTCGTTGACGAATCTTGGCGGACAGTCGTTGCGATCAAGTACGGAGACGCGAACGTCGGCGATTGCTCGGCGATGATTGGGATTCGAGTCGGCAGCCGAGACGCGTAGGTGCAACTGAAAGTGAATCAACTTCAAGGTTATGTCCTCCAAAGTTTTGTTATTTTCAGCATCATTGGCGAGATATTTGTAATTGGATGAAGTTTCACACCTGAGCCCGCTGCGTCCCGGACACGAGCTTCTCCCTGTCCAGCGGCTGCACGGCGAACAGCTCCCCGGTGGCCGAGTCAATCTGGAACGCCCCGCTTGGGTCCTGATCGATGGCGTAAACAACTCTTGCGTTGGCCCCCTCGTCGCGGTCAACAGCTGTGACGGCGCCCAGTCGATACCGCCCGCCGGGCATCGCCGGCTCGTTCTCCGGCAGCTGGAACTCATAGCCGGCTGGCCGGGAGAACGTCGGCGCGTTGTCGTTGACATCCAGCAGGCGGAGGCGGACAGCGGCCGAGCCGGTCAGTCGGACGGGCCGACCTTCGTCGGTGCAGACGATGTTGAACTGCAGTAGGCCGTTGGACTCTTCCCGATCGAATGGCGCTCGTGAGCGGACTAGAAATTCGCGACGCGCTACAGCGATGGAAGCTCCGCCTGATGCGGCAGAGCCAGCCGTTGCAGCCGATGAAACGGACAAGTCGGACAGGTGCAGCGGCGTCAACACGAAGCCCTCGTTGTCGGCCTCGCAGTTGACTCGGCCGCCGCTGCCAGTATCGGGATCGGTCACTTCGGCCTTGGCCACTTCTTCGGAGTGAGCGTTCTCGGTGAGCAGGCCGCGGCTGCCACTTGGCGCCGTTGAGTCCGGGTTCAGGTAGACGATCTCAATTCGAGGCTTCTCGTCGTTGACATCCTCGACGCTGACCGTCAGCTTGGCCTCGGCGGATTTTGGCGGGTAGCCGCGGTCTTGAGCCACGATGTACACCTCGATGCGCGGCTGAGTCTCCGCGTCCAGCTGAGAACGGAGCGTCACAACGCCTTCTCCATCGGCGGAGCCAAGGATGCTGAGGGGGCCCGTGGCGGAGCTGAGGCTGTAGTGCACTTCACCGTTGGGACCTGCGTCGCGGTCTGTGGCTCGGACTTTAACGAGCTGGATTGGCAGGGATTGTTCGAGGAGTGACGGCTGACTTTTTTCAAATTTAATTAGCTTTCATTGGTTTCACAACAATTGTGTGTTTAGTGTCCTACCGATTGTGTGTTTAGTATCGTACCGATTGTGTGTTTAGTGTCACACAAATTGTGTTTAGTGTCCCACCAATTGTGTGTTTAGTGTCCTACCAATTTTGTGTTTAGTGTCCCACCAAATTGTGTGTTTAGTGTCCCACTAATTGTGTTTTTAGTGTCACACCAATTGTGTGTTTAGTGTCCCACCAATTGTGTATTCAGTGTCTCACCAATTGTGTGTTTAGTGTCTCACCAATTGTGTGTTTAGTGTCTCACCAATTGTGAGTTTAGTGTCCCACCAATCGTGTGTTTAGTGTCCTACCAATTGTGTATTTAGTGTCCTACCAATTGTGTGTTTAGTGTCCCACCAATTGTGTGTTTAGTGTCCTACCAATTTTGTGTTTAGTGTCCCACCAAATTGTGTGTTTAGTGTCCCACTAATTGTGTTTTTAGTGTCACACCAATTGTGTGTTTAGTGTCCCACCAATTGTGTATTCAGTGTCTCACCAATTGTGTGTTTAGTGTCTCACCAATTGTGTGTTTAGTGTCTCACCAATTGTGAGTTTAGTGTCCTACCAATCGTGTGTTTAGTGTCCTACCAATCGTGTGTTTAGTGTCCTACCAATTGTGTGTTTAGTGTCCTACCAATTTTGTGTTTAGTGTCCCACCAAATTGTGTGTTTAGTGTCCGACTAATTGTGTTTTTAGTGTCACACAAATTGTGTTTTTAGTGTCACACAAATTGTGTTTTTAGTGTCACACAAATTGTGTTTTTAGTGTCAAACAAATTGTGTTTAGTGTCCCACCAATTGTGTATTCAGTGTCCCACCAATTGTGTGTTTAGTGTCCCACCAATTGTGTATTCAGTGTCTCACCAATTGTGTGTTTAGTGTCTCACCAATTGTGTGTTTAGTGTCTCACCAATTGTGAGTTTAGTGTCCTACCAATCGTGTGTTTAGTGTCCTACCAATTGTGTATTTAGTGTCCTACCAATTGGGTTTAGTGTCTCACCAATTGTACGTTTAGCCTCTACGACAGTGTGTTTAGTGTCTCATCAATAGCATATTCTTGTCTCTATCATTTTTTGCTCAGTTGATTCTCAAACGCATGGCGTGCCCCAATAGTTTCACAAGTTTCACAAGCATGATTAGGACCAAAGTCCAGTTCACGCACCACGCTCCCAATTGTGGCGTCCTCTCGCAGCCGAACCGAATACTCGCTCTGCTCGAAAACCGGAGATTCGTCATTAACGTCCAGCAGTTCAACTGTGACGCTCAGTGTCCCGGTCAGAGCCGGACGCCCACCATCGATGGCCAGGAGGCGCATCCGGTAGGCGGCCTGCTTCTCCCTGTCCAGGTCGCCAGTAACCAATAAAACCAGACGATTTCTGTCGCTCTGGTCGAGACGAAACGGCAGCATAGTGGAGACTCCTGATTGCACCTCGCCAGAAGCTGAGCTTTCATCAGCTGGCAACAGGCGGTACAAAATCGCGCCATTTGCCCCTTGGTCTGGATCCGACGCCTGAAAGACACCGCCGGCACCGGGTATCGACACCGGCGGACCGACTGACGAAAGTGGACCTTCCGGCACCCGGAGCGTTGTTGAAGCTCGTCGAAACGTCGGCGCGTTGTCATTGACGTCAGCTAGTCGGACGCGCACAGCCGCAATGCGCCGTCGCCCAGCGGAGTTGCTGTAGGACAGCTGCAGCTGAACCTCGCAGGGAGCGTCGTTGCCGCTGTCAGCTCGACAGCAGGCAAGCCTAGCCGTTGAGTCCCTGCCATCGTTGTGGCACAGGTCGTCCCGGTCGATTGCCTGACTGGCGTACAGGTAGCCCGCTGACGTGTTGATCGCCAGGCTGTTGACCACGGCGTGATTGGGATTCAGAATGCTCAGGGTGGCAGCGGATTCGACGTCCAAGCCTAGGATCCGGCGTAGGTCGGCGAGCCAAGCTCCGGCCGGTGTGTTGTCGGCCAGGTCGATCGGTTCGACGATTGCGTCGGCCGCCGCTGCTCCGGTTGTTGCTGTTGCGACTGCAGCCGCCGCTGCTAGGAGCAGCAATTTTGCTGTCGGATAGTTTCGCTGCATCGTCTCGAGGTGGCTCTACAGAATTAAAAAGACAGGCGTTGGACTGACATGATTTTATTAATTCAAGGGATATGCGATCAAAACCCTCGAGCTACCGTTACAGCTGTGCTAGACTTCTTGAGATTGGCAAAATCAGTTAATCAGTCAGCTTGTTTGCTTGCGTCCCTTCTCTTTACCGTTGGGCTGTTTAGCTAACCTATCGTGTTTTCAGTTCCTCACACAGCTGCCGCATTCCCCAACAGGGAGCGTTGGGGGATTCTGGGTGCCCAGCCAGCGACATCTGTTTAGGACAGGGGAAGGCGGGCAGTCAGGCAGGCTTGGATGGCTGGCTGTGTTGGATAAGCGACAAAAAAAACGAGCGAACGGTGAGTAATCGCTCAACTCCCAGGCAGGTAAGGAAGCCCTCCCTGGCCTGGCCTAACTAAACTCCGCGAGTTTAGTATATGGGACTAGCTTCTTAGCCCCCCCTAACCCCCCCCTCCTATAGTGGCTCTTGTCTCGCCACTCGTGAGGAAGAGCTCAGCTCACTTAGCAAGTCGAATCACTCGGGCATATGGCTTTGGCTTTCCGCTGCTCCTCCCCTGCATTGCAGTGAGTAGCACCCAGGGACTTGATAATAAACCTTTCCTAACGTTTGGGGCCACACCTAGCTATACATGGGATAACAAGTGGCGCCAATACCTGTGGGGGAGTTAAAAAAAGCTCATCTGACATTGAGACGGAGTGCATAGCTACCGTTGATTGCTGGCTGAATGACTGCCTGACTGACAGTTAGACAGGATGGCACCTGTCACTGACTGCGTAAAATCAATGAACTGTGCAACCGTTTTTTTGGTCTGATTTGTAAAATCGTGTTTAAAAGCACAAAAATGGCGATGATTTTCATTGAGGTTCTTTTCCTAAAAGAGAATAGAGACAGAAATGCTGTATATGAAGGCATTTTTTCTGTACATATAACACAGGTCAATTTTTGAAGTACCTTATATCTCAAACAGTGGCTATGATCTGACTGACTAGAAGCGATTCGCTTAATAAAGAATTTCGAGTGGCCTCTTATTGAGTGACGATTCTTCGTTTTGTAGAGCGAGCCAATTCACAGCCCAGGACTGAATCATATTGATATGGAATCCATGCTCCTAAGAGCAGTTAATTTCTCAGTCAAGTTATGGCCCGTTCAATTTTTTTTCAGTTAAATTAATCAATCGTAAGTGAGCTTATCTAGCGCTGATATGTTGAGTAAATTGAGTAACAAATTTGTAATTTGTGTTTTGCAAATTTTTTTTACTTCTAATTGTATGAAGTCTTGCGATGGCAACTTATCTTTAAATCGATTTTTTCCCTAACTTGGACCGAAAAATTTTGTGGCTTTTCTAGAAAAAAAATAAGAAACCTTACTATAGCAATTCCAGATAATTCAGGCGGGGGACTCACTCGGGTATAGGAGAAAAAAACGATTTTTTTGAGTCAACCATCGATCTGTCATACTATCCCATCTCACCAGCTGGAGAAATTCTAATTTCTGCTTTCAGGATATGCAACAGATAAACAGCAGAGAAGCGAGCAGTCTCGGATCAATCAAGCTTGAAATCGAACGGATGGACTAACACATTTGCGCCGAATGTTTTTTTCGCAGGCATAGACAGGCTCTCTGTATCTCTCTGCGGTGCCCTATTTGCTGCCTTTCTTCTTTTAGGCGATAAGCCATAAAAGTCTTGTCATAAAAGTCATTTTCCCTGTATCCCTCTATTCGTCCTTTATCGAGAATTAGGGATTTTTTCGATGGGAAATAGCCTAGCAAATGGCGTCTTAACTAAGTCAATGTGTTTCTATGGGTGAGTGCGACAACTTTAAGTCCGATACACAGCTAGCCCAAGCCCGAAGAGCAGTAAGTGCAGTGAAAATCCGTCGTGGGATTTTGACACGTTCTCTTCCCAAATAGATAGCAAAAAGGATAGAATCGTTTCTCTCTCTCTCTCTCTCTCTCTCAATCGAAATCCCCTTAAGCGGCTCCACAAGGAAAAAAAGCACAGCTTGACTCTTTCTACATGCCGTTCTGGGTCTTCCTTATCGCTCACGGATGAAAGCTGCCTTGCGTTTGATGTCGCATAAATTTGCAAGCGTCGGTTACTCGCTCACTGCTGCAGGGCAGATGAATGCGGCCTCGGTGACACCTCTGCCTGTTTTCTGCTGCGCGGCCGACCGCCTTGTGATCGCCGCGCTAACGAGGCTAATTTCTGGTGACCATCTGTCGGTCTCTAACGCGACGCAGATCCTCATCTGTTCCCCCTTCCCCACTACTGCTGTATTTCTCTGTTGTGTCTGTTAATCTCGTTTAGCGCGTGTCTGTCTGTCTGTCTGTCTGTCTGTCTGTCTGTCTGTCTGTTGTCTGTCTGTCTGTTAGTCCGACTGTCTTCATTCAGTGCATCCCTCTCTGCTTTTTCCTTCCCCTAAGTCGCTTTGGTTTCACTCAATTTGGGCAGCCGATTTTGCCCTGAGTCATTTTTTGAATGACTTCACCTGGCCATGCAGACCAACTCAAAGCTGTATAAAACGCATAAAAATCTTCCCCTTGTCTTGTTCCCAACTGTTTAGAATGTTGTTAAGCTGTTTCCCCACAGTCATTGCAGACACTTGAGTCAAAACTTGCAAGCAACTTTGATAGTCGCAATAAAAAACCTAATCAGCCGTTACAATACAAATAATCAACCTCGCTAGTTAATCCCCTTGGAGTAACGTGGGAATTTTGGCTTAAGCCTGCAAATCCCATATAAATCCACGTTGATTTCTCCCAATCGGTGTTAGACAAGGTGTTCACACTTGCTAGCAACTTGCATGGAGAGGGGCTTATTTACACGCTTCAATTAAATTAAACATGTGCGACAGTTTTAACCCTGATTGTGTGTGAGGATCAATTGGGGAGAGGTGTCAAAATTGGGAAAAAACCAGATTGAGAGTGAGCTGATTACACAAAAAATTGCTTAAGTGTTGGGCAGAATCTAAACACCCCGTGTCAAAAAAAAGAGAAAGAGCTAGTAAAATAAAATAGGAATAAAGGAATTTGGTAGCATTCTTGGCATATTTATTGAAAATTGTTTTCAAATTCTACGCCTTAGTCCGAAACTTTACTAACAAAAGTTTATTTATCAGTAAGAAAAAATTAAATGAGGAACTTATCGGGGTATCTACGTAGATATGTTGTTGGTTTTAGACAGAGTGCCAAACTTTAGACAGGGGTGGTTCCTGTTAGACAGGGATGTTTCCTGTTAGACAGGGGTGCTTGCTGTTAGACAGGGGTGTTTCGTGTTAGACAGGGGTGTTTCTTGTTGGACGACAGGGATGTTTCCTGTTAGACAGGGGTGGTTCCTGTTAGACAGGGGTGGTTCCTGTTAGACAGGGGTGTTTCCTGTTAGACAGGGGTGTTTCTTGTTAAGCAGGAATTCCATCTGTCTAAAATGCTAATAATAATATTTTTGCTTTTTCAAATTTATGACCCTTACAATTTATGAATGTATCCCAAATGGTTTTTACACTTGACTCAATGTGTTCTGTAACAAGTTGTTGTTTACCTAACAGTTCATAGAATAAACACAACAGATTTTTAACAACAAAATAATGCAAACTGCATAGCTGTGTGAGTTACTGCTCCAAAAAGCAGGTCAAACACGACCTATACCTTGGGCAAAGCAATCTTTATATGAATTCTTTATCGTTTTCCTCAAAGCTAGTTTTTACTAACATGCAACACAAAGGTGCCCATCTAGCAATACATAATGGAAGGACAAAAGCAACTAATGTAGTTCTAATTTCAAAGCGCATAATAGTAGAGTATTAAGTTTGTTTCCTCTTGCTTTGTAAAACCACAGTGACACAACTCAAATTTCACTTAAAGTAAAATCATTTAGAATAGAATAGAATGAAGTCCGGGGAACTGGAATCTGTCCAGGTTGACAGAGAGGCACATTGATATCGCGGGTTGGTGATGCTGGTTGGGGAGAGGGTTAAGGGGGAACGGGTTCTCTTCTCGTGCGGCTTTGAGCTTGTTTAGCTGAGCTGCGTATTGCAATATATTGTACCAAGAAATCCCAGCCGTCATGCTCAGGAAGCTGCGTGGCTCCCACCATTGAATTGACAGCCGACCAGGAGAACACTCAGATCCCCAGTTTCTTCCAAGCCCCTCAAGGCTACCAACATCCCCAGCTTCCGGAAGATCCCGCGAGAACCTCCTGGTTTTTGAATGAAACTCCCCCCTACCATAGGAGCTCCGGTCTTTCAAAGCTCACACACGGAACACACACACACCCACTGAGCAAGCCTGTAACACTGCAACTTCTGATCAAAAAGGTGCCGGCCGTCTCAAGGATATCCAGCCGCTTCCTCGATAAAATCCTCTTTGGCTGACTCGCTGACTGGCTGACTGGCTGGTGGCAGGGGGGTGAAAGGAACCGGATGTTAAGGTAGCTTGAAGACTCCGATCAAGGAGCTATAGGAGAGAAAGGATTTTTTTCCGACAACCTTCCACATCCTTATGCCTACAGCCGATTCTGCACCAGTAAGAAAGTAGAAAAAGAAGTTTCTTTTTTTCCTACGGACTCTTTGGGGGAGCCAGTGGAGAAGGGAGATGCAGCTGGGGGGGGGGGGAATTGGCCTTCTATAAGTCACACCGGATGCGGTAGAGGAAAGCAGGCAGCTCACATGGCGCAAGACAGCAGAATGGAGTCACAATAGAGAGAAGAAAAACGTGGCCCGCATGTACGAGCGCATAAATTTATATTGCATTAGAATCGCATCGGACATTCGGAGGCCCGTGAGAATTGAAAAATGAAAATCAACGAAGATTTACAATGTTTTTACTGGTTTTCAATGTGTATAGAGACCAGCCCTTCATTTCCTGGGGATCTCTCTTCCGTTTCTTTCTTTTGAAGAACTGCTGAATAGCGATTTGATAGTGGTCAGAGGGGAGTAGAGGGCGTGTGTGTGCTGGTACCTGGCGGTGTCTGCAGAAATGTGTCTAACATCTGGGCAATAAATTATTATTTTTTAAGATTTAGTAAATGAGAAAAATTATGTCAATTCAACACTGTAGGAACGCCTTGCCTGATTCTAATAAAATAGTGTCGGCTTTTATTGACATTTGATGCTCTTGATGACCAATTAACGGGCAATAAGATTATTCTGCAAATGCACGAGAAGAGAATCTAGGGGATGTATCTAGGGACAGGAATCTAGGGGCGTATCTAGGGATAGGGAATCTATGAGCGTATCTAGGGACAGGGAATCTAGGGCGTATCTAGGGACATGGAATCTAGGGGCGTATCTAGGGACAGGAATCTAGGGGCGCATCTAGGGACAGGAATCTAGGGGCGTATCTAGGGACAGGAATCTAGGGGCGTATCTAGGGACAGGAGTCTAGGGGCGCATCTAGGCAGAAATGGAATCTAGGGGTGTATCTAGGCAGACAGGGAACCTGGGGCGTATCTAGGGACAGGGAATCTAGGGGCGTATCTAGAGACATGGAATCTAGGTAATTGACTGAAAACAGTCTATTGATAGCTATAGCTATGTCTTCTTGTCCCCAAGCCCTCTTCCTACTATCTGACCTGGAATTGAACCGCCCTGCATCCTGCAGACTGTCAACCCTACGCCAGAAACTAGTGGCCATAGCAACTAAATTGTTTAGTGAAACAGTAGAACCACAAGTTGATCTACCAAAAAGCACTCGTCAGAAATAAGGCCATGCGATTTCACTTTTCTTAATTCAGAAATTTTAATTCCCCTAAAGTGGGAGAATTGCAGCAGGGGGATGGCCTCAGCAGTTGCATTTTGTAGCCAGCAGTTAGTCACACAACCATAAAATTGGGCGCATAAATTTCTAAAAAGTTCCAGATTCCTAGAACAGTCATAAAACTTTAAATGTATTATTATATAGGGCTTTGATGGCTGCTATCTACCTTAAGTATTTATGCGACGTATAATGAGGGCCCAGACCTCCCCAAAAAGTGGTGATGCTTCCACGTATTTCAGAGCGGAAGTCGAAAAATATAAACAGCCAAAATCATTTGAATTTTGATGAGTTAATGAAAGGATGTGAATTTCGAAGGATTTGAACCTTCAAGGATGTAAAGTTTGAAGGATTTGAACCTTCAAGGATGTAAAGTTTGAAGGATTTGAACCTTCAAGGATGTAAAGTTTGAAGGATTTGAACCTTCAAGGATGTAAAGTTTGAAGGATTGGAAGCTTCAAGGATGTGACAGTATGAGGACGTGAATTTAATAATGAATTTTGATTTCTCAACCAAAAAGTTAATTTATTAAACTACGACCTTATAATTATCCACTAGTTTTCTTCAGACTGAGAGTAATGCACTAATCTTAAAGTTGTATTCATGCTCACTGAACCCTTCAGCTTAGCACAGATTCTAAATCATCACAAAAGCGTATTGTGTGACCCTGAATGACTGACTGACTGACTGACTGACTGAAAGACTTGAAGCAAGTCTTTTTTTAACCTATACGTGGCTTGTTTAGCTCTAACTTCACTTTGCACGATCAAGGACGCAGATTGGGTTGCGTGGGAAGGCTTCTATCAAAATAGAGAAGGGTGGGGAGAAACCCTGGAGGAAATCTCTCCTGCTCAAATCGTCCGGTATACGGTCGTCTTCAAAAAAACGCCTCAAACTCAGTCTGGTCCTCAAGGTTAAGGCAGGCACAGAAGCTAAGGAAGCTGCATGCATGCAGGCATACAGTATTGAGCTATGAAAGCGGGTTTGACACTTGAACAACAAAAAATGAAAGGGCCGTCACTTCACGAAGCTGTGTGTGTGATATTTGAGGGCTTACGGTTTTTTAATAGGCCATCTTTTATTATAACTCTATACACATAAGGGACAGAATACTATTAGAATACAAGCATATAGTAGATTTTTGGCATTAAATTAGCGACAAAAATCGATAATTTAATTCAATTTGTAACTTGGTCATTTCGTGCTGCAAAAATATCGGTGTAACAATACTGTCTGCTATCGATAAATTTCTTAGTATCACGCCTGTGATGATTCCTTATATACCGCGCTAATTAGTGCGAAGAAAAATTGATCTGGAATTTTTTTTTGAGGATCCAGACTTCCAAAGAAAAATAATTTTGCTTTCTGCAACCAATTTGCTCGGTTGCATGCTTTGATAAGTCTATAGGTTTCTGAGCAAGCCTTTTTTAAACCAATCTATCCTTAGGGATAATTGCTCCAAGATCCGAAGGCATCGCTCTGCGCATGGCGAAAATTGCACCCTTCTCCTCTCGGCTATAGGAGCAGAAATTGGCTTCAGAGAAGAAGATTGTTGCGGGGTTGTAGGCAAAGAAAATTGAAAATTAAAGGCCACTGGTAAATTTGAACGGCTGAGCATCGTGTGGGCGAGCAGTTCGACTAATTTGGCGGGGCGTTTTTTAGGGGTAGTGCTGTGTATATGGCGATTTGCATTGGTCGCTTCTGCACCATGCTTAAAAGACTGGTCAGCTTAACATAATGACTTTATGGGGCTGCTCTGTATGATGTTATGGGGCTGTTCTGTGTGGTGTTATGGGGCTGTTCTGTGTGATGTTATGGGGCTGTTCTGTGTGGTGTTATGGGACTGTTCTGTGTGGTGTTATGGGACTGTTCTGTGTGGTGTTATGGGGCTGTTCTGTGTGGTGTTATGGGACTGTTCCGTGTGATGTTATGGGGCTGTTCTGTGATGTTATGGGAGTGTTCTGTGTGATGTTATGGGGCTGTTCTGTGTGATGTTATGGGGCTGTTCTGTGTGGCGTTATGGGGCTGTTCTGTGTGGTGTTATGGGGCTGTTCCGTGTGATGTTATGGGACTGTTCTGTGCGATGTTATGGGACTGTTCTGTGCGATGTTATGGGACTGTTCTGTGTGATGTTATGGGGCTGTTCTGTGTGGTGTTATGGGACTGTTCTGTGTGATGTTATGGGGCTGTTCTGTGTGGTGTTATGGGACTGTTCTGTGTGATGTTATGGGGCTGTTCTGTGTGGTGTTATGGGACTGTTCTGTGTGATGTTATGGGGCTGTTCTGTGTGGTGTTATGGGACTGTTCTGTGTGATGTTATGGGGCTGTTCTGTGTGGTGTTATGGGACTGTTCTGTGTGATGTTATGGGGCTGTTCTGTGTGGTGTTATGGGACTGTTCTGTGTGATGCTATGGGGCTACTACATCTAAGTACTCACAGATGCACTATTAAGACCACTTTAAAAATGATAAAGTGCAGTCAGAAAATACTCACCAAATAGTGACGGTTCAGTGTAAAAGCAGCAATCAGAAGCAGAATGTATGTTCAATCTTCAAACTACTGATCTCTTTACTTGTCAGTTTAATACAGAGGATCTTGCTTTTCTATTTTCTATTCCCTCACGATAGCAAAAAACTAAAGCGCAATCCAATTAAAATCTTCTTCTAAAAGTAATGGCCCAAGTTTCTCTCTCTTGGAGGTGATGCAGGCCTTCACGTAGGGAAATACCAATAGATATCCTGACCGCTATTTATGCAAGCGGCTTGGGGTCCGGTTGTGTCAACAAACCCAACAGCGGAGAGAGGTGAAAGAAGCAGCAGCTGAAGGGGCCAGCTTCCAGTTTACCTGCAAACACCGCTTCAAGCTGCTTTTTTATGCCTATTGGGGATTGGTCAGGGAAGGCAACGAAGGAATCTCAGACGAGAAAACAGCTTTAACACAAAAATCTTGCCCCCGTTTTTTTCTCCCACTCTAACCCTAATATTGCAAAGGATTCCTCTATTACAGGGCCTCATTCCCTGTTAGCCAATAATGCAGTGGCTTTAAGCGCGATTGGCTGAGCATTTCAAGCGCAATTTTAGATGTATAAAAACCGATTGTCGTGTGCTTTACGCACTACTGCTTTCGCTATAAGTAGCAATGTCAGCATACATGTTTTAAAAAAAACAAGCAGGGCAAGAAAAACAATTTAAATTGTTAATTCACATTACTATTAAATTTAAAAGCGACCAAAATGCTGACCAATTTTTTTTAAGTTGCAACAGTTTTGTACTATACTACTTTAAAATAGTTTCAGCGATGACCAAACTACAAAAATATACGATTGAATTTACAAAAAACGAGCATATTTTAGCATGTTTTGCTGCCTATTAAAGTGCATGAATTAGAAAACAAACAAGAAAAAATAGTACATGCATAAATGAGATTATACAACACAGAAGCATAATTTATGACACCCGAAATATTAATAGTAAATTAACAAACTTAATACAGGGAAAAAACAGTGCCTATAATGGTGAACTATTCAAATTAGGCAATCAAATTAGACACAATTATCGAATAGGCAGAAAATAACGGTGACAAAATGTCAAACACGCTACTAATCAGCGTCCAAGTTCACATTGCACTAGGATCAACATTCCACTGCATCTGGGCCTGCATCATGGCCTCCTGAATCTCCTTGACGCATTTGATTCGATTTAGCCAACGGTTGAGCTCGGCCTCGGATAGGCAGGCCTCGCTGCTGTACCACACTGGGTCGGCTGGGTCGCAGGCTCGGCGACGGTCGGGGAGCAGGTAGAAGGGCTCCGTTGGGCCGGCGATTTGCGACGGGAATTGAGGCCGCTTGGCCAGGTAGACCTTGGAGTTAGAGAGGGATGGACTATTTAGAGAGACAGCATCTCTTACCCCCTGGCTAATCAGATAGCTGCAATCTCTTACCCCCTGGCTAATCAGATAACTGCAATCTCTTACCCCCTGGCTAATCAGATAACTGCAATCTCTTACCCTCTGGCCAATCAGATAGCCGCAATCTCTTACCCTCTGGCCAATCAGATAACTGCAATCTCTTACCCTCTGGCCAATCAGATAACTGCAATCTCTTACCCCCTGGCTAATCAGATAACTGCAATCTCTTACCCCCTGGCTAATCAGATAACTGCAATCTCTTACCCTCTGGCCAATCAGATAGCCGCAATCTCTTACCCTCTGGCCAATCAGATAACTGCAATCTCTTACCCTCTGGCCAATCAGATAACTGCAATCTCTTACCCCCTGGCTAATCAGATAACTGCAATCTCTTACCCTCTGGCCAATCAGATAGCCGCAATTGTTTACTTTCTGGCTTAATGTACTTTATTGTACTTTATTTAATTTTATTAGAATACTCAAAAACCTACCTGGAACAATCTTGTTATCAGTCAAATCCTTTGACTAATCAGATAACTGCAATCTCTTACCCTCTGACCAATCAGATAACTGCAATCTCTTACCCTCTTGCCAATCAGAGAACCACAATTGTTTACTTTCTGGCTTAATGTACTTTATTGTACTTTATTTAATTTTATTAGAATACTCAAAAACCTACCTGGAACAATCTAACCGGACACTTCAACGGATCGGCAGCTTCAGTCAGCTCGTAGGTCATGCCAGCCGCGTAGCCGCTCTGCGGACTGAATCGCAGGGCGTAGGAGTTGGCGCCGCCACCCTGGGAGGCGGGCGCGGGCACTAGCGCGAACTGGCCCATAGTGAGCGCCGCGTGCTCCTGGGCCGTGTGCAGGCCGACGTAGCGAGTTAAGAAATAAAACAGCGTGAATAGCAGGGAATCGGCGCTGTGAAATCCCAATTGACGGCACTCCCATAGGTGAAGCTCTTCAATGCGACAGACTAAGGTGCCGTCTTCTGTGACTCGGGCTTGATACCTGAGGAATGAAAGGGAGATATTCGATTGATATCAGTTATACGGCCTGTGCAACCTAGTAACCTAATCTGATAATGAAATCCCTATCAGCCCACGAAAAATCCCTAATAATAAGATATTCTTTTTACAATTGAGATTTTAAACATTGATTAATCCCATAAATGAGATTCTATGGTTCACGAAATCCCATGAATTAATAAGATCCCCATCACTCATAAAATCCCATCAACCAAGGATATCCATATTACTTAAGAACTCCCATTAACCAAGGAGATCCCCATCACTCATAAAGTCCCATCAACCAAGCATATCCATATTACTTAAGAACTCCCATTAACCAAGGAGATCCCCATCACTCATAAAATCCCATCAACCAAGGATATCCATATTACTTAAGAACTCCCATTAACCAAGGAGATCCCCATCACTCATGAAATCCCATCAACCAATAAGATCCCCATCATTCTTGAAATCCCATCTATCAATGAGATCACATCACTCATGAAATACAATCAACCAAGGAGATCCCCATCACTCATGAAATTCCATCTATCAATTAGATCCCAATCATTCATAAAATCCCATCTATCAATAAGATCTCAATCATTCATAAAATCCCATCTATCAATAAGATCTCAATCATTCATAAAATCCCATCTATCAATTAGATCCCCATCAATGAGATCCCTATCACTTATTAAGTGCTATCTATCAATGAAATCCCAATCAGTCATGAAATTTTATCAACCAAGGACATCTCTATCACTCATGAAATCCCATAGACCAAATCAATCGACGACTAAAACCGAAATCCCAAATAAAAAATCCCACAATTCCCTCACCTATCCAGCACGCTGTCCAAGGCGTGACAGAATTCGTAGAACACGGGACCGCCGCAGAAGAAATTCTCGTCCCGACCCCGATCGATGGCCAGGTGGCCTTGCAGGCCGAGGCACAGGTAGTACACAGAGTCGGCTGCGTACTCTTCGCCGCTGGGCTTGCGAACTTCGCGAACAAATCTAGCGAGAGCGTCTGCCAATTCCAGAGTATCCAGCTCGGCTGGGTCAAACGGAGTGGAGCCGTAATCCGAAGCCGAGTTCGAAGTGGCCGCATTAGCAGCTGCCGAAGTGGCGCGGCTCCAATTCTTCCAGGCTGTCAGGCCGTAGGAGAATTTCAGGCTCATGGCCAGGGAGGAGCGGGGACGCTTGCTGGCGGCGAGGATCTGCGTGGGGAGGAATAGCGCGGTGGGATTTTCAAGGGAAATTATTTCTTAGAATCCTAATGTGACGTCTTTAGACCATTTTATTAGAATCAACCTAGAATTTCTACGAATTCTTAGGCGACTTCTTAGAATTTGGGTGTGATTTCTAATGGTATTTTTAAGAATCCTGATATGCGTTTTCTAGAATCCTTGTGCCATTTCTTAGAATCTTGGTGCGATTTTTTAGAATTCTGATATGATTTCTTAGAATACTGATGCGGTTTCTTAAAATCATGATGCGATTTCTTAGAATACTGATGCGATATCTTATAATCCTGATGCAATTTCTCAGAATTCTGATGCGATTTCTTAGAATCCTGGTGCGCTTTCTTATAATACTGATGCAATATCGTAAAATCCTAATATGATTTCCTAGAATCCTGTTGCGATTTCTCAGAATACTGATGCGATACCTTAGAATCCTGATCCAATTTCTCAGAATCCTGGTGTGATTTCTTAGAATCCTGATGCGATTTCTTACAATCCTGGACTCCTGGTGTGATTTCTAAGAATACTGGTGGGAGTCTTAGAATTCTGATAGCTTTACATAGAAATTCTAACTGGATTCCTTAGAATCACGATGAAATTTTTTATAGAATTCCGATGAAATTTTTATAACCCTGATGGGATTTCTCAGAACACAGATTAGATTTCCTTGAATCTTTATAAATTGTGGATTTTCTACACAGGACAGGACAATACTACAAATTTTAAGCATTTAACCGTCATTTTAGCACAAAGCTAATAAATTAACACTATTGGATATACATAATATAATCCATAAGGAATATTATACAGCAAGCAAACGCTATACAAACCAGCTGAGTAGCCTCTTCAGCCGCTCGCCGTTTTCTAGCCAACTGAACAGCCGTAGCCGCAGCCGATTCCTGCGTCGTTGCCATGGCAACGTCGCGACCCTGCAAATTAAGATCTGCGACAGCCTCGGCGGCGGTTTCTGCCGCAGTTGTCGGAGCGGCGGACTTGGCCGGGCCGAAAGCGGCGGCCATCTGGGCGGCAACGGCGGCCGCCTGAGCCGGCGTCTCCAATATCACCGGGAATGGCACCGGCACTGGCACCGGTATGAACACCGGCACGCCGCGGGGAGTCGGCGGAGCTCTCAGTCGGACTGGCACGGGGGCGTAGACCGGCACAGGGCAGGGCAGCAGGCCTTGACGACCGTCGCCAAATATGGCGGCCGGCGGGGCGGACGTAGTCTTTGTTTTTGAGTAAGAAGTAAGGAGGGTAAACGGCGCGAGTAAAAAAGACTAATAAGCTTGCCTCGTCATCTAATTAGTGTTAATGTTACCTGCGTATCGGCATCAGAAACAATTGGCTCAGCCTGCAGGCACCGAGTGACGCACATTGGCCGGCACAGCGCCGATTTATGCTGGGAGGACAGCGACGGAGCGGCCTGAACCACCACCTGATGATCCACGCCCAGTTGACGCACCATCTCCATGGGAACGGCGGTGAAAGCGTCTTTACCAAGGCGAACGTGTTCCATTGGCCGAACCATAACGCCGAAGCCTTCTGTACGGGATTTGGCCTGCTGCTGGAGCAGGTTGGAGTCGCTTGCTACCGCTGATGACATGACTGATAGAAAAATTGCTGAAAATGGCCAAGAAATGGATTGGATTGTCAATTTTTTTCTTTGGCATGACAATCCTTAGAAGTTGCTAAGTTACAGCTCTACTATCCTGCAAAAATAATGGAAGTATTTCTCTGAGCAACAAGATTTATTGAATATAGTTGCATTCACAATGTAGTAATATAGTATATCTTCATGTTAAAGAAACATTGAAGTAAAAATTTTGCTAAGTTTACAAAAAAACTTTGTTTTTAATACGCCAAATTTTTGAATAGCTTTTAGTAAAATTTAATGTTAAATTAATAATATTTAAATTTCTTGTACAATAGCCCTGCTTGTCTAGTAATGTTCTGATATATACATAAAATCATATAAAATATACACATTGCATTGGTGTTGACAAATTAGAAAGTAGAATTTTATACATACATGTGGCCAACTGATTTGGTGGCCAACCAAGGTAAGTTGAAAAATTGGCAATATTAGTTGAAAATTTGTTCAAAATTGGGGAGGTAAGTTGCGAAATTGGGAGGAGGAAGTCACAAGAGAGGTAGTTTAAACATTAATTAAAAATTATAATTAAAACATTATAAAACATAGCAAAGAGTAAAGTATAGGTGAGAGGTGGTTTGAAGGACATTTTTTGCTTTTTCAAAAGTTGTCTTAAGTTAAAATTTTTTTCAAACAAGTTGCACTGGCCAACGAAATTTTCTGAGTTGTGCATATGATTTTATAATAACTTGAGTTGATTGCTATTTATCTTAACAATTTTTTTTGTTTAATACTTAACCAATAAATTTGTCAAGTACTTGCCTAGGTTGCCTTTCTATTAATATCAATTAAGTTTGTCTTGTAGTCAAAGGCCTTACTATAATAAAAAATAAGATTTTAGGTTGTAATCTAGGATAAACCAAGGCTAACCAAAGTTACTGCTAAACTAGAATATTAGATCTAGCATTTTTAGAATCATGATCTATAAATATAATTTTCTAGGAATCAAAGTAAGTAATGAAATAGGACCTACTACCTAAAATAGTATAGCTAACTGATAATGTTTAACATATGTGCGCAACTTAAAAATTTGGTTGGCCAGTGCAACTTAGTTATAAAAAGTTGCAACTTAGTTTGGGTCAAAGTTTAAAGGACCAAAAAAGGTCCCGTGAACCACTTTTGCCTGAATCTTCCCAATTCTTTTCCATTTTGTGATGTACCCCCTCATTTTTGTGACTTATTTGCCGATTTTGTGACTTTTATCAACAATTTTATGACTTACATTGCCAATTTTGCAACTTTTATTGATTATTTTGCAACTTATATCGCCGATTTTGTGACTTACCTTGGTTAGCCAAGACAAGACAGCCAAGACAAAATTTTATTTTGTTTATTTTTGTCTATTTTGTGTAAATGAGCTTGTAAAACTATAATTATGACCAATATAACAAATTGTAAGGATAAATATAAATGGATGAACTTTTAGGAGACAAAGACTCAACTTTATGGCAAGCTAATTATGCCTATTCCACTTGAAGGTTAAAGTGAGAATTGAAGTTGAAGTGTGTCTTACTGAATTTAGTCAATTTTCAAGGGAATCCTATCTAAGAATAAAGAAACTGCTAGAAATAACAAAACCTGCAATAGGCAGAGAAACCACCTGTAGAAAGTCCAAACAGCTAGGCGTTTGTGTGCTAGGCTCGCTAACTGGCAGTAAAGGCTTGCTCCGGCCTAGAGCTAGAAAGGCTTATTTTATTTACTAGACTTAGAGCCAGTTACGTAACACTAAACGCACGAAGTGAATGGTAGCGTGAGGGACAAAAGCTGTACGTTATCGATGTACATACATTTACGCTGGGGCAGTGGCAAGCGAGCGAGATATAATAATAGTACAGGAAAAAGAAACCACTGCCCCACATATCTCCCTACGCGGAAAGAAAACGCAGTTTTATTCAAGGGGATTGCGATCGAGGAAAATTCGAAAAATATTTGTGGGAACATTAAAAACAACACGCGAAAAAAAGAATCGAGTCAGGAGAGCAATATTGAGAAAAAAATCAATAGCAGTAGCGAGAGAATAACGATTGCCAGCAATTCTGATAAAAAAAAGATTTTAAAGCGAAAAAATTTTTATATCGAATAAAAAGGAGCGATATTTTGAGGGAAAATACAAGTACTTTTGAAGACAACAAACTTAGAGCAGCAGTCTTTTTTAAAATCGCGGCAAATACGCTTGAAAAGTCAGTCACTATTTTCAACAGTTAATGATCACAGTTTGTAGCTGATCACTGCGTCTTTAGCTCTTCTCGGATGGCTGCGCATAGCGATCGCCTCGTCACTGTCTGCGCCGGCCGCACCCTCGCTGAGTGCCGGCTGCCCGGCTGAGGCCCCGGTTAGAGGCTGCGGAACCGGCCGGATGTGCGCCAGGTAGCGCATGCACGACTGGCCTTGACGCTGCAGAGTGAACGTGTCGCCCTTGACCGACTCGACCACCCACGGCTTCATCTCGAACGGTGTGTGCAGCTTCGTCTTGTGCTGTCGCCGCAGAACTCGGTCGCCCGGCCGAATGCTGTGCTGCTGGACTCGCTTGGCCCTGTCGAAGCCGGCCTTCATGTCCTCAGTGTAGCGCTTATGGTGGTTCTTGATGTCGTCCAGGGACCAGTTGGCGGGCTGCGACGGCTTGTACGATGGAACCACGTCATTGAAGCGCCGCCCCATCAGGAGTTCAGCCGGTGCTTTGCCAGTTGCTCTGTGCGGTGTCACCCGGAAGGCGAGCAGCCACTCGTCCAGCGCTTCTTTCCAGCTGCGACCTTCGGCGATCGCCGCTCTGACGACTTTGTTCACGGAGCGATTGACGCGTTCGGTGGCTCCATTGGCTTCGGGATGCAGCGGACAGATGAGTCGGTGCTTGACGCCGTACGAGGCCAGGAAGGAGCGGAACTCGTGTGAGCTGAAGGGCGGGCCGTTGTCCGTGATCAGCTCCAGCGGGATTCCGTGTCGAGTGAAGAGCTGTCGCACGTGAGGGATGACGGTCGTTGCTGATGTCGAGTTGACGTAGTTGATTTCGGGGTACTTTGAAAATAGGTCTGTTGTGATGAGTAGCATCTGCCCTTGGATCGGCCCGTAGAAGTCCATTCCTAACAGAAGCCACGCACCGTCCGGGATCTGCGTTGGCCTCAGCGGAGCATGGGAGGTCGCATGCGACGTGGCTTGGCACGGCAGACAGGCTTGAACAAATGCTTCGCAGTCCGCTCGAACTCCTGGCCACCACACCTTGGTCTGCAGCCGCTGGAGTGTCCGCTCGGCACCGAGGTGCCCGGTGTGCGCCAGTGCCAGGACTTGCCGTCGGAGCGCTGAAGGCACGACAATCAGGTCGCCCCGGAGCAAAATTCCGTCGTCTTCTGATAGCTCAGACTCGATCCCTTTGAAGGTGCGCTGGGTGCTGCTGTGCTGGTTCCAGTGCCGCGTCCTGATGGCGGCTATTGCAGCCTGAATGTCCGTGTCGCTTCTGGCTGCCTTTCTGAAGTCATCTACGGACAGGCCACGCGGGACGGCGCCTTCTACCACTGCGTTGACGTAGGCGGCGTCCAGAGTTTCTCCGACCGCGCGGGACAGGTCGGTGGCCATCGGCTGACGGCTCAAAAGGTCCGATGGGTTCGAAGGGCCAGGACGATACTCGAGCTTGAACTGAAGGTGTTGAATCCGGAGTGCCATTCGTTCGATGCGCGGGGGAGGCCGCGAGCCCGGCCGAAAAAGTGGAATTAGCGGCTTGTGATCCGTGACGACTGTAAAATTCTGGCTGCCAGACAGGTAAAAGTCGAACTTGAGGCAGCCGAATTTCACGGCCAGGGCCTCACGCTCGATTTGTGAGTAGCGCTGCTCGACTGGAGTCAGCGCTCGGCTGGCATAAGCGACAGGCCTGACGGTGCCGTCCGGCTGCTTCTGGCTGAGGATTGCTCCTAGGCCGATCGGTGAAGCGTCGACTACCAGTTCGGTTGGCTGATTGCATTCGAAGAAGGCCAGAGTTTCAGGATTGCTGATGGCGCTTTTCAACGCGTTGAACGCCTCAGTGTGCTCAGCCGTCCACTCCCAGCGCTTAGATTTTTTGGTCAGCTCGCGCAACGGGGCTGTCAGGTCGGCGAAGCTCGGAATAAACTTTGACAGATAGTTTGCGAGACCCAGGAAAGAGCGAGTCTCGGACACGTTGGCTGGCGGGCGAAAATCTTGGACAGCTTTGATTTTCTCGGCTGGCGCTGAAATGCCTTTGGCTGAGAATAAGACGCCGAGGAAGCTGATCGAGCTCTGCGCAAATTTGCATTTTGCCGGGTTGACGGTGAGTCCACAGTCCGACAGTCGTTTGAGGCAGGTATCCAGGCGTTGGTTGTGTTGTTGCATGTTGTCAGCGTAAATGATGACGTCGTCATGGACCCAGCGAACCCCGGGAAGGCCGCTGAGAACTCCGGACATGATTCGCTGCAGGATCTCCGAGGCACTCGTAAACCCCATGCTTAGCCGCTTCAGCCGCATGAGTCCGAGGGGGGTGCTGAATGTAAACAGATGGCGGCTGTCCTGGTTGACCGGGATTTGATAAAATGCTTTGCAGATGTCCAGTTCGCTGAAAAGCTTCGCCCCGGCCATCTCGTCCGTAACTTCGTCCAGAGTGGGAATAGCTTGCTTTTCTGGGATCACATACTTGTTGAGATCTCGAAGGTCCTGGCAAATTCTCACTCCACCGGCCGACTTGGGCACGACAACCATGCGGGACACCCACGGTGTGGGCCCGGTGACCGGTTCGATGACGTCTAGATCCAACAAGCCCTGCAGCTCTTTTTCCACCGCAGACTTGAGGTGCACAGGGACCCGGGCGGGCGGGTGGCAGACAGGAATGGCATCTTCTTGGAGTCGCACCGATATCTCAACGCCTTTGACGCAGCCGAGTCCTGCGAACACCTGCTTGTGCTTCTGTAAGACGGCCCTTAGCTGAGGATCATCTGGAAGGCTCGCTTCGACAGCGCTGATATCGTCAATCTGCTCCGGCCGACGGATCTCGAGCAGACCGAGCTCGAAAGCGGTCTGGCGCCCGAGTAGTGTGGCACCCCGTCCTTCCATGACGTAGAACAGTGAGTTACAAGACTTCTTACCCGCGCTGATTTGAAGGCGCGACATGCCCTTGATGCTGAGCGGAGCGGCTGTTCCGTACGCCTTGATGACGCGGTTGCTTTGAAGCAGACGGGCTCCTTCAAATTTGCTGAATGTCTCGTCGCTCATTATGTTGCAGCTCGCCCCGCTGTCCACCATCATGTCGAGCGGCTCGCCTTCCACTAGAACCCGTACAGTCACGTCATTGGGGTACTGCACCTTGTCGGCTGCTAGAGTGAAGACGTCCTCGGTAGCTTTGTCATCGGTGTACAGGATTTGAGCTGCTTCAGCCGACACGGAGTTCACTTTCGACTGTCGAGCAGCACCTGTGTTGCCACGGCGGCACGCCTTTGCCAGGTGATTGGGCTTACCGCAGTTGCTGCACGTTTTTCCTCTCGCGGCATCGCAGTTGGTGTGCCCGAACTCGCCGCATCTGTAGCAAGTGGCAGATCGGCTTGCTGAATGCTGAGGCCGATCCTGTTGGCTTCTGCTGGCGTACTGGGGCCGCCGGTGCGTGACGCTCTGCTTGTTGACAGCGGCGATGGTCGAGTTTTTCGACTGTTCAATGACGGCTGCCTGCGCTTCAGAAGCTTCGTGGGCCCTGGCGCACTTGAGAGCGTCCTCGAGCGAGATGTCCGACTCCCGCAGCAGGCGACGGCGAAGTGAATCTGACAGACAGGTGGCGACCAGCTGGTCACGGATGATGGAGTTACGAAGTCCCTCGAAGTCGCATGTCTCGGCTGATGCTTTCATCCGGGCGTACCAGCTGTCGATGGTCTCTCCTGGCTGCTGAGTGCACTGCCTGAACTGGTATCTGGCAAACACCAGGTTCTTGCGCTCCTTGAAGTAATTGTCCAGATGCTCGAGGAGGTGTGCCAGAGACTTTTCTGTCTTCTTGTCTTTGGCTTGCACTTCTCTGACGATTTCGGCCAGCTCTCTTCCGCCTGTGTAGCTAAGAAGTTTGCACTTTTGTACTTCTTCGGTAATGCCGGAGGCTGCGATAAAGTCCTCAAATCTGCTCGACCATGCTTTCCACTGTTTGCTGGAATTCTGAATGTCGTTTGACGGATTGAATGGCTCGGGCGGTGGCAGTGAAATAAAGTTTGCCATTGCGCGCTTGATTGTCCGATAGCTTGCGACGCCAATGTAGAAAGTCCAAACAGCTAGGCGTTTGTGTGCTAGGCTCGCTAACTGGCAGTAAAGGCTTGCTCCGGCCTAGAGCTAGAAAGGCTTATTTTATTTACTAGACTTAGAGCCAGTTACGTAACACTAAACGCACGAAGTGAATGGTAGCGTGAGGGACAAAAGCTGTACGTTATCGATGTACATACATTTACGCTGGGGCAGTGGCAAGCGAGCGAGATATAATAATAGTACAGGAAAAAGAAACCACTGCCCCACACCACCTAAAAGGTGAGAGAAAGGAGAATTACTTGCTGAAAAGGCAAGAAATTACCTGCTGCAGAGTAGAGAAACCACCTGAGGGTGAGATCATACCACTAAAATAGCAAGATATACTGCCATAGTGCAAGAATAGACATAGGGCTAGGGAAATTCTAGGTAATTCAGGCTGCGACCCTTTAATCCTGGTATTACCCTAATTTTGGACTGGGCTTACTAGGTTAAAAATTAAATAAGGATAAAAGAAAGCTCTATAAAAACTTTGGTAATATCATTGGGATTGAATAATAATAATTAATAATAATTGATTACACCTGTCCCAATTGGGCTAAATGTGCAGCCAACAGCGCAGCCGCAGCTATTGTGCAATGCTTCTGAAGACTGCATACAGCTGTTCAGTCAATGGACTAGGGGGACACCACACCTACCTTCAATTACCCCAGCTGATGCTGGTACCCATTTAACAGCTAGGTGAACTGAAGCAATGCTGAGTTAAGTGTTTTGCTAAAGGACACAAATTGTACCAGTGGAGTCGGGAATCGAACCCCCGACCTTCAAGTCGTGAGTCCGACACTCTAACTACTAGGCTACAACCCCCTTGGGATTGAAACAATTATATTAAACAATCCCAGAAAAAAGCAATTTTTATATATAGATATTTATATAATAAAGTAAAAAATATTTTTCATAGATTACACAAAGCATACATTAAATATGGCCCAAATGTTAATTCTACTACAAATTTTATTTAGGTAAATTGATCAAATACTAGGTTTGGCTAAAACTTTTTGAGATAACAAACCTATGCCTATGAGACAAAATAATATATTGTTCCACTATATAATATGCTTTCTAAGAATATTAGATATTAGCTCTTATAAAAAAATTTCTGCATAGGCCCTATTAACTATATGTATTTGAATAAAATAAATTGCTTTAAGTTGGTTCAAAGTATTAATGTTGATTTTATATAAAATTATATTTTTAGTCATATCAAGTGTGGTGAAAAGACTACAAAACACAATAAACTACAAATGTACAACAAGGAAATAAAAGGAACTTTCTCTTTTTGCTTCTTATATTGAAAAAAATATGAAGCTGTAATGGTAACCATAAAAATTAGTTTGAAATTTTATGATGTGAATAATGACAGCAAAAAACTTAAAAAGGTAGGCCTAAGAAAGAAAGAAAGTAAAAAAGTAGTAGCCCACTAAGCCCAGAAGATTTTAGGAGAGTTGGAGAACAGAATTCAAGGACTTAAAATATTTTAATCAATTATACAGACTTGGTATATGGCGTGAGCGGATTCCAGCTATTTTGTCTGCTACCTTTTTGTCTGCTAGGCAGATGAAGTTGCAAACCATTTCATCTGCCATGCAGCCAATAGGAGTGAACTGAACTAGAATTAAAGTGGTTGAGAGGGATTGTTTTTAGGTAGACAAAAGCATGGGTGGATTTTTATCTGTTAAATAATGGCTGTTAGGCTCTATAACTATAAGTGACATTCGTGTATATTCTAGATTTCAAAAGACAGATGCACTGGTGTGCCTGGCCTGGTCTGGACTTCATGTCATCATTATACCATTTAATTTCCGAAGATCAATATTTAGAATCCCATGCCTCTAAAATAATAAAATTAGCAACAATCTTCTAGTTTTGCACGTTTAATTATTTTTTTCATTTTATAGCAATAAATAATGAGTCTTTGACGATAATGATCAACTTTGAGTTTTTTTTAGTCTAACTTTAAAATGGGACAGTAATCGGCAACCAAGAAAAGAAGGTTGCCAAAAATGTTTTGTGGGTGACAACAATGCCACAGAAACTTATCTAGGTGGGTATCAAAAAGAGCTTTTTATGCGGACCATTGCATCAGTGGTAGACATTATTGCACATAGCTTGCACATTGATGGGTTCATATTACACAAATTGGCAGCAGGTCGAAGGTCTTGGACTGGCACGATGGTTGTTGGAGCTGCAGGGTGTCCAGCCATGATTGCTTTGCTTTTGCTTGCTTCTCCCACATTGCCCATCCCAGCATTCTACTCTAACTCAATTTTAGCCATAGACATAGCCACGTACATCATTTTAAAACTCATGCAAGTTTGAGTTTTCCACTCCAAGGGTTACTAAGAAAGTTGTTATCTTTTGTAAAATAATTAAACGTGCGAAACTAGAAGATTGCCAAATTAGCTCATATATTCAGCTTGCTCCTATTGGTTAAGGTCAGCAGACGAAGTCTTAAATACTAAAAAACCACTTCGTCTGCTGAGCAGACGACTTGGCAGCAGACGAAATGACTGGCACCCGCGTGAGCCAGCCACATACACAACACTTGGCAACTCACATGTTCACAACAAGACAAGCAAGTGGCGGCTTACTCTTTCAAGAAGGAAGGCCTATAATCAATATTAGCTAGCCAATGATGCCAATACAGAAAATGCTGTGCGTTCGAGGCCAGGATGGGGATAAAATATTTTTTCTTCTGGTGGGACAGTGGGTTGTTTTGATTTTCTGCCGTCAAATCGGCGCCAAAATCCTGTGAAATAAACCACCTAGTTTAACAAAATTTCTAAATTAGTTTGGAGTCTTCGTCCGCTGGGTTCCTCAGGTCCGAGGGAAGGGTATTTGATTGGTAGCTGACCAGTCTGGATGCGATGTTGCGATGAGTGGTTTCTTGTCACGGTAGCTTTAGCGGGGACTCGAAATGTGGCGAAATTCATATTCATACACTGATATTTGCTCTTGGCGTATTGTACATAACGAAAAATGTCTTTGTGTTACTTATGGTAGGCTGCCACCAGAGACAGTGTATAATTATTTTAACTGAAGAGTCTATTGCTTATCTCTCCCGACATAGATTTGTCTCGGACAATTGAATCATTCGTGAGTATAGTACTCACTAGTTAAGTTGCAATCGAGTAATTAAATGTAAGTCCACACGTCAAAGTCCTTGAGGCATAGTTGCAGTTATTGATGCTACTTATGGTTCCAACTAATTGATTTTGTCGATTTTATTTCGTTACAGAATAGAGTTCAAGAACCAAAACTACACTGAGATGACAGAGAGCGCTAACGCAAACGAGGGAGTCCGCGTGCACGGCTAAGTCTAAATTTTACTACAAAACCAGACACTACAAGAGAAGAACCCTTTCCTTACGTCAAATTGTTTAAAACGCATGGATATTTATACTAAAAAATAAGTTCTTCCGCATAATATAAGTAGTTACAGAACTAAGAACAGGAAGTTCTTCTTTTCTTGAAGAACAAAAAAAGGTCTGATTCGGAAAGAGAGAGAGACGATATAGAAAAACAGAGAGACCAAGGTAGCTGACCGAGGTAAAAACAAATGAATAATCTTCCGGAAAGATTGGGGAGGAAACGAGACCGGCGTGACCGAGGAAGAACTGGAAGCTGCAGTACTGAAATTAGAATAAAAATATATTTTAGAAAATAGCGCACAAAAATTTACACTTAAAATTTACAAAAAACAGCAACATGTGACGCGCAGAATAAAACTGGTACTGCTTGCCAAACTTATTCTCAAAACTTGTGAGCTTGCCTCTTTTAGCAATCTACTTCGTATTAATCAGTTAGAAAACCAGACTCGAAATTTTTTTTCAATTAAGAGCTGCTTTTATACGAGTAGAAAGACATACTGTTCCCCTTAAATTCGATAAGTATTTATTATTGAGTTGTATGGGGGGATGTCATAAAAATATGAGGTTTGTTAGCTATTCGTGGTTTACTGAATGTAAGCGAGTAATTTTTTCGCTTCAGTTTTAATACGAGCTACCTACGGTTGATTGTACGAACCCCAGTTATCTCTTAGTTGTGTCATTAACCAAGAGAGCGAGGCAGCTCTTTCAGGGGAGGTCAAGGATCCGGTGAAGATGCGCGTAAAAAAGGAATGATGAGTATAGGACTAGAGGCTTCAGAAACTATAGCTACAGGTATAACAGCTGCTGGAGGGCACACTGTCACCTCCATGAGCGTCTGTCTTTGAAGTATGGAGACACAATTTGTCACGCGATTCCAGAATGATGCATCAACCCGCTGAAGTGAAAAAAACAATGTCAGTGTCTTAGCTGGTATGGCTGATACAAGAGGACACGGATTGCCAATCACCGCAGGATACCAAAAGGCAGAAAAACGAAAGCAATAAAACTGCAATAAATTCTTTTTTTGCTAGTCGAAAGCCTTTGGAATCCGGTTAATAATTTACTCGGACTCAACACCGGAATTCAATAAAAAGGTCTCATTGCAAAATTTCTTTCACTATGCTTTAACTCTTTTCATAATCAGACCGTATGTAAATAACGCATTAAAGTTAATTCCATAGGATACGAGCTAACTGCCATGAAGATCTTGTGAAATCAGTAGCGCTTGACCATCTTGGTCCAGTTCGGGTCCAGCTCGATCTCGTCTCCGACGCTCGAGTCCGTGAAGTCCAGCATCCGGCACCTGCCTTCAGCAGCGTTGTGCAGGGCGGCCCTGCACTGCCACCTGTCAGCGCACAGCAGGGCGCACTGGCTCTCCAGCTTCACGTTCGTGACCTCGGTGAAGCAGTAGAAGGGGCTGATGTCGCCGAGACGCAGGAAGCTGGCCCTATGGAACCAGCGGCTGTTGGGCGTCACCAGCGGCTGGCAAAGAAACGGCCTAGAATAAATAAATCTGCCGTCAGCCATTCCATGGAGATTCACGCATCCGAAGTCGTCATCGCTGCCGATTCTGTCTGGGTAACCAGAAATCCAGTCAGAAACATCAAATCGTGCGAAACTTCCGTTGGTAAGCTGCCAGCCTGTTTGATTTCGTTTTCGCTCGATCAGCAGGTCCGTGAATCCAACGTATACGAAGGCGGAGCTCAGTTGGCTCCTGACAGCCCTGATCAGGTCCAGGTCGATGGCCAGCTCGCCTCCGATGCTCAGGCAGATCTCGGCAGCCCGGCACCAGCTCGCCGAGTAGCTGGCGTTCCAGTAGGCGCATCGGCCGCCAGACAGCTGGGTGAAGGGGCTGGGACAGGCGGCGCTGCAATTGTTGATGCAGATGGCGAATAAAATGAGCTGAACCCGGTGCAGCTTCATTTTGAGTCAGACAAAATGGTTAATTCCCACAAGCTTCTCAGATTTTTTTACTGCCTTGATCATGAAGTTACTGTCAAGTAAAAGAATCTCTGATTCCCTTAACAGAAGGATGGGATTTTTCATAGCTACTTATCTAAATGCCTCCCCCCTCCCTTCTGGTCTACCCGGGGAATCATGATTGGTTCGTATAGGGACTACTAAACTTAGTGGTCCCTGGGCTCGCACAATCTGAATCCTAGAAAAGAGACAATTACGTGATTTTCTTTTTACAGAGCTACGCTCGTAATTAGTAATAAGTAGCCTACTCACTAAGCTTCGTGGACTGAAGTAATACGGGATTAAGTGCCTTGCTCAAGGGCACAAATGTCTTCTAAAGCTTGGACTCGAACTCACGACCTTCCAGTCCTATGACTGACGCCCTAGCCACTAGGCTACGTACAACTCCTCTCAGCATGTCTTTTTTGACAGAAATGATTTATCTATACGAGCATATTTATCACAACGTTTCTGTGGGATTGTATTTTTGAGAGAGATGACTGCTAGTTGCGTAGCAAGCGCGCATGTAAAATGCATATATATGCATAAAGCTGAATGCTGCAGCTTGAAGTTAGAATAATAGGACACGCGCTTATTCAGCTCTCCCATCGGATATGGGTTGCCGGATTGCAATGATGCTCGCTATCAATGTAATCAATGTAATGCGAACTACGTGTAACATTGAAGATGGCACAACAACTGAGGCAAAGAGTTTGTCTGACTGCAGTGCGAATGCCTGTTTGTCGTTTAAGGTTCCGAAGCTCATCTGATGGCACCAGTCCTGATATAGTTAAAGAATGGAGCCAGTTGAGGGAAACAGACGAGGCTCGTCTCTGTATTGGTATCAAGGCTTCCGGTTTCGCAAGGGCATGCAGTGACTGCAACGGAGTTTAACATTTTAAAATTTTTTATTTGTGAAAATAAAAAGAAAAATTAAAGCTTAGCGACATTTTTTTCGCGAGGTTGTGTCCACAACCGAAAGCAGCGCGCTCATGTCTCACCCTAAAAACTGTCTGCTCGGTTGTGCTTTTTGCGCGCTCATCTCCACATTTCCCAAAAAAGTTCATATGCGCGCTTGAAACTTAACTTGAAACACAAACTGTTACAACTTTAGGTCATTTTAACCAGAGAAGAAAAACTTTGTACAGCTGGATCAGTTCTTATTCGTATACTGCCAACGTAAAATGGCATGCCTGCGTAGTTTTGGCCAACTTTACTAAAAATTGTATTTTGTAAGTGCTTAATATGCAATACACGACAGTTAGTACACTCTAAGGCGAGATGCCATTTGATTGTTGTAGCAGCGCTTGGTAAAGCGGTGAGTAGGTGGATAGGTATGGGGAATTAGATGACGTCAGGTCGATCGACAAGGGTAACTGAAGCTGCTAAGCTTCGAATTCCCAGCTTTCCACACAAGCCAAATGGGCTTCTTATCGACCAGCAGGAAGGACTTACGGTGCAGTTTTAAAAATAAGATTAGAAAAATGAATGCAGTGCAGGACAAGGTTTAACGCTCCAAATCAGGCAGCTGCACCTCCCGGAGCTGGGACGCTACTCGTGGGGTAACTTAACCAATGGAGCGGGAAAGAGAGGGAGTTCAGTCTTAGAGACTGCTTGTCCGTGGTCATCATCAGTAGCGACCAGCAGTGCAGCTGCGAGAGACCGGCACCTGCAGCATCTCCATCAGCTGCCGCATGTCGCAGTCTTCAACAGCGTCCGCAGGCCGCAAACCGTCGGTGGACTCGCAGTCGGAGTCGCTGCTGCCGTCTACAGAATCGTCGCAGAAGCTTCCGCAGTCCGAGCCGCGCGAGCCCATCGCATTGTCGTGGTGATTGTTCATCTGGCTGCCGTCGCCGCCAGACTGCGGGTAATCTCGACGCCTCCGGCTGGCGGAGAGCTCTGTCGACTGCTGCTTAGGAAAAGCGGAGCCGCCGACATTCGCGCTGGTGCCGATACGCTTGACGCCGCTGCTGCCATGGTTGGCGCTGAGCTGCTGCTTTCCGCCAGCATCCGACTGACGGACTCGCTTCTGGGATGCGTTGCCGTGGCTATGGAGAGCCGGCTGCATCTTGCTGCGATGCTGCTGCGGGGCGATCCTGACTGGGCGACAATCCACTGCACCGCTGTCGATCTGCACGCAGACGTCTTCGTGATCCTCGTCCTCATCCTGATCGCCATTGTTGCATTGCTGATGTGCCGTTGGGAACGATGAGTTGGCGGCTGTTGAAGCGTTCCAGCTGTCGGCGCGATCCTCCTGAATGCTGGGCCGCAAAATCAGCGAGCCGTTCTCGGAGATTGACGGCACCAATTTGAGCACCAGCCTGAGCGCGTTGGGCTCCATGCAGACCATCTGCTGGGGGCTGGCCGCCAAATTATTGCTTGCATTGGTGGCTACCAGCTGTGGCTCAAAGTGGGGCATGCGACTGTGATGTTGTTGCTGCTGTTGTTGCTGCTGCTGCTGCTCGTGCGTTTCTTGCTCTTTCGGCTTCCGTTGCTGCACTTCCGGCTGGCCTTCGTTTTTCTGCTGCGTAACTTGACCCGACTGCTCCTGGACGTACGAGGCGAGGAGCTCAATTATCTGCTCCTGCAACTGCGGCTGCTGCTTCTGCTGCAATAGCATTGCCAGCAGCTTAACAAGCTGTTGCTGCTTTGGCGGTTGCTGCTGCGACAGATTTGGCTGGTGCTTCAGCTGCTTTTGCTGCCTCTTCTCTGACTGAGGCTGCGGCGGCGGCTGTTGCTGCTGTTGCTGCTGTTGCTGGGGCTGCTGTCGGCCTCCAGGTGCACCGGAATACTTGTCACCTGCATCGCCAGGTGCTCCGGCCGTGGCTGTGGGCGATGCAGCTTTAGCAGCGGCCGTTGCTGCGGTCCGGTCCCACTCCCTCATCTTGCCGATGACTTTGTCGAATTGTTTAGCAAGTTCAGCCGCGGTATTATAAAGCTCGTTATCACTGTTCTCCATTTTTGGCTACTTTATTGTTGCTTCTGCAGATCTTAATTTCACCGACTAGCTGATCCAATTAGCTCCAGAATTAAGTGGCTTCTGCTTTGCTTTTTTGCTCTTGCCTATGGCCCTGTATGGCATCGTCTCGATCGAGCCATAGACAATAAAAATTAATAAACAAAGTTTTATTGCCAATCTTAATTTCAGCCAACCACCCATTGCATGAAACCATAAGGATTTTTTGTGCAGTCGCCTGCACAGCTGAGTTTTTATTTTAAATTTCAACGAACAGGACAATTTCCCTTGATATAAGCACCGTGTTTGCCTTTCACAACCTTTTTAAATATCTAGACTGATTTTTATTTCTATTTTGACTACTTAACCGGCCTGATCGCCTATCGACATGTAAGTCCCCGAGTTCTTTAGAGGACGAGCACACGGTTGCTTCGGTCCTCTGGCCGGACCGGTTTAAAAAACTGAGGGAGGGATCGCTTCGAATATTCCAGTCGATCCGTCCCTAGATGTCCTTTGACCACTGACGCTCCACGAGCCAGACTATCAAATAAATAAGACAAAAACACGGGAACTCACTCGCAACAAGATCTTGGGTATGCACACAGGTAAATTAGAAGTCACAGACAAAACGATACTTATTCACAAAAAGGTAAGCGATGGAGAGCGGTGCGCTCTACCAGCGCACGCTGCCGCGTTTATTAAATATATACATGGACTGACCACCAGGCCCACCCTAAGGCCTTACGCCCTATGGTGCTTATTCAGCCGGATTCAAGGGCTAAAACTGCGCTCTGACAACACTGATAGGCCGTTCTACCGGCCGCGCCTTGTGGGGGGGGGGGTTTACTGCGATAGCAGCGATAGAGCTAGGGGCGGGCTAAGCAGCGAGACAGCCAATGGGAGGGTTTGACTCAAAAATGGAGTCTTAGTGTAAGCAAGACTCCATATAAGTGGGTGAGAGTGCCATGCCAAGTGCAATCTACACTGAGAGCCAGAGCAGGCTTATCAATTATCAATCATCAGTGCAGATCCACTCGGGCACCGCCGCACAACACCTCATTTTCCTAGTACCCACTATCAAATTGCAAGACAAACCATATTCAGTACATTAATTACTCCTAATACTGCTACTAGATCTCTTAGGTACAGATTAATACTTAAGAGATAGAATTTTCCAAAAATTTGGGATCATTTGTTTAATTACAGAAAAATAAGTTCTTGGAATCTAGTGCAATTTTCAAAATATAGAAAAAAACGTCTTCTTTTCACACGGGATCGGATCGGGATCAGGCGTTGTCTTCGCTTAAAAGTGCGAAAAATAGGTAGGACGCGCTGATGCAAAAATCCATACGCAGCAAAAAATCATTTTGGATGCATTCAGTGCGGATACATTATTTTTTTAGGGTACTGAGGTCGAGGGTTAGTTTAGGGTTAGAATTGTAGTCTATTTAGAAAAATTTGTCGATAATATTGATGTCATCGGAGCGGATTTATATTTTATTGTTTTGAGTTTAGATTCGCACTCTTTAAAACTGTGTGTATGTCAACCAACCATTTAATAAATGCAATTATCAATAATGTTTTATTTTAATAGGATGCATTCCATAGGCCTTTTAATTTGGACTCATTTAATTTAAAGATGCTAGAAAAGAAATTTGAATATAGTCTGAATCTAGAATTGATTATACCAGTAATTTTAGCTAATAAATTATTTATTAATTTTAATAGTCTTAAGAGTCTTCTAGATTTCCTATTATGTAATGAAATAAGTACCTAAACTGAAGATAGCCATAGCAGCGTAAGTATGGTTCCATTCAATAAACTCAAATTAGTGCAAAAAATGATAACTGGCTTAACAAGGATAATGGGTAACATTGAGAAATGTCAGAATAATGTCCTATGGGTAGAAGCTACAGCAGAAGCTTCACAGAAGCTATAGCAGATACTACTCTGTGATACAGCGCAGGAAGTACCGGAAGTAAGGATGCGGGAACTTCTTGCACCATAGAAATTCCTGGAAATACATTTCAAAAAGTTGCCGCTGTGTGCCATACATGTTACACAACTTGTGTTTTGCATGGGCCCATGCATATATGCGCAACCTCCTGAATTTTACCTGGCTAGTGTGACATTGTTTCTAACAAAAAGTGCAACATTTTTCAGTCTAAGTGCAATATTATTTCTGACAAAAAGTACAATGTTGTTCAGTCTAAGTGCGACATTGCTTGTCAGTGGCAAAATTTGCGACTTAGTTGCCCAAAAATTTTGAAAGACCAGAAAAAGGTCCCGCAAACCACTTTTGCCTAAATCTTTCAAATTCTTCGTTTTTGCTACTTATCCCTTAGTTTTGCAACTTACCCCCTTGTTTTTGCAACTTACCCCCTTGTTTTTCACCAATTTTGCAACTTACATTGCTGATTTTTGTGACTTTTATTGACAATTTTGTGACTTTTATTGATAATTTTGCAGCCTACATTAGCAATTTTGCAACTTACATTGGTGATTTTGCAACTTACATCAGCAATTTTGTAACTATATCAGCAATTTTGCAATATGCCTTGCTTGGCAGTCCTGTCACCTGGCTGGTTCAGCCAGGTCGGCTGGGTATTGTGCATGTATGGGCCCATGTACCCTCTATAAGATTTGTATAGACATTAGGATCCTGTAGGTCCACAAAGGCTAGGCAGTGATTGACCACTGCCAAAGCATTGGCAACTATTTGCAATTAGGTGGTACTTTGCAAGGAAGCACATCGTGGCCATAGTACCTTCATTGCCAGCTACTGTGACAACATGCATATCATAGGTTGCATGGGCAGTGCTCCAGCATGACTGGGTTCTCCATCTCGTTGGCAAGGATGAGGACAATTGGTGCTAATGGGCATATGCCAGCCATATTGATAAGTATCAAGAGAGATTCTAGTTGGTCAATTTAAGTGATGTCAACTTAACTGGTGCTTAAAAGTCCAAAATTTGAAATTGTGCTCCTTACTATCACAACATGACATTTGTGCACTTACTTGGGCAAAAGTTCAAAGGGCCAAAAAAAGCTCCCAAGTACCATTTCTTCTTTATATCCTCCTCCTTGCTATACTTTTCCTTGTAATCTCCTTAAAATCTTTGCAAATTGGCTACTTTTTTACATTTATATTGACTCTGAAATTGACTTTGTTTTGATAATAATCCTCCTCCCTGTCATTTCTCCCACAATTCTCCGCCATTGGGGGATATATACCCATTTCCCTAGCTATGCCACTGTCAATAATGTTTGAAATATGTATTTATGCCAACATTCCTCAAACTATTTTTTGTATATATTGGAATTCTCTAGAAATCTAGCATAAAAGCCATTTTTTTAGTTTGGGGAAAAAGTTTGTTTGAAGGAAAACAAATTAATCTATGTTGACCCTTATGGTTTTGCAACTGCCATAGTCTAGATCATGCTGAATGCACACATGAGCAAGCTAATAAAATTGTAAATATATCCTATAGGCCAGCATGGAATCTTTGCTATGACATGCAGGAATTAAAAATTGCAATTTTGAACAGTGCGCAATTTATTTTGGGCAAGGCGCAATTGACATAACAAAAATTTCGAAGGACCAATTTTGAACAGTGCGCAATTTAGTTTGGGCAAGGCGCAATTGACATGACAAAAATTTTGAAGGACCAAAAAAAGGTCCCACAAACCACTTTTGCCTCCATTTTCCCTACTCTTCATATTTGTTCAATTGTTATGCACTTTTTGTGAATTTTTATTGTGCACTTTTAGCAACTTTTTTGTGAGTTGACACATTTTTTGCGCTTGGATTTTTTTTTCAATTTCTCCCTTGTGTGCATGCAATTTGCACAATATTTTTGTGCAGATGCAGGAATGCACTCCAATTTTCATGCAAGAATTCCATCCTGGCCTATAAGGCAAACAATTATACAATATACAAAGATTAAGAAAATAAAAAGTACATGCCAAAGGCTTTAGCAAAGCTTGCTAAGAAATCATGACTGCATACTTAAAATGAAAAACTGATCATTCAATTCTTAAATTTTTCAATAAGCTACTAACAAAAAAGCCTATAAGATTACAAGCTAGGCAATTTTCAATTCCTAAGCATATAAGTAATTGTACTAACCACTATTTATTGTAAACTAGCACCACTGACAATGAGAACTCAAAACATCTTAAAATAGACATTGTAATATTGTTCGGGTTTAGGGGACTAGAAATATAAAAGTTGCACTGAAGGTTCTTTAAACTGTAATGTGGTAAGTTGCATTACATGTAGGTAAAAAGTAGCTTCAAAGAATCTCATTATTGAGTCTTGACTATCCCCAAAGATAGACATTATAATATTGTTTTGGTTTTAGGGACTAGCAATGGAAAAGTTGTAATGAAAGTCCCCTAAACCAAAACATACATGCGCAACAGTTGGCCAAGTTGGCCAATCTGGCCTATTGATTTGGTGGATAACCAAGGTAAGTTGCAAAATTGTCAATGAAAATTGCAAAATTGCTGATATAAGTTTCAAAATCAGCAATGTAAGTTGCAAATATGGTAAAAATTGAAGGGGTAAGTTGCAAAATTGAAGGGGTAAGTTATAAGATAGGCAGTGTAAGTGTAAAATTTTGAGGAGAATACAAGCAAAAGTATAGCAAGTAGGAAGATATAGAGAAGAAGTGGTTTGTGGGACCTTTATTGGTCCTTCAAACTTTTGCCCCAAGTAAGTCGCAACTTACATTAGATAAAGGGTCATCATCTATTAAATCAACCTGCTGAGAAATTAGGGCTATCTAAATCTTAGTATTGCACTAGTATTGCACAAGTATATTGAAATGTGCACAACATGTAAAGCAACCTGAAAATTGGCTAAAGTTTCTGACTGGCACAAGTTCTGAAACTAATAAACTGTTTCTACATTTTGGTTTAGGGTACCTTTTGTGCAAATTTTCTATTGCTAGTCCCCTAAACCAAAAATATTATAGAGAATAGACAATTAAAAAGCCCATTAAAAGTCTATTATAAATCCTAACTCAAAATCATATTTAAAATTGTAATTGTTCAATCAGAGTACCTTATCCTTCTGAATTATTCAATAGTTTAAGTTTTTTGTTGATTATTTGTTAATTTTCTACACATTTTATGCAAGATATATCATGCATAAACCTATTGCCAGATTTTTAACTAAGTTCTAAATGCCTTGTGTTTTCAAATTTCATATTACTTCTTGCTCTTTCAGATTATTAACTATAGTTTTTATTTTTAGGCATGTAAAGAATTTTTTCTTTACATTTTAAATTTTAAGAAAGAATTTAAAGAATTTTAAATTGCTCATCAAGTTCTCTTTGATGGACACAGACTTTGATAGCACCCTGGCTGAGATGCAAAATCTCACTCAGTTTGAAAAACAGCAACTAAAATTGGTCATGCAACAGGCAAAGGTAGGAATAATATGATTGTCTAATACAGCTTTGTTTGTTGGAATGAATTGTAAAATAATATTTGCCAAACTTTATTTTTGTAGCAATTTGAAAAAGAAGAAGAGCTTCTCTGCTTGAGGTCAGTTTTTTTCCCAAATTTTTTTGCTATTGATAAGTTGTGGCACATTTTCTTAAGTCTAGGAGGATTGTAAAATTGAAGTATAGGGCTTTTTGACTGTAAGAAAGTTTGCTAAAAGTTTTTTTAGCAAAATTCAACTAAAGTACACGGATTGTACTTTATTGAAAGTTGTTGCTGTGCCATTTTTTAGACAACGAATTGAAGGCAACTTATTAAAATTCACTAACGTAGTCAAAGGCTTCCAGCCCCGTTGGGTTGTGCTCAATTCTGAAGCTGGATTGTTAGAGTACTACGAGGTGAGCTTGCGTAGTTGTTGTTTTCGAGTCCTACTTTCTATTTGTTTTTCTATAGATGTCAGTTAAGTGCTAATTTTTTTGCTGTCAACATTAAACAATTGCAGAAAGAAGAGCACAGGGGCCTGAAGAGACGAGGTGAATTGCCCTTAACTGTGAGTTTGATAGCCCTTGTTATTTGCGTATCTATTTTTCTCTGTGCAAAGGTCAGACCCTGTCAGTCTGTTAGATAAGAGACGATTCTGTACCTCATTTTCTGTGGCTTCTATTATAACTCTAAAAGGCCACCACACCACTGTAAACTAAATTAGCCAAAAATTTTGTTTTATTTTCAGTTCGCCATTGTTACGCCCAGTGAAGAGGACTCGCAAACATTCAGCGTAAATGCCACCACTGGCGAAGTATTCAAGCTAAGGGGTGAGTGAGTTACCGAGTTTTTAATTTAATTTCTTTAAATGCGCAATTTTGTTGCTGTGATTTTGTTGCTGTGTAAGTTAAAGTTTTTCTTAACTTAAGTTTTGTTAGACCTATAAAAGAACACCATTTTTGGTGGCACTTAATTTTATATTAATAAAGATGTAGCGTTAACATGCTTTTCTTACTACTGTAATTTTTATAAGTAGCCTACTAAGACTTTATCGTTTTTTATGTTTATTTTATTATGACGCGCAGCCAACGACGCCAAGGAGAGGCAGTACTGGGTAACTAGAATTCGAGCTGTCGCCGAATTCTGCTCCGATCAGTGCAAGCAGTTGGGAAATGTGAGTGGAAATTTAATTTGGGCGATTTCTTTTTGCTTAAACTTCATACTCTACTTGTAAGTAGCTCGCAGTGTCATTACCTCGTACTATAATTGCCTCACTGCTTTATAATGTTAAGTGATTATCCCATCGATTATTCTCATCGATTTCTCCCATTTAGGGATCTTCGAGCTCTCCTCAATTTCTCTTATTTCTTCCATTGCTCATCTTTGAGCTCTTTTTGATTTCCCCGGTTTAGGGATTATGAAGCTGATTCAGGGATTTCGAGGCTCTGTTCAATTTCTCCCACTCAGGGATTTCGAGGCTCTGTTCAATTTCTCCCACTTAGGGATTTTTAGGCTTTGTTCGATTTCTCCCACTTAGGGATTTTGAGGCTCTGTTCGATTTCTCCCACTTAGGGATTTTGAGGCTCTGTAAAATTTCTCCCACTTATGGATTTCGAGGCTCTGTTCAATTTCTCCCACTTAGGGATATTTTAAGACGCCTCAATTTCTCCACTTACAGATTTCGAGGCTCTGTTCTTTTTCTCCCAGTTAGGGATTTTAACAATTTCCTCAATTTCTCCCATTTATGAATCTTCGGGCTTAGATTTCTCACTTGATCAGGTAGCTCCTATATTTTTTGATAGGGTAGATTCATTTTCAAAAAAGTAGCTTGATTTGTCCTTGGCACTATCATAAAGAAAGAGGATTTCTCACATTCTGCCATCCACCATTTGATCAAACCCAACCCAGTACAACCCGGCATCGCTGCCCGACATTTACGGTTGTCAATCGTGCGACAGAGCTCTGCAGGATCATCACCAGCAGCAGCAGCATCATTTATCCCATTCGGATCAGTCAGCAACCGAGGCGGACCAAATGGACCAGCCTCATCAACGTCACCAGCAGCAGCTCGCGCCGGCCAAACGCAAAGTTAGCAAATCGCATTCATCTGGCAATTTGCCGTCAAATTCAACAATAACAAGCGCTTCTGGCGATCATTCTGCGTTGCTTAGCAACCAGAGTTTGCGCGACCTGTCAGTCAGTTTGAGCGCCGCTTTCAGCGCTATGGACTCGCTGATTCACTCCCTGCCGACGTCTGCTAGGAAAGTGTCCGCTGTTGACTTGGGCGATGGCGGTGGTGTCTCCTCCGATCGGTTTAATCGCCTAGATCGGGATATTCTTGTTGCCAGGGCGACCGCTCTAGCCGCTATTAAATCGTTGGACGCGTGTCGCGACTGCCTAGCAACAATAAATCGATTGAGATTTCGCGAATGTTCCGTAAGTTTCATTTATTTTTTACTTATTCGAGTAGTATTTTACGTTTTATTATTATTTAATTAATCAGAAGTTTTATTTGCCCACTAGTGTCTACTTATAGCAGTAGTTTGATGCGCTAAATATCTTGTTTATTATCTTTTTTTAACATATTTGCGTAATATTTTTCTTTCCAGTTTCACTAGACAATTGCGCTGACAACTAGCCTTAGCTCTCAGAGACAATTCACTTAGTTTTCTTTGTATTTATCTTTCGCTACAATTGCTTGTTTAGAAAGAATCTATTGAGTCTTCAAGTTTCCTTAATTTCCCTAAATCGTTTATCCGGATTATTAAACAAATATAAAACATCAGTGTAAGTGTTTTCTCAACCTCTCTATTAAGTATAGAAAGAAATTATCAATTTGGCATGGTTTTTTTAAAATTTGAATTGAATCGTGTTGCTATGCTGAAGAATGATTTAAAAAGTACATCTTGAATTAATGATTTAATTATAGTCAGTAACCTGCGCTATGCTGCGCTGTTTTATTAACCAGGTTTAAATAGGTAAGCATGTAAGTTTGCTGTTAAAAAAAAGAATGTTTGATTTTGTGTGTTGTTTGGTATCTTATTTTCAATAGTTACTGATCAAGAAAGTGTCAGTAAAAGTACATTTTGGCACGTTGCCAACAATAAGTACCTCGGGGGGACCTATGATAACAAACACGACCTAGTTAAGATTAATTGTATTCTAATTTATAGAAGACAGTAAGTCTGAACGTTAAGTATCTTTGTTAAAATATAAAGTAGGCTATGTATCTATGATTGCGTACATTTCAGCGCGCACTGGCATCTTCTAATCATGGCTTCTCCTCTCATGTTTATTTTATATGATATCCGTTCCTTCAGTTAAGTCAGTCAGTCAGTCAGTCAGTCTCTCTCTTTGCCTTGGCGTGCGTACTCAAATAAATTATATCTAGTCCAACAAATGGGCCTCGGCCGCAGCTTCATCTCATTCTAGCAATTCCCAGCTTCTAAGCTGACCCATCCTCCTGCGGATACCAGTTTGGCTAGTTCGTTCTACTAAAGTGGGAAGAATAGGGTTTTTTTGTCGGTCTCTTGGGGATTAATAGGACGGAGTGGTGTGGAGAAGTAGCAAAAATAACTTTTCTTATTTCTGTTAGATTTTTCTCGATCTGTTTGGCTTGACTTGGACTTGACTTGTAGCTTTCTATTGGTCCCCTTCTTTCAAAACAATTCTATTCAATTAGAGCCGAGAATTTCCCCTCTTAAGTTGTAGAGGCAGGCAGTGAGACGCGACCAGGGAAGGGAGGGAGGTAGGATGTTTTATTTTATGGGAAATTATTGTGATATAAGTGTTAAAACAGTATATGCCGAGATGCGGAAGAGTAGAGGCAGACACACACTCAGAGGTTAAGCCAGTGCGCGTTAGATCCAACGGACACTCAAAATAGTGCATTGCTAGTCTGGCTGGACAGGAATTATGTGGGAAGAAAATCTACTGCTGACTTGGCTCTGGTCTTATTGGCTGGCGATATAGTGCCAAGTGAGCCATTGATAGAGGGAGATAGATAAAGGGGGTCTTCTAGATTTTTGTTAAATATTTCCTTTCTGCATGCTAAATCTATTTGGAAGATTTCTTTACACTGTATCAATACAATTGCCTCAATAAAATTTTCTGCTTGTACTGCTTTGCGCTTGCGTAAGTGCTTCTGTTACAGGAAACAAGTATGTTTTCCTTTTGGCTTGATGTCAATGTGCTGCGCGTTTGCATTTTGGTAGCGTTTATTTTATTACCTATTTGTTTATCTGCTGGTCAGTTGGGGACATCCTTGATCAGATTGTGTTGATCAGTTGGTGATATCCATGATTAAAGTGTGTTGATCAGTTGGTGATATCCTTGATCAGAGTGTGTTGGTCAGTTGGGGATATCCTTGATCAGAGTGTGTTGATCAGTTGGTGATATCCTTGATCAGAGTGTGTTGGTCAGTTGGTGATATCCTTGATCAGAGTGTGTTGGTCAGCTAGTGATATCTTTGATCAGAGTGTGTTGGTCAGTTGGGGATATCCTTGATCAGAGTGTGTTGATCAGTTGGTGATATCCTTGATCAGAGTGTGTTGGTCAGCTAGTGATATCTTTGATCAGAGTGTGTTCGACAGCTAGTGATATCTTTGATCAGAGTGTGTTGGTCAGTTGGTGATATCCTTGATCAGAGTGTGTTGGTCAGTTGGTGATATCCTTGATCAGAGTGTGTTGATCAGTTGGTGATATCCTTGATCAGAGTGTGTTGGTCAGCTAGTGATATCCTTGATCAGAGTGTGTTGGTCAGCTAGTGATATCCTTGATCAGAGTGTGTTGGTCAGCTAGTGATATCCTTGATCAGAGTGTGTTGGTCAGCTAGTGATATCCTTGATCAGAGTGTGTTGGTCAGTTGGGGATATCCTTGATCAGAGTGTGTTGGTCAGTTGGTGATATCCTTGATCAGAGTGTGTTGGTCAGTTGGTGATATCCTTGATCAGAGTGTGTTGATCAGTTGGTGATATCCTTGATCAGAGTGTGTTGGTCAGCTAGTGATATCTTTGATCAGAGTGTGTTGGTCAGCTAGTGATATCCTTGATCAGAGTGTGTTGGTCAGCTAGTGATATCTTTGATCAGAGTGTGTTGGTCAGCTAGTGATATCCTTGATCAGAGTGTGTTGGTCAGCTAGTGATATCCTTGATCAGAGTGTGTTGGTCAGCTAGTGATATCCTTGATCAGAGTGTGTTGGTCAGCTAGTGATATCCGTGATCAGAGTAATCCTCTCTTTACTCATGTAGAATTAAACATGCTAAAGTTAAATTTTAAGCATGAAATTATTGATGTAGATAACATTTATACCCGTCACCTTCATAACTTTTTAAACATTTGCCTAGCAACAGCCGTTGCCAGCCGGCTTCACCGATCCCAGCTTCGAGGCAGCTGCAGAAAATCACGCCGATATGCTGCATCTGAGCGCTTCAGATCTGCCTGTGCGGCAGCAATTCCGCAGCAATTCCAGAACTGCCGAACAAAAATCTCTCAGGTGAGCCAGAAGGATTACACACTATCTAGCTAATACCATGGTTGCCATGGTAACAATAATTGGAGTCAAGCAAATTAACTTTCCTTCACTATTCTACTGTTCCTTCAGTCAGGTACTCAGCATAATTTGTTATAACTAATTAATAGATGGCACAGTCGAAACTGTCAAGATTGCCTTTCCTTGTACCGCATTTGCCTGCATATCTATCTAGGCCTAGTGTGACTGACTGTCTCAGCTGGCGTCCTGAGTCCCCCCGTGCATCTGCTCATGCATAAATGCACGGTCACGCTTCGCGGGTGGGTTTAGATGACTGACTGGCTGGCTGTTACTGTCCTAACTAGCTAATTATATTAGTCCTGGTCGCTTATTCGACTGACTTGTGCCATAATTTATCCCTCCGGTTTTCTGTTCGCTTTGCTTCATTAGGCTTTAGGATAGAACGATAGAGGTAGCTCAAGGTCAATACTAGTGAAGAGAAATCTGGCGCCTCACCAATCAGCCAATCAGATTCAGACTGAGTAAACGTGAAGACTGACCTGCTAGACAGGCAGGTGGACAAGTGGAAAGACAGACACAGACAGACAGAAAAAATATATATACATGCATACAGACAGACAGACAGACAGACAGACAGACAGACACACAGACAGACAGACAGACACACAGACAGACAGACACACAGACACAGACAGAAAGACACTCAAACACAGACAGACAGAAACACAGACAGACAGACACAGGCAGACACACAGAAAGACAGGCAGACACACAGAAAGACAGGCAGACACACAGAAATACACAGATCAGACAGCCAAACAGACAGGCAGACACAGAAAGACACAGGCAGACACACAGGCAGGCACAGATGAGACAGCCAAACAGACAGGCGGACACAGGCAGACACACAGGCAGGGACAGATCAGACAGCCAAACAGACAGGCAGACACAGAAAGACACAGGCAGACACACGGGCAGGCACAGATCAGACAGGCAGACACAGGCAGACACAGATCAGACAGCCAAACAGACAGGCAGACACAGGCAGACACACAGGCAGGCACAGATCAGACAGGCAGACACAGGCAGACACACAGGCAGGCACAGATCAGACAGGCAGACACAGGCAGACACACAGGCAGACACAGGCAGACACACAGGCAGGCACAGATCAGACAGCCAAACAGACAGGCAGACACAGGCAGACACAGGCAGACACACAGGCAGGCACAGATCAGACAGCCAAACAGACAGGCAGACACACAGGCAGGCACAGATCAGACAGCCAAACAGACAGGCAGACACACAGGCAGACACAGATCAGACAGCCAAACAGACACAGATCAGACAGCCAAACAGACACAGATCAGACAGCCAAACAGACACAGATCAGACAGCCAAACAGACACAGATCAGACAGCCAAACAGACACAGATCAGACAGCCAAACAGACACAGATCAGACAGCCAAACAGACACAGATCAGACAGCCAAACAGACACAGATCAGACAGCCAAACAGACACAGATCAGACAGCCAAACAGACACAGATCAGACAGCCAAACAGACACAGATCAGACAGCCAAACAGACACAGATCAGACAGCCAAACAGACACAGATCAGACAGCCAAACAGACACAGATCAGACAGCCAAACAGACACAGATCAGACAGCCAAACAGACACAGATCAGACAGCCAAACAGACACAGATCAGACAGCCAAACAGACACAGATCAGACAGCCAAACAGACACAGATCAGACAGCCAAACAGACACAGATCAGACAGCCAAACAGACACAGATCAGACAGCCAAACAGACACAGATCAGACAGCCAAACAGACACAGATCAGACAGCCAAACAGACAGTACCCAACGCACCCCATCCAGCGCCACCAACCTGCCAGCCGTGTCGGGCGCCAGCTCCTCAACGCCAGCCTCGCCCCAGCTGTCGGCCCCCGGTCCCGTGTCCTCGGTGCCGCTGCCGGAGATGCTGGAGCCGCCGCCGTTTCCCGTGCCGCACGCCGACGATGAAGAAGACGAGCCGGCCGAGCTGGAGACGGATCTCGGCAGCGTAGAGGAGCACAAATCCGTGATCCTGCACCTGCTGCAGCAGCTCAAACTGGGCATGGACCTCACCAGGGTTGTCTTGCCGACCTTCATATTGGAGAAGCGCTCGCTGTTGGAGATGTTTGCCGATTCAATGCTCCATCCTGAGCTGTTCCTTCGGGCTGCCGACCTGCCCGATCCCGAGTCCAGGATGGTGGCCGTGCTCGAGTGGTTTCTCACCAGCTTTCATGCCGGAAGAAAGGTTGGTTTCGGTGTTTTGCTGCTTTTTTAGTTGTATTTTTTCTTATAAGTTACTCGGATTTCTTTGCGTACGCTGCGTTCACTGGATGCCCTTCAGAATCTACTTTCGCTTCCTTGCAGAATCTACTCTGACTCCCCTACAGAATGTACTCTCACTCCCCTTCAGAGTGTACTTTCACTCCCCTTCAGAGTGTACTCTCACTCCCCTACAGAATGTACTCTCACTCCCCTACAGAATCTACTCTGACTCCCCTACAGAATGTACTCTCACTCCCCTACAGAATGTACTCTCACTCCCCTACAGAATGTACTCTCACTCCCCTACAGAATCTACTCTGACTCCCCTACAGAATGTACTCTCACTCCCCTACAGAATGTACTCTCACTCCCCTTCAGAGTGTACTCTCACTCCCCTACAGAATGTACTCTCACTCCCCTTCAGAGTGTACTCTCACTCCCCTACAGAATGTACTCTCACTCCCCTACAGAATCTACTCTGACTCCCCTACAGAATCTACTCTGACTCCCCTACAGAATCTACTCTGACTCCCCTACAGAATCTACTCTGACTCCCCTACAGAATCTACTCTCACTCCCCTTCAGAGTGTACTCTCACTCCCCTACAGAATCTACTCTCACTCCCCTACAGAATCTACTCTGACTCCCCTACAGAATGTACTCTCACTCCCCTTCAGAGTGTACTCTCACTCCCCTACAGAATCTACTCTGACTCCCCTACAGAATGTACTCTCATACCCTACAGAATTTTCTGTCACTACAGAATCTACTGTCACTCTACAGAATCAAGTCTCACTACCTTACAGAATTTACTCTCAAATTTACTCTCTAAATATCTACTATTTTTCATTAGAATCTAGTCTTACTGTATAACCTATCTGTATCAATTTTCGAAACTTTTGACTTAAATTACATACAATAAGGTCAGACTATCTTGATTATCTTGTTAATGTTCATAAACGGAATTATATATCTTCTAGTTAGTATTTATGTAGCCACTTTTTGAGTAGAAAATTCCCGTAAAATTCACAATTTAAATGTTTTTCCCAATTTCATAGAATACGTTTAGTCCAAAAAAGGTAAGTTTTTAACGGAAACAATATTTAGCTGTCCTTTGAAAGAAAAAGCTCTTGTATTTTTATGCTTTTAGGTTGTTGTATTTTTTTTGGTTGCTTAATTTATTTGTTTTATTGGGTATATATTCTATAAAGTTGTTGTAAAGAAGTTACATCTTAATGTTTAATAATGGTGCTTACTTTCTGTTACCCACCTGCTCCTTCTCAAAGTAAATACTATTATACAATTTTGTTTATTTTCTATTTAAATAGTCATTTTAGCGCACTAATAATTAAGCATGTGTATTTACTATATATTATACTATTAGAAAAAGTTCACCCCTCTAATATCGGTTCCCTTATTCAGAAAAAAATAGGAAATATGCGCCCAAAGAATGTGTCAAATAGGAAATCCACTCAAATTATAATTAGTACTAAAGTGTATAAATTAGGCATATAAATTATTAATATCCTTCTATCTTGAACACTATGTACGAGACACAAACCTTTTAAACAAAATTTGAATAATATAGCTAAGCTAGGTTTTACATTTGTGTTATTACTTTCTGTTATTGTTACTGTTGTGGCTTTGTACTGCTTAAACTAGTCACAGATAGTATCCTAATGTGTAGGGCTCGAACCAAGGACCTTCAAGTTCGTAAGTCGGATCTATGAAGGCATAATTAACCACTTTCATTCAGGGCGCCATCGCTAAGAAGCCCTACAATCCGTTAATTGGCGAAACGTTTCACTGCTCCTGGTTGCTAGGAGACGGTAGTACTCGCCTAGTTTACACTGCCGAACAAGTGTCGCATCATCCACCAGTGACGGCTTTCTATTTGGAGTGTCCGCAGAAACAGGTGTGGCTAAATGCCAGCATCTATACAAAGAGCAAATTCATGGGCATGAGCATTGGGGTTAGCATGATTGGCAAACTGCAACTTCATCTGCTCGGCCACGGCGAGGTCTACAGCATCCAATTGCCGAGTGCCTATGCTAGGTCTATTCTCACCGTGCCCTGGGTTGAGCTGGGGGATAAGGTTCGTGTTTTTAAAAAAATAAATTTATACCAATTTTCTTTAGAATAATTGACCTAGATTAAATAATGATTACCATAAACTCCCTAGACTATTGTATCAAAGAATCGCCCGTAGATTATCCTGTAGAATCGCTCCAAGATTATCCTATAGAAGAATTGCCCAAAGATTATCCTAAAAAAGAATCGCCCCTAGATAATCCTTTAGAATCGCCCCTAGATTATCCTTTAGAATCGCCCCTAGATTATCCCTTAGAATCGCCCCTAGATTATCCTTTAGAATCGCCCCTAGATAATCCTTTAGAATCGCCCCTAGATTATCCCTTAGAATCGCCCCTAGATAATCCTTTAGAATCGCCCCTAGATTATCCTTTAGAATCGCCCCTAGATAATCCTTTAGAATCGCCCCTAGATTATCCCTTAGAATCGCCCCTAGATAATCCTTTAGAATCGCCCCTAGATGATCCTTTAGAATCGCCCCTAGATGATCCTTTAGAATCGCCCCTAGATGATCCTTTAGAATCGCCCCTAGATGATCCTTTAGAATCGCCCCTAGATTATCCTTTAGAATCGCCCCTAGATGATCCTTTAGAATCGCCCCTAGATGATCCTTTAGAATCGCCCCTAGATAATCCTTTAGAATCGCCCCTAGATAATCCTTTAGAATCGCCCCTAGATTATCCTTTAGAATCGCCCCTAGATTATCCTTTAGAATCGCCCCTAGATAATCCTTTAGAATCGCCCCTAGATGATCCCTTAGAATCGCCCCTAGATGATCCCTTAGAATCGCCCCTAGATAATCCTTTAGAATCGCCCCTAGATGATCCTTTAGAATCGCCCCCCAATCGAACTATCTAATTGGTTTCCAAGAATCCCGCTCACCCACCTCAAATCCCCGGCCAGGTGAGCATCAGCTGCGCCAAGTCCCGCTACTCAGCCTCAGTGGTATTCCACACCAAGCCATTCTACGGCGGCAAATTGCACCGAGTGACGGCCGAAGTTCGAAGCCCCTCCGGCGCCATCGCCTGTCGAGTCAACGGCGAATGGAGCGGCCAGTTGGAATTCGAAAATCCCGCCACGGGGGAGCGTCGCCAGCTGCACGTGGCGCAGCTGCCCGCCCTGTCTAAGCGGGTTCGTCCAGTGCGGCTTCAACGCGCGTTCGAGTCTCGGCGACTGTGGGCTCCCGTCACCGAGGCTCTGCGTGCGGGCGACATCGCTAAAGCTACCGAGGAGAAGAAGAAGGTGAGCCGGAGTTCGATTCCTGGTTGTTCGGTTTTGTAGTTTGTCCGTGTGCGTTTATCTCACCCCGTGTCTGTGTCTGCGTGTCTGTCTCACCTAAATAAATCTCTATGTTTCTATATCTATCTCACCATAATCCTTGCGTTTATATGTTTATCTCACCCCGTGTCTGTGTCTGCGTGTCTGTCTCACCTAAATAAAATCTCTATGTTTCTATGTTTATCTCACCATAATCTCTGTGTTTCTTTGTTTTATTTCATTATTATCTCTGTGTTTCTATGTTTTTTCTCATTATTATCTCTGTGTTTCTTTGTTTTATCTCATTATTATCTCTGTGTTTCTATGTTTTATCTCATTATTATCTCTGTGTTTCTATGTTTTATCTCATTATTATCTCTGTGTTTCTATGTTTTATCTCACCATAATCTCTATGTTTCTATGTTTATCTACTTTCTTGTGTAAATGCTTATCGTATCCTTGTTTTTTTCTCACCATTTTATTTCTGTCTCTCCGTGTTGTATGATTATCTTGTATGTTCATCTTACATGTGTCTCTGTGTTTCTATCTTCTCATTTTATCTCTTTATCCTATTTTTTTATCATCCTTGTGTTTAGTTGTCTCTGTGTTTATCTCACCCTCTGTATCCATTAAGGACTACACTATGTTTCTCTTATATCTGTCTAAGTTAGTAGTTTATTACACCGCAAATTCCATTTATATCGTATTACTGTCAGTAGGATAGCAACGCTAATATTGTTAAATTTCAATAATTTCTTTTTCTCTTTCACAGCTGGAAGACCGACAGCGCAACTGCGAGAAATTCCGCCGTGAGCAGGGTCTGCAATTTCCGGTGAAGTATTTCATCAAGGACGAGGAGGGCAATTGGATTTTCAAACAGCCGCTACAGTCTGGTCAAACTGCCACGGTCGCTTGACGTGTTTTTTTGTTTGTTTTAACTGGTTGCAAACCGATATGTTTTAGGAACAATTAAGGTCAACTTGAGAAGCTCCTATTCAGGCTTTCAATTCTGATTTAATTTTATTTAATTATAAGGGGTCTGATGTTACTTTATTTTTTGTTCTTAGTCTCGTCTCGACCAATTTATTATATTTATTTTTTTGATTTTGTAGTCACGGCGTATCACTTTAGATGCGGTATTTGTTAATTTTGTTTTTTTGTGCGCAATATTCTACTTGAATATTTTATCGTTTTGTAGTACTGCTTGTTAGTAGCATAGAGTGGTTTTATCTGTGAGAAATAAATTTATGTAATCATTTAGTATTTGTGATCAAATCCGAGATTATAAATTTTTTGACTGTCTATTGGTTAAAAATAAACTTAGTTTTGTTATTCATCAAGCTGTTTTATTGCTAGTTTGTTTCGTTTTTATGTTCAAATTATTGTCTTTAATTTACTTGTTTCAAAAAACCTTTAAATTATTCTAATAAATTGTTGAGTTAACAGCTACAATCATAGCATAAACAATGGTAAAATTAGACTAGTTAATGTACATTAGGACACCCGCCGACCTACACTAGTCAATGTACATTGATGTCCTAACAACCCACACTAGTGAATGTACATTGACATCCTACCAACCTACACTAGTCAATGTACTTTAGGTCAATGTACTTTAGGACACCCCACCAATTCACACTAGTCAATGTACACTGATATCCTAACAACCCACACTAGTCAATGTACATTGATATCTTAACAACCCACACTAGCCAATGTACATTAGGACACCCCACCAATTGACACTAGCCAATGTACATTGGGACACCCCACCAATTCACACTAGTCAATGTACATTGGGACACCCCACCAATTCACACTAGTCAATGTACATAAAGACACCCCACCAATTCACACTAGTCAATGTACATAAAGACACCCCACCAATTCACACTAGTCAATGTACATAAAGACACCCCACCAACTCACGCTAGTCAATGTACATTAAGACACCCCACCAACTCACGTAGACCCCGCCATATGAAAGTTAAGTAATAATTAAGATTAAAAATAGTATATTCAGAGTGCATCATTTTTCAACAATTTGACTGTGTTTAATAAATTCTTTTTTAGTCATTTTGTAATTGTTTTTTATCGACAAAATGATCATTTTTTATTTATTGATCAGACATTATTGTTCAGAGATTTTGGAGAACGAGTTTTTGTTTACCCCTATTTATCGAAATAGATGCGTTTTGGTAGATTAGTCTACCCAGCAATTGTATTATTCTCTATTTATGTTTAACTGATTAGTCACTTGCTTATTATTTTTAATTAGATTTAAGCTATGTTCAGATAAGAGCTGTGATGTGCTTAGTCAGTGTGTCTCCCTGAGTAATTTAATGTGTGATACCTGTATCTCCCTGATTGATTCAATATGTGACACCTGTGTCTCACTGATTCATTCAATATGTGATGCCTGTGTCTCCCTGAGTAATTTAATGTGTGACAACTGTGTCTCCCTGATTAATTCAATGTGTGATACCTGTGTATCACTAATTAACTCAATATGTGATGCCTGTGTCTCCCTGAGTAATTTAATGTGTGATACCTGTATCTCCCTGATTGATTCAATATGTGACACCTGTGTCTCACTGATTCATTCAATATGTGATACCTGTGTCCCTGATTATTCAATGTGTGATACCTGGGTCCCTGATTATTCAATGTGTGATACCTGGGTCCCTGATTATTCAATGTGTGATGCCTGTGTCTCACTAATTAACTCAATTTGTGATGTATGTGTCTCCCTGATTATTCAGTGTGACAACTGTCCCTATTTTATCTTAAGCCATTTGGAATTTACATTGAAATGTTTTGATTGCTGCTAATAACAGCAATTGTGTATTTCAGATTCTTGAGCCCCCTCATCAACTTTCGCTGGTCTAAAACCGCCAGATGTTTTCTGTCTGCATGCAGGAAGCGCCAGTAGATTTGTACTTTTAGTTTAAATATAACTGAATCCCGGTTCAATGATAACAGCTACCTCCGCATAGCAACCAGATTTACCAAGTAAATTGCCATGGCAACTAATTCTACTAGCAGCGCCGCCTCTACTTCGTCCTCGTCCGGACCTCGTCAGCATCAGGTTTTGGTGCCGTTCCGGATTCGAGTCCCGGACCTACTATTGTCCGGTTATTCCAACGCTAACGGCATAGCCTGCTACTTAGTTGGCGATTGCAGCCACCTGGGCGCTTGGAATATTGAAAAGGCCAGATCGATGACTCTGTCTAGGCGGCTCGATGGCTACACGGAGTTCGGGCGTGACGTGCAAATTCCGCTGCCTGTGGGACAAGTGGCCTACAGGTTAGGACAGTGTCAGCCGTGTGTTGTCAGAATCTAGTTTGAGCTTAATTCACTATCACAGATTATAAAAGCTTTTAAACCATCGATGGTGAGTTGTTTGTAGTCGTCGTGAATTAGGGATTGAAACGCCTTCAATCACTTGGATCTTGGTGATTTCTAGTTGATACCAAAGTAACTGTTTAAGTCTGAAGATAAGATTCGCGCTAAATAAGATTCTGGATTGTCTCTTCATGAAGTTCGATCAAGTTAAATGAGATTCTGGATTGTCTCTTGATGAAGGTCGAGTTGAATGAGATTCTGGATTGTCTCTTAAAGAAATGTGGAATTAAATGAGATTCTGGATTGTCTCTTGATGAAGGTGTAGTTAAATGAGATTCTGGATTGTCTCTTGATGAAGGTGTAGTTAAATGAGATTCTGGATTGTCTCTCGATGAAGGTGTAGTTAAATGAGAATCTGGATTGTCTCTTCATGAAGATCTATTTGAATAAAATGCTGAATTAAAGATTGTCTTTAGAATTCTAGTGTTTTTATAGGAGGCTTATCTCCGTCCACTCTGTAGGAGTTTTTCTTTGCATATACCAGTTCGAGATCAACTATCTTATCCGTTTAAAATCTTCTCTTAGATTTTTCCTCGCTCGCTGTCACAATCCAAACGATGAAGACAGCGAGGTGACGCTGTGCATCACCCACTGGGAGTCGTGCCGCCATCCCAGGCAGCTGTCGCTGATGGACTGCCTGACTGGGGCGGTCCAGCCAGACGTTGACGTGCCCGAGTTCGGCGTCTTCACTGCTCGCGACGGCAGTGTGAGTGTCAATGTCTGCCGCTGTGTGTACATGTGTGTTAGATACAGCCTCCCATGATGATGTTAGACACAGCCTCCCATGATGATGTTAGACACAGCCTCCCATGATGATGTTCGACACAACCTCCCATGATGATGTTAGACACAGCCATCCATGATGATGTTAGACACAGCCATCCATGATGATGTTAGACACAGCCTCCCATGATGATGTTAGACACAGCCTCCCATGATGATGTTCGACACAACCTCCCATGATGATGTTAGACACAGCCTCCCATGATGATGTTAGACATAACCTCCCATGATGATGTTAGACACAACCTCCCATGATGATGTTAGACACAGCCTCCCATGATGATGTTAGACACAACCTCCCATGATGATGTTAGACACAGCCTCCCATGATGATGTTAGACACAGCCTCCCATGATGATGTTAGACACAGCCTCCCATGATGATGTTAGACACAGCCTCCCATAATGATGTTAGACACAGCCTCCCATGATGATGTTAGACACAGCCTCGCATGATGATGTTAGACACAACCTCCCATGATGATGTTAGACACAGCCTCCCATGATGATGTTAGACACAGTCTCCCATGATGATGTTAGACACAGCCTCCCATGATGATGTTAGACACAGTCTCCCATGATGATTTTAGACAACCTCCCATGATTGACACGGACCCAAATAAACATCTCTGCCCTTCTCTGCCTCTTTAAACCAACCCGCGCAGCAACAAAAGTACATCCAGCGCGGCTGGCTCACAGGCCAGACCCAGGTGCACCTGCACCTGCAACCCGGCTGCCTAGAATGGTTCCGGCCCAACTATAGGCGCACAGTTCGATCCGCTCTGGTGTCCTGCTGGTCGCATTCCCTAGCCGAAGGTTCCGGATCGGCAGCTTATTCCGATGCCGCTAATTCTTTGTCGGCGGCGGCTTCAGCAGCTGCTGCCAGCGGCGGCGGCGGCGGCGCGAACAACAGCAACGCTGGCGGCGGCGGCGGCGGCGCCTCGATTCCAATTCAGATGGCCGAGCTGGAGGAGTCGCTCAACGGCGACGAGCATCTGGCTGACCGTCTGCCGGCCACCGTCTGCAGCATCGGCGAGAGGCCGCCAGTTTCCGCCGCCGGCGCTTCCACTAATGACGACAACGACAACGACGATCTGGAAGCGCCGAGTCGTACTAGAAATCAGTCGCCGTCTGGCGAACTGTGCACTCCGGACAGTCACCTGGTGTTTCAGGTGCGGAGCTCGAAGTGTTTGTTGATTTTTTATTTGCAATTTTATATCCGAGTTTTTCAAGTTTCAAAACCCTTTCTAGCTCGACGACTCAAGAGCTCGAAATATCCCAAGCTCGAAACTTCATAAGCTCGAAACCTTGCCAAGCTCGAAGCATCCCAAGCTCAAAACCCTACCAACCTCGAAGCATCCCAAGCTCGAAGCATCCCAAGCTCGAAACCCTACCAACCTCGAAGAATCCAAAGCTCGAAACCCTACCAACCTCGAAGAATCCAAAGCTCGAAACCCTACCAACCTCGAAGAATCCAAAGCTCGAAACCCTACCAACCTCGAAGAATCCAAAGCTCGAAACCCTACCAACCTCGAAGAATCCAAAGCTCGAAGCATCCCAAGCTCGAAACCCTACCAACCTCGAAGAATCCAAAGCTCGAAACCGTACCAAGCTCGAAGCATCCCAAGCTCGAAGCATCCCAAACTCGAAGAATCCAAAGCTCGAAACCCTACCAACCTCGAAGCATCCCAAGCTCGAAGAATCCAAAGCTCGAAACCCTACCAACCTCGAAGCATCCCAAACTCGAAGAATCCAAAGCTCGAAACCCTACCAACCTCGAAGCATCCCAAGCTCGAAGCATCCCAAGCTCGAAACCCTACCAACCTCGAAGAATCCAAAGCTCGAAACCCTACCAACCTCGAAGCATCCCAAGCTCGAAGCATCCCAAACTCGAAACCTTGCCAAGCTCGAAGCATCCCAAGCTCAAAACCCTACCAACCTCGAAGCATCCCAAGCTCGAAACCGTACCAAGCTCGAAGCATCCCAAGCTCGAAGCATCCCAAACTCGAAACCGTACCAAGCTCGAAGCATCCCAAGCTCGAAGCATCCCAAACTCGAAACCGTACCAAGCTCGAAGCATCCCAAGCTCGAAGCATCCCAAACTCGAAACCGTACCAAGCTCGAAGCATCCCAAGCTCGAAGCATCCCAAACTCGAAACCGTACCAAGCTCGAAGCATCCCAAGCTCGAAGCATCCCAAGCTCGAAACCGTACCAAGCTCGAAGCATCCCAAGCTCGAAGCATCCCAAACTCGAAACCGTACCAAGCTCGAAGCATCCCAAGCTCGAAGCATCCCAAACTCGAAACCGTACCAAGCTCGAAGCATCCCAAGCTCGAAACCGTACCAAGCTCGAAGCATCCCAAGCTCGAAGCATCCCAAACTCGAAGAATCCAAAGCTCGAAACCCTACCAACCTCGAAGCATCCCAAGCTCGAAGAATCCAAAGCTCGAAACCCTACCAACCTCGAAGCATCCCAAACTCGAAGAATCCAAAGCTCGAAACCCTACCAACCTCGAAGCATCCCAAGCTCGAAGCATCCCAAGCTCGAAACCCTACCAACCTCGAAGAATCCAAAGCTCGAAACCCTACCAACCTCGAAGCATCCCAAGCTCGAAGCATCCCAAACTCGAAACCTTGCCAAGCTCGAAGCATCCCAAGCTCAAAACCCTACCAACCTCGAAGCATCCCAAGCTCGAAACCGTACCAAGCTCGAAGCATCCCAAGCTCGAAGCATCCCAAACTCGAAACCGTACCAAGCTCGAAGCATCCCAAGCTCGAAGCATCCCAAACTCGAAACCGTACCAAGCTCGAAGCATCCCAAGCTCGAAGCATCCCAAACTCGAAACCGTACCAAGCTCGAAGCATCCCAAGCTCGAAGCATCCCAAACTCGAAACCGTACCAAGCTCGAAGCATCCCAAGCTCGAAGCATCCCAAGCTCGAAACCGTACCAAGCTCGAAGCATCCCAAGCTCGAAGCATCCCAAACTCGAAACCGTACCAAGCTCGAAGCATCCCAAGCTCGAAGCATCCCAAACTCGAAACCGTACCAAGCTCGAAGCATCCCAAGCTCGAAACCGTACCAAGCTCGAAGCATCCCAAGCTCGAAGCATCCCAAACTCGAAACCGTACCAAGCTCGAAGCATCCCAAGCTCGAAGCATCCCAAGCTCGAAACCGTACCAAGCTCGAAGCATCCCAAGCTCGAAGAATCCCAAGCTCGAAACCGTACCAACCTCGAAGCATCCCAAACTCGAAACCGTACCAAGCTCGAAGCATCCCAAGCTCGAAGCATCCCAAGCTCGAAAAACCTACTAATCTCAAAACTTTCCAAGCTCGAAGCCTTCCTGGCACGAAACTTTACTAGCTCAAAACTTCACAAACTCGAAACATCCCCAGGTTGAAAACTTACAAGCTAGAAACCTCCAAAGTTCAGAATGTTTATTTTTTTAATTCAATTTTTCAGGTTGACACATTCGACCTGGAAACCACCGCCTTCATTATTGAACTGCGCGATCCTCAAACTCGAAATCTGATTGGCAATGCAAGCTTAATGCCTTTGCGCAGTCAGGAGAGCAAGGGAGTGAAGATTCTGCAGGTGCGAGCTTCGGTTAAAACAGGTTGTGGTTGCAGAGAATAGAACTCCGGACCTTCGTCTTCCTCTATTGCAGGTGATGGCTAGCAAGCAGGGTGTCCCAGTTCTGGTCGGCACCCTGAAGCTTCAGTACCTGGTGATCAACTCGATGGCGCCGCACTTGCGTAACGACATCTCCGTGACCTTCAGGCGTCATTGGGTGAAACGGAAAACCATGGACGTTGGGCACAGAGGCGCGGGCAATTCGCACAAGAAAAACACCGCTATTAATACGGTTCGAGAGAATACGATTCATTCCATGAATTTGGCGGCCAGTCACGGAGCCGATTTTGTGGAATTCGATGTGCAGTTCTCCAAGGATAACGTGAGCCGCTTGAGCTGTTATGATTGGCTGTTATGATTGGCTGGTATGTTTTGGCTGTTATGATTGGTTGTTATGATTGGCTGTTATGATTGGTTGTTATGAGTGGCTGTAATGATTGGCTGTTATGATTGGCTGTTATGCTTGGCTGTTATGATTGGCTGTTATGATTGGCTGTTATGCTTGGCTGTTATGATTGGCTGTTATGATTGGCTGTTATGATTGGCTGTTATGCTTGGCTGTTATGATTGGCTGTTATGCTTGGCTGTTATGATTGGCTGTTATGATTGGCTGTTATGATTGGCTGCTATGATTGGCTGTTATGATTGGCTGCTATGCTTGGCTGTTATGCGTTTATTTTCTATGTTCACGGCTGTTACACGTGTAATTGTAATCCAGTGTGTCAATCACACCAGCCTCTTCTCACCAACCCGCCCCCAGATTCCTGTTGTATTTCACGACTTCAATGTGGCCGTCACCATGCGGATGAAGCAGCGCAAACTCAAACAGGTGGAAGTGCCTGTAAAAAATTTCACAATGGAAAGTCTGCAGAGCATGAAACTGTGCTCACTAGCTGAGATGACTGACAATGAGGAGCACTTGGACACTGAGGATATTGACCCTGTGGAGCTGCAGCCGTTTCCCAGTCTGAGACAGTGTCTGGAACAGGTGAGACTCTCATGTACTAGCGGCTTAAACTATTAGATAATCACGGGTGGAATTATTGGATTCAGATAATCTCAAGTTAAGACTATTAGATGATCACATATGAGACTATTAGATAATCTCATGTTGGGATAATTTTTTATGTTATATGTGAATATTAAATAATCTTAAGTGAGATTATTAGATTGTCTCATGTGTGACTATTGAATTATGTTACCTTGGACTGTTAAATTATCTTATGGGAGAATACGAGTATTCAGTAATCTCATGTGAGACTTTGATAATCTCATGCGACAATATTAGATAATCTCATGTTATAGATGAGATTTAAGATAAGATGTTATAGATCTTATTTTTTAAGATCTCGTGTGAAAACATTGATTATTCTTACGTGAGACTGTTTGATAATCTCATATGAGAATATTGGATAATCCCATATGAGAATATTGGATAATCCCATATGAGAATATTGGATAATCTCATATGGGAATGTTTCCCAATCTTATGTAGGATTATTCGTTTTTTTTACAATTTGAGAGTATTGAATAATCTCATCTGAGACTACTTGATAATCTTGAGACTACTTAGAATATTTGATAGTCCTATGTGAGACTAGTTGATTGTCTTATGTGAGATATTTGATTATCTCATCTGAGACTACTCGATAATCTCGTGTGAGACTATTTGATAATCTCGTGTGAGACTATTTGATAATCTCATGTGAGATATTTGATTATCTCATCTGATACGACTTGATAATCTCATGTGAGACTTATAAATAATCTCATGTGACGTCCTTCAGGTGAACCCGGACACTGGATTCCTAATCGAATTAAAATATCCTCAAAAAGTGAAAGGCAGCCACCTAGAAGAGAATGTCGAACACTACTCGGAGCGCAATCAATACGTCAACCGAATTCTCAAAGACGTCATCGAATGCGGCGGTCGCAGGCGCATCGTTCTGTGCACCTTCGACGCCGACTGTTGCAGCATGCTGCAGCTCAAGCAGAACCGCTACCCGGTGCTGTTCCTCACCCAGGGCCGCTCAGACGTCTATCCGGCCTACGAGGATCCGAGGTGCAACTCCACGTTGGCTTCGATGCGTCACGCCCTGTCTCTTGGCATCCTCGGTTTGTCAGCCAATGTTGAAGAGATTCTCAAAGATGAATCCCTAGTTGCTAGGGTGCAGAAGGCTGGCCTGGTGTTGTTCATGTGGGGCGACGGGCTGAATGACGCTGAGGCCAAGGCCAGATTTCGGCAGCTGGGCGTGGACGCGCTCATCTACGATTACATTCACGCTGAGAAAGCGCTGGGCAGTCGGACTGTGTTTGAACAGACTGACGACGAGTCGGAGGCTGCGCTGGCTACTGTTGATACAAGTCGGAGCTCGTCCGCGTCCCCGCTGAGTCAGCAGCAGCAGCAGCAGCAGCAGCAGCAGTTGCGTCACCGTTCGCCATCCACAGCTTCCAATTCGTCATCGCAGGCTGGCGGTTCCGTATGAAAGATGATATATTCGATTGATTTTTTTATCTTGCCGACAGTTTTTCTGCTGGCTAGGGGGTGCAGATAACTCGGGTGTGTCTGAGTGATGACTCAGGTGTGTCTGAGTGATGACTCAGGTGTGTCTGACTGATGACTCAGGTGTGTCTGAGTGATGACTCAGGTGTGTCTGAGTGATGACTCAGGTGTGTCTGAGTGATGACTCAGGTGTGTCTGAGTGATGACTCAGGTGTGTCTGAGTGATGACTCGGGTGTGTCTGAGTGATGACTCAGGTGTGTCTGAGTGATGACTCAGGTGTTTCTAAGTGATGACTCAGGTGTGTCTGACTAATGACTCAGTTGTGTCTGAGTGATGACTCAGGTGTGTCTGAGTGATGACTCAGGTGTTTCTAAGTGATGACTCAGGTGTGTCTGACTAATGACTCAGTTGTGTCTGAGTGATGACTCGGGTGTGTCTGAGTGATGACTCAGGTGTGTCTGAGTGATGACTCAGGTGTGTCTGAGTGATGACTCAGGTGTGTCTGAGTGATGACTCAGGTGTGTCTGAGTGATGACTCAGGTGTGTCTGAGTGATGACTCGGGTGTGTCTGAGTGATGACTCAGGTGTGTCTGAGTGATGACTCAGGTGTGTCTGACTGATGACTCAGCTGTGTCTGACCAATAAATGTGTCTGATTGATGATGACTTTTGTTGCTAATTTGATGCAAAAGTCCTTCGCCTGTGGTTCACAAAAATTGTTTTATTCTTCAATTCAACTATTTATTTGCAACCCTTCTTAAGAGCCATTTTAAAATGCATCTGAAAGAAAACAATATTTATACAATTTTTTATTTAGCAGTTTACTTTTGCCATAACAAATGAGTTAAGATTGTTGGACATTACATGCGCTTGAATGCTCTGGCTACTAACAAAATTAGTAGTATCTAATGCAACAGATTTTTTATATTTATTACTGCAACTTTTCTCTTCAATAAACTTTTACTTTCCATCTGCCTGCTTGCTTCTGTCACTTTTTTTCAACCCCCGCTGTTAGCGTGCTATCTAACAAATGTTTCTCTTTCACCAGTTATTATGCATGGAACTGCAACAACTGAAGTTATGCCATTCTGTTGCCACTTATTCTGTTGGTTGATATTTTTAAGCCATTGTATTTTTTGTTGTTTATTATCAATAAAAATTTCATGCTATGGTTTGTGTTTAGTTAGGAAAATTTGGTTCTCAGTTCCTTGCTTGAACTTCTTATTAAATTTGTACTTTTTGGCCAAACTTGGGCTTAAGAATCAGCGCCTTAGCAACCAGCCAGAGCTATTGCATCAGCTCCATAACAACTAGCAAGAGCTGTTGCATCAGCTCCATAGCAACCAACCAGAGCTGTTGCATCAGCTCCATAGCAACCCGTCAGAGCTGTTGGATCAGCTCCATAGCAACCAGCCAGAGCTGTTGCATCAGCTCCATAGCAACCAGCCAGAGCTGTTGCATCAGCTCCATAGCAACCAGCCAGAGCTGTTGCATCAGCTCCATAGCAACCCGTCAGAGCTGTTGCATCAGCTCCATAGCAACCAGCCAGAGCTGTTGCATCAGCTCCATAGCAACCAGCCAGAGCTGTTGCATCAGCTCCATAGCAACCAGCCAGAGCTGTTGCATCAGCTCCATAGCAACCCGTCAGAGCTGTTGCATCAGCTCCATAGCAACCAGCCAGAGCTGTTGCATCAGCTCCATAGCAACCAGCCAGAGCTGTTGCATCAGCTCCATAGCAACCCGTCAGAGCTGTTGCATCAGCTCCACAGCAACCCGTCAGAGCTGTTGCATCAGCTCCATAGCAACCAACCAGAGCTGTTGGATCAGCTCCATAGCAACCCGTCAGAGCTGTTGCATCAGCTCCATAGCAACTAGCAAGAGCTGTTGGATCAGCTCCATAGCAACCCGTCAGAGCTGTTGCATCAGCTCCATAGCAACTAGCAAGAGCTGTTGGATCAGCTCCATAGCAACTAGCAAGAGCTGTTGGATCAGCTCCATAGCAACCAGCCAGAGCTGTTGCATCAGCTCCATAGCAACCCGTCAGAGCTGTTGCATCAGCTCCATAGCAACCCACCAGAGCTGTTGCGTCAGCTTCATAGCAACCCACCAGAGCTGTTGCATCAGCTCCATAGCAACCAGCCAGAGCTGTTGCATCAGCTCCATAGCAACCCGTCAGAGCTGTTGCATCAGCTCCATAGCAACCAGCCAGAGCTGTTGCATCAGCTCCATAGCAACCCACCAGAGCTGTTGCATCAGCTCCATAGCAACCAGCCAGAGCTGTTGCATCAGCTCCATAGCAACCCGTCAGAGCTGTTGCATCAGCTCCATAGCAACCAGCCAGAGCTGTTGCATCAGCTCCATAACAACCCGTCAGAGCTGTGGCATCAGCTCCATAGCAACCCACCAGAGCTGTTGCATCAGCTCCATAGCAACCAACCAGAGCTGTTGGATCAGCTCCATAGCAACTAAAAATGCTTGCCCTTTGTTCTTCCAGCTTCCAATACACGTAGCCAATGGCACGATGAGAACTTATCCGGCCATTCTGCATGCATGGCCAGAAATTTCGAATTGTTAAAAGTCCGTTTATTTTATTTGAAATTCTTTTGGTTAATTTTTTCAGTCGGTTACGTCAGCTTGTTTGTTGACAGATTTTATACAGCCTTCTGTCGAGACAATGCAGAATTTTTTTGTTCCTCCAATTTCATTTTAATTATAACCGCTTCTAACCTATTTATGCTAAATGGTTTCCTCACGGTGCGCTTAACTAAAACTAACCCGCTCCCGTCTATTGTTCTTTTTTTAGAATAATTTATTTTCCTACAAAAAAATAAAAATATAATTAATGTATGCAGCACATGCCGACTGGCGCCTTGCTAAATAATCAAATGTGCTGCGTAAACAGCCTTAAGTATTTCACTTTTTGGCTTGTATTTTATTCTTTTATTAGGTTAAGCTTGATATAATAATACAGCGGTTTTGACTGCTGTGTCACGTGATGCGTCGTGTGTAGTGTCCATCACGTCGGCTGTAAATCTGGTCGACGTTTGCCCTTGAGCTTGGCATCACGTGACACGAAGGGTCTGGACGTAAATGGACTTACATGTAATTGACGGATGGATGACGTGGCCTGCTGCCTAATGACCGGAAGGTCGTGGGTTCGAGCCCTGGCCCTAGGAGCAAGGTACTTAATCCCGCATTGCTTCAGTCCATCCAGCTGAGAGATCGGGTACCAGTTTGAGCTGGGTAAATTTAGAGTGGGTGTTGCGGCCCCTCCAGCCCGTCAAGACTGAGCAGCAGCTGTACACAGCACTCGGATGCGCCGCGCAACTAGCTGCGGCTGTGCCGTGGGCTGTACAGCTGGTCGAAAGGTCGGGTGTCTAAATTTATTATAATTATTATAATTATTATTATTATTATTATTAGGCCACCGAGGTTTACTGGCCGTCGGCACTTCGACAGAAAATTGCAGCTTCGATGTCTTTAGGCGCGCATATAGAATGACTCTCTTCCGCGTGTTGACACTTGCTTCAACTACAGTAGTCTGTCCAGCTGTCATTGGGGCACCCCTGAGGCTTGTATCTTGTTTTACCGCGCTGTAAGCGGTCACTTGCATCGGTTTTAACGCTTTGATGTGAAATTATAAAACACCCGTAATAAAAAATGTATCTAACTTTATCTAATTATCTCTTTAATAATATAACGGTCACTCAAACATGACTACTTTTACAAGTAGTGAGTTTATATTAATTTTTTTCTATATTATCAAGGAGGTAAAATTCTTCATATTAAGGGTGATGGACGTTTAGTCAGAGCGCAAAAGACCCTACTATTATCCTATCTAGTATGTGCAGTGCGTTTTTTGGTCGTTAAATTTTATTCGTGTACGCTCGATCGTACTTGTAACTTACTGTACTTTACATGTACGTACAGTTATTTTTTATAGAACGTAAGTTTTAGAGATGAAGAACAGTCTTTTTCTCGCCTATTACTCGTATGTGGTTTTTACGTACATCATTTAATATATTAGGCACAAGTTTATTTGATACAAAATTTATGAATTCTTTTCGTTTAGCCTATAGAAAAGCACATTTTGATGTCCTTAACGCTATGCCCTAAGTATGTCTATACTGGTATAATAATGAATACTAGTTATGCAGCCTTGCATTGGATGATAAATGAGTCCTTTAATTGTCTGACCTCCACAAATCTCTGGCACTCGCTAATTTAGTGGAAACTATTTTTGTAGCAGTGTGTAGCTTGTAGCCTAGCAGCAGAGACAAAGATGACAGAAATAAATAACCATTTGATGCTCACAAGCTTGTTTAATTTGTCTAGTTGAAAAAGCTGCTTTTTAGCGAGAAAAAAATCAAGGATATAAATATATTATAAGCGAATATACGAAAACCTGGTGCTGAAAAATTTAGAATTTATAAAGTTAGCTGTGTACAGCTGTGGGATTAATCAGTGCACTGCTCAAGATGTAAAAATTGTCTCCTAGAACTGGGGCTCGAACCCACGACCTTGCAGTTATAAAATCAGATACCCCTAGCCACTAAGCTACAACTCCTAAAATAATAACGCGTAGTTTGAAGTTGCCACGCACATTACATGAAAATTACTCATAGGATAAATATAGGCACAAGATAAACAGCCCAATGTGTTATTAATAATAATCCCCTTGTTTTAATTTGCAATTTCATCCTGTCAGGAACTTGTGACGAATCAGGTCAGCTGCGGAGCTTCTTTGGCTGCGAATCATGGCGGTGCATTGCCTGTAAAAGTCCTTCAAGTCCGATGAGCTGTTGCTAGGCAAATTAGGCGCGCCTTGCCTCTCAAGGCGAAGAGCAATTTGAAGAAAACTGATCGCGTTGGCGTAAGGCCTGGCTCCAGTGACCATCTGGAAAACTGAGCAGCCGAACGCCCAGATATCGGACTCTCTGCTGTAATAAAACGCGTTGTCTGACGTGCCAGCCCCAAGAAGCTCGGGCGCCAAGAAGTTCAGAGTGCCTTTGGGTGCTTGAGTGGTGCCTGTTAGATGACTTACTGACTGCTTCAGCTTGACTGACAGGCCGAAATCGATCAGCTTGATTAGTTGATTATCGGCAAGCACAATAATGTTGGAACAGTTGATGTCTCGGTGAATTACCGGCTCAGGCTTGAGGCTGTGCATGTACTCCAGCGCGCTGCAGGTCTGCAAGAGTTTGTGAATGTCGAGGCTTTGCATTCACACGTCTTGCAATACGTAATAATAATAATAATTGATTACACCTGTCCCAATCGGGCCAGATGTGCAGCCAACAGCACAGCCGCAGCTATTGCACAATGCTTCTGAAGACTGCGTACAGCTGTTCAGTCCATGGACTGGGGGGACGCCACACCCACCCTTCAATTACCCCAGCTGATGCTGGTACCCATTTAACAGCTGGGTGAACTGAAGCAATGCAGAGTTAAGTGTCTTGCTAAAGGACACAAATTGTACCAGTGGAGTCGGGAATCGAACCCCCGACCTTCAAGTCGTGAGTCCGACGCTCTAACCACTAGGTTACAACCTCTTGCAATACGTAGCAATTCAATCAAAATTTACCTGATAGCTGAAATTTCTAATAACTCCTTCGTTTAGCGGTTTATCGTCAATAAACTTCTCCAAAGTGCAGCCGTCCAATAGTTCCATAAACACGACAACTTTAGCCGGTTTTGGTTGCGTAATCCATAAGAATTTGACAATATTGTTGTGCCGAAGTTGACAAAGATTCCTCTCGCCGTCAACGTATTTCGACACTTTTTCGGTCAGAGAGTCCAATTGATCGCCAAGCTGTATTGGTAGTCTTAGGGTTTTAGCGGCGCACCTGACACCTTTGTCGGTGAGGACTTCGTGGACCTCACCAAAACCACCTCTTCCAATTGGACGAATGGATTTCCAATCTACCAGAAATGGAGCAGTTTGAACTGAATAGGTGGCTGAGTTTCTGCCAGGGCCTTTGGATACTCGTTCATCCTCTTGAACGCCACTGCCTGTATGAGAATCTTCATCATCATCATCTTGATTAGCATGTCTGCTAGTATCTTCATCATGCTGAACGTGTTCTGTTCTAACATGCACACGCATCTCTTGTGTCGTCGCTTTGAAATCGTCGTTAAAGTACATCTTGGATTTGTATCTACAATAAATATTGATAATTAACGTTGCCAAACTAAACAAAACACAGAGATTCGATTAGGCACTCATGGTAGCTCACCCGCTGAGCAGCTCAGCCAACTCGCTCTTTCCCTTATTAATAGCGTGGCCTAGCGCAGTCACGCCGTGAATGTCCTTCAGACTCCAATCTGCACCAGCGCCTAGTAGAACCCTACCGACAGCGGCGGCGCTGACTGCGGGCGCCAGAATAGCTGCCCGCATCAAGGATGTGGACTTGCACCTACCCCTGACATTGGCTGCGGCTCCCGCATTCAGCAGAGCGGCCACCGCGGCAGAATTGCCGCTGCCTGCCGCGTGGTGCAAGCAACTGATGTCGAATACATCTGAGCAGGTCGGGTCAGCCAGCTGCACCAGCTGCTCCCACAGAGCCTCGTTGTTGCACTCGCGGTTCCTGGCGGCCCACATAAGCGCCGTCTGACCGTCAGAGTCGGGCAGGTCGCAGTTAGCTCGAGTAGCCGCTTGACGCAGCTGAACCAGTTTGCCTGCCTGAGCCAATTGCTGCAGCTTCTCCCGATCTGCTTCCTCCTTGAAAGATTGCGTAAATGCATGCAGGCGAATGTACTCTTAAAGCTACTGCAGCTCTGAGCAACTTCCTCGTACATGTACACTCACCTGGACAGTCAGACCAGATAATAAACCAGTATTATCCAGTACCAGCCGCATCTCACTGCAACGGTGAACAAACAAAAATTCAAATCTATCAATGGATATTCGAGTTCAACAATCCATGCATGGAAAGCTCACTACTAACCACTCGATATAATTAGCCAGCTCGGCATGACCGCTGAGTATGGCGAGTTCCAATGCAGTCCGACCAGAACAATCTTTCAGCCCGAGAAGGCACAATCGTTTAGACATTCCGTAGCATTGGTATTCGTTGAATCGCTGCTGTCTGAGCAGATGCAGCAGGTGTTTGGCGCATCTCCAGCCTCCAGTCCGCGCCGCCTCCATCAGCGGGGTGGCGCCTCGCCTGTTGCGCAACCACCTCGCATCGAACGGCAGCAGCGTCAGCATCCGCAAGTGGTTTCGCCTCGCTGCCAGGTGCGCGGCCGTGTCGCCAGCCACGTCGGCAGCTTTGGCATCGGCGCCAAGCTCTAATAAGTACAAAATGCACTTTTCAGCGTGCACCGGAGTATCGGGGGCATCGGCCACCAGTATGAGGACTGTCTTGCCAGTCTCATCAGCTGTCTCCGTCACCAGCCGCCCCGTTGCCACCAGCTGCACCTGCTCGAAGTTGCCAAGGATGATCAGCCGACGAGAGTCTGAAAAGAAGCTCCTGACCTGGCAACCACTTCAATTTGTTGTCCTCTATTTCTAATAGGCTCTTGTTGAGTGAGCTCCTGCAACTAAATTTTGTACGGTTGATTAATGGTAGCATGCCATTAAATTTTATATTAAGTAAAAGTAAACAAATAGAAGATCACGTGAGTACCTTTTCGTCAGGAAATGGAATTGCGTCCTGGTCAGACATTTCCGTGATGATACATACGCACTACTGTTTATTGCTAAAAAATGTAAAAAAGCTATTAATATATAGGGCCTTTCGAAAAGCTGTTTTTCCAACGGAAGAGCTAAGACACGCATTCTTATCTTGTCTTGTTAGGTTTGCCATCGCTAACAGTTTCACGCCAATGGAGTTTGCTGATTAGTTGACAAAAAAATTTTAATTTAAAAAATATTTTATTTATATATGACCGCCCCAGGTTACTCAGATATAAGTAGTAGACTGGACTGCATTAGCAATATGCATGCATTGAGCTTCATCAGCTCGTTTTGTAATAAATCAGGTCTAGTTCAAGAAAGAAATCACATAATCTCAAATACTGTATAATACTGAATAAAATTGAGCAAACATTTTTGTCACGGAAAATGTATTTTTAATAACTATTTTTAAAAAATTACAGCATTAATTTTACATCTATTTTTTTACATTTAAATTTACAAATCGGAATAACAGCGCAATAAAAATAAATTTTGAAACACGGTTTAGGGTGATTCTCAGTTTGTTATGCAAATGATTTCTTAAGTTGCTATGGAGGTGATTTACAGAAAATGATTCTCAGGTCAATATTTAGATAGACTCTAAGATTCTTCTGAGGGTGATTCTCATATCAATCTTTGGATAGATTCTCAGGTTCTTCTGAGGGTGATTCTCAGATCAATATTTGGATAGATTCTCAGGTTCTTCTGAGGGTGATTCTCAGATCAATATTAGGATAGATTCCTGGGTTCTTCTGAGGGTGATTCTCAGGTTGTTCTGAGGGTGATTCTCAGGTTCTTCTGAGGGTGATTCTCAGGTCAATATTTAGATAGATTCCCAGGTTTTTCTGAGAGTGATTCTCAGGTTCTTCTGAGGGTGATTCTCAGGTCAATATTTAGATAGATTTCCAGGTTTTTCTGAGAGTGATTCTTAGGTTCTTCTGAGGGTGATTCTCAGGTCAATATTTGAATAGATTCTAAAGTAGTTATGAGAATGATTCTCTGGTTGTTAGGTCCTAAGATTACGGTGATTCTCTTGTTACTATAAAAATTATTTTACAAGTAAATGGTGGAAGAGCTTTTTTCTCGTAGTTAAGATACCAAACCAAAGCTGGTAACAGCAGAGTACTCGCAACAGTCGCGAAGTTTTTTCAATACAGTCAATACAACTCTCATTTGAGAATAGACTCGTGAAATACATCAACAGTGGTTTCCATGCACGAGCGCAAGCTCAAATCGTGCGACCCCAAGTCCAACTGCCTGTTCAACTTTCTGTACAAGCTCAGCCCCCGCCCGATCTTCACGCGCCAGCCATTGCTAAAAAACACCTCCCGATCGTGAAGGCTGTCGCGCAGACTCAATTTCAATTGGACACCTCGTTCGGCTAGAGATTCGGCAATGAGATCTAAGCTCTGGCGTTGTTTGTCTGGTTCGGCTTCGTCCCGACCGGTGACCAGGTGAATCTCCTGGAGGCAACCGGAGCAGCGGCGAATGCAGAGCTCGCAGAATTGCAGGAAGAAATGCAGCTGTTGTTTTTTTGTTGAAGTTGTTTAGAGGAATACGTGATGCTTCGTAGTTTTTTTATTTAAATTATTTTAGTTCTGTTGCGGCTTATATTGCTTTAAAAAAGTGTTCAGTTCATTTATATACAGGTGACCGGAAGGTCGTGGGTTCGAGCCCCGGCCCCTAGGAGACAAGTTGTTGCCTTGAGCACTTAATTCCCGCATTGCTTCAGTCCACCCAGCTGAGATTGGGTACCAGTATTTGCTGGGTAATAACTGACCCTGAAGCAGGCCCATTTTATCCTGTCACTGTACGGCTTTGTGAGTGAAGATTCGCTGTTCGCCAGGCAGGTTCAAAATAAAAAACATGGAGCTGGCAGTGGGGCACCTACCATGCCCGAGAGTGTTTCAGGTGCAACGGATGTGCAGTCTTCACCTGCATCAGCACCCGCGCTACCTGTCAGCGTCTGTTATTATTATTTTTAGAGTCCACAAATTTGGAGTCTTCATATCCACGCACTTGCAGTAGGCTCCACAGTGTCTTAGCCTATATTGTCCTCCTTTCGAAGAGATGTACTGCCCATGGTACAGCCGCAGCTGCTCAGTCTTGACGGGCTGACACTAACTTTAAATTTAACCAGCTAAAACTAGACTGAAGCAATGCGGGATTAAGCACCTTTCTCAAGGGCACAAAATGACTGCTAGGGCCAGGGCTCGAAGCAAGGACTTAACGGTCATAAAGCAGATGCACAAGCTACCAGACTGCAACTTCCCCATTCACGCATACATTAAATTCTAAATTAAAAAACTAACAATTTTTTCCCAATAACTTGCCTGATACATTTTCCTTATGTAGGGATCTTCCACTCGTATCCACACAACAGAGGCGTCCTTGAGGCAGTCGCCGAATATTCTATCATAGCCGTAGCCTGTCTCACCCTCAGCTATTCGGTACTGGGTGTGCTTCGGCTCGCTAGCTACAATACGAGGCGTATTAAATATTGTTTAATATCAGTCCAATGTTATCAGTACTACTGAAGTCAAATCATTGAGTAGTCAAATACGCACATTGCGGACTTATTTGACCAGAAGAGAGTAGCTTCTTCTTAAGGACTTCAGCTCGACCCAGATATTCAGCTAAACGAGTGCGAATAGTATTTCTCTTGGCCACTTCTGACTCGGGCACGGATTTTAGAAACTCCATCAGTTTGTCTAAGCCTTCTTTGTAACAGGAGAAGGCGGCAATTAGTCTGTGAAAAGGACAAAAAGACAACTTGATTCGTTATATTTTAGCCAAAAATCCTACTTTGAAAATCATATGACAAGGCCTAAACTTGAGTTCAAACAGTGTTTATGGCTTAGGCTTTACTATGATATAATAGTTAGTCTGGAAAGCTGAAATAGAAAACTATTTTTATTAGTTAGTTGCTTTAGGAAGGGTTTGAATAAATTTTTATTTAGAGTTTTAGGCAAACAACTTTTACAATATTGCTTACATTTTTTATAGTATTTTTCAATAACTAAAAAAGAAAATTTAGGCAACAAACAATAATTTCTTCTAGAAATACACAAATAAATTGACCAAAAAGTTTTAATAAAATATTCCTATAGGCTATATATTATAATATACCATATTTTCTAAAACTTTCTATTCTGAAAATGTATACCAAATATTAAGCTTTTATAGCTTTTAGATGAGTCAATATAGTCTAAAATTAGAATCAAGAAGTTCCCTTTGAACATAAAATAGTTGTATAATAAATGAAAAAATGTTATTTAAGATAGGCCCTGATAAGTAATAAAATAGCAGTATTTTGTCTGAAGTGTCTTTTTATGTAAATAAGAGCAGCAGTAATAGTTACTTACTTGTCTTCATTATCGAAAGCAATAGCTTTCAGAAGCCATCTTTTAGAAGCATCAAATGAATTTTCTACTACATCGCCTGACACGGCCATTTGGATTCCTATAGTATAGGCTAATATGACTCAATGCTAAAATAGTAAAGAAGTAAAAAATTAACACATGTGATGACTTTTTAACACGATAATTAACTAACTTATTAAGTTAGGTGGTTAAAATTGAAACAATATTGACTTTCTAACACGGTTTCGCTCAAGTGGTTTTAGTATAGTGTATAGCTACAAGCTACTTCGAACGATTCTTTGTAATCTTGTGGCTATCTTCTGACTCTCTTGGGTTATCAGGGTCCACTAGGAAATATTTGTGCCGTTTTGTCTGCAGCAAAAGCTGCAACAGCATGTGATTGCGCTGCTTAGCTTAGGTCTTAAGCACAAACACACCTAGTGTGCGTTTAAAATTCTGTACAGCAGGCATGGCAGCCAGATCGAAAAGGTATTCCTGCAAAACTGAAAATTTAAATAATAACAACTATTTAAACAAGTTTCCTCTAGCTTTGCTGCAATAACTTAAAGCTTACATAAAAATGTAAGCTTTACAAAATTCAAAACATTCACAAAATTTCTTCACAATTTCTTCACAACTTCACAAAATTATGAACAAGTTCATCTCTGAAAAAGTCACCCAACAAAAACCGGCTCAATCTGAACTCGTTAAGGAATCTGAACCCATTTTGCTTCTCCCCTTCCTCGGCCCTCCATCTCTGACCTTCAAAAACAGACTGCAGAGGTTATTCCTTGCCTCCTTCAATTGTAACATCCGGGTTGTCTTCCGGACGAACAAGATTGGCAGTTATGTTAGCAGGTTAAAGTCACGTGTTCCTTGTGCTCTGCGTGCTGGTGTCGTCTATCAGTTCACCTGCTCTGTTGACCAGAGCGTCTCCTACGTGGGGAAAACAAAAAGACACCTGCACACAAGGATCAGGGAGCACTGGCTAAAACCATCGGCTATACAAACCCACCTCTTTGAATGCACCAATTGTAGTGATTGTGAACCTGAAGAACGCTTTAAAGTTATTGACCAAAGCTCTACTGATTCCAAACTTAAAATTCTCGAGGCCCTGCACATAAGCTCAGACACCAAAACTCAACACCCAATTACAACTTAGTGGTGCCGGTCATATTCTCCGCGTTTTCTGACTGGTGAGAGTCACAGTTGTGTGTACAATGTACACTCACTTGGCGATCAATAACTTAAATTACTGCCCCGATTCTGTCTTTTGACCAATGGACAAGAATAATGTACAGTGAAATTGAAATTAAAATTAAAATTAAGAATATTTTTTTCCTCTCCTTTCTTTACCTATGTACCTCGTTCAAGCCAATATTTAATCAAAATTCTCAACCGTTCTCGTTACCAAATATACCTGACGATGCACCATGGCGTGCGAAACGCGTCGAATTTAAAATAAAATAAATGTTGATTCTAACTTTCTTATTAATTAATTTGGAGTCTCGCTTCCTGCACTTAATCCATATATGGAGAAGTAATATTTTCTAAATACTCCAAGCGCGAATCAAATTTTGTACAAGACACAAAAATGAGTGCTGGTAATACTGGTATATCTACGAGGTATTTTTATTGAAAAACCAAAAATGATCTGCTAGCTCGCGATGAATGCTAAAATTTAGGTGAGCTTTAGATACACAGTTATTGGATACGCCGTAAAGACGGTCTCTTACCCGTCGAAAAGCCCGCCTGCATCTGTGCGGTTTGAGTTTCAAATAAGCCTGGAGAACGAATTTGCTCTCGAGATCCCAGTGCTTAATCTCACCTTACAGATGGAACAGGATAGGGATCGGCGGTAATTTGAGTACCGTTTTTTACTTACGTAAGTCGAGCTTACGTTGTTTCTGATGAGGGGCTGTGAGAGGCACCTGTCGACGAACGGCCTTTGAGCCTTCTAGCCGTGCCCCAGGCGGCCCCGCCCGAACTTATTATAAGGGCGGTGAGACCCAGATGAGTCGTGCAGGTTTACCCTCCCTCTGATGAGCAGCGTGGCTCGCAGGATCCATTTTTTTGGTGACGCGGTGCTCGAGCTGTGCAATGGTTGATGTTCTTCGCCTCCCCCTATACTTGACCCATCTAGTGCCGCTCTGCGGTCCGCTCAGCAGCCCCCTGAATACTGTAGCTCACCCCGTAGGTTCGAAAGTGCGTGCCTGCAGTGGGTTGCCTACTCTCTATAGCTGAAACCCTTTAGTAAGCTTCCAAAAAAACTCTAACCAAGTCCAGTAATATTTCGCTGGTCATCCCGAGATTTATCTCCTGACGGCTGACCCGGGGTAGAGTGCCTCGGAACTGATACCCTAATCCCACGTATTAAAGTTAAGTTAAATCTGCAGGAGGGCTGTAGGCACTTTGACGCTTAAAGCGCCATCGTCCCACAACCAGCGACTGGGCATGACTGTCCATTGCGCTGACTCCTGAAGCGCGTTCAGTCACACTAAAAACGATATGCAGGCATAGACACACACACAAGCCGGCACCCAGTCACGCACTCACATAGGGTGTAAAAGCGGTGTTTCCAGGAATGTACACTCTCTATGCCCTCATGAGCGTAAATTGCACAACTGGCCCATAGCCCAACCAATTCGTGCACAAGGCCCCAAATTAATGTGACCCTGCACACGAAACCGCGCTAGGGAAAATAGCCAACCTACAACGCGGGGTCGAACCTGGACCAGTTGCACACAAGGCAGACGCGCTAGACCGCCGAGCCACTCGCCCCCCAATCCCACGTATTACCAAAGATACACATTTTTTGCTAAAAACGTATCAATCAAATCAAATTTATAGAGAATGGGGAACAGCTTGTATTTTTTATTCAATTTTTTAGTTTTTAAATTCCAGCTTGATAACGCTGATTGAATATTTTATTACTTTAGTATACCTAAATGAATTTGCTGCATGAGAGCCGTTTTATTGTAAGCACACCGAAAAAATGCGCTTGACAAATGCTTAAAAAGATCTATAGAGAGAAGTGGGATTTTTAGCTACAGCTAATAAGAATTGAATAAAGAAACGTAAGAAAATCTCTTGAAGACAAGAGAAAAAATACAATTTTTTACAACATATTGTCATATTTATTTTAATTTTTAGCATTGATTTTTTTCATTTTTTTATCTGCTCCATTTACTAGTGTGGAATAAATTAATATGAAAAGCTCATGTAAGTTTCCTTGAGAACGCACGAAAAATAAAAGGAATAATAATTCAAAAATCAATTCTAATATTGGATCGAAATTTTCTTAAAAGAATTGCACACGTACCGTTTTAACAGAGAGAATTGCTTTCCAAAGCTACATTTTTATAGCTGAAAAAGAGATCTTTGATATCATGGATACAGTTGCAAAAAGAGGTGATGAATTTCTTGCGCTATTGGATATTTATGCGTTAGCCAATCAACATGTAATGATTTGAGGATCAGTATTATATAAATAAGGAAAGCCAAAAATTTCTTTAATCCAGCACGGAAAAAGTTAAGTCCATAAAATGGTAAGTTTTTCAATCACAAATTTTCAACTTGGATGCAGTGAAATAATATATCATACTTTCGTTGAAATTCACATTGAGGACAACGCAACACTTGGTGATTCGGTACGAGAGGGAGGCTTCGAGAAGTTCAACAGACTCGTGTTCTCTTGGCTATTCCCCTTGCTGATGGCTTTCGGAGCCTACGGTAATGCCTCCTGCTTGCTAGTGCTTTTGAGAAGACCCCAATGTTTTCCCTTCTCTGTGCGTCTCAGCATGCTCACCTGCTGCTTTGTGGATTTCCTGCTAGTGGCTGCAAAATCAATCACACATTACCTGTCCCCAGTCATCATGGGCGGTATTCTCAACGTCAATGATTATCGAAGAACTACAAACTTTGCAGTTTGTATTGTGTACTACTTATTTACATTTTGGCTGCTTCATGGAAGTCCGTTTTTCCGTCTTGGCCTCTGCTTCCACTCGCTGGCAGTGACTCTGGCCCCTTTGAAACACGCTAGCCTGTTGTGCAAAAGGAATGTAGCTGTCTATCAACTGACATTGTTTCTTCTAAGCCTTTTCCCGTGCATCAGAATGTTTAGCGTGTACTGGCTAGTCGAGACTAACAGATGTCGTTTCCACGCCGATACAATCGAGGTTGTGTACCGCATTTTTACTGTGTTCGTAGGCAGAATTCTTGTAGTTGTCTGCCTCTTGGTCACACTGTTGATCATTCTGCTAGGTGTTCGACGTATCAGAAACAACTTGCAGGGTTCCATGTTCTCGAGTGGCAGTGCACGCGTCGCTGCGCCTCAAACAGCGGCAGTGACCAGCATCTTTGTTGCCACCAGCGTCATCTTCTTTGTCTGTGAGATGCCCTACAGCGGACTGAGGGTATTAACTGAACTTAAGCTAGTCAAAAGGACAAAGGAAGTGACGGAAATTAGTCTCCTACTGAATGGTATGATGTATTTGAGTCCGGCTTTTAACTGGCTCCCCTGCCTGATTGGAGAGAAGTTCCGGCGCGAGTACGTGAGCATGTACTACTGTCTGTACAACAAGCTGAAATACAAGTCAGGTGCCACCAGATTCAGCGATGTGCCCATGACTGTGCGCCCAAGCTAATCGCAAATGTTAGCGCCTTTTCTGACCAGGCAGTTGAACGAAATGATTACTTCTTTTGTGGTCGAGACAACATTTTTATTGGTTCACCTTGGTCAGACTAGAGAACCGCGAACTGGAATTCTTCTGTACTCTATTTTATCGGTCTAAAATAAAACAAAGACTTACAAAAAACTTGAGCATCCAAAATATTCAAATGGATCGGTCAGTCTCAAATTTTTTGTTGGGTTGAAAAAAAACTCGGAACTTGAAGTCCAGATTAACTGCTAAACTACAACGCAACTCGCAGCCCATATTACGTACACCCCAAGCATAGTATTTTCGATGCAAAGTCAGTCAACAGAGTGGGTACTTATTCAGATTGTACTGCTGCAAAGATGCGTTACGTGTCGAGAGCAATTAGCTAATTGACTCGTAACAGTGAGCAGTAAGCTACTACATGTCTACCGAAAAAGTTATTTGTTAATGCGTCCAGTATTTGGATGGAAGTCAGAAATTGATTGACACTTAACGGGATTGACTCTTTGTCATAATTTACTCAGACAATTTTCCTGATTTCTGTCAACACGCATCCATGCTATGATGAGTGTTATAATGAGTGCTATTAAACAATTGCACCAATGTTAGATGAAAGTTCCACAGTTTTTTAGCTTAGCTCGTATTGAATTATGTCTGTATGTTAACTCGTTCCAAAGTTACGTCTTGAAATAGAGTGAGGGTTATAAAAGGTAGAGCTAAACCAAGTCAAAACAAGCAAAGTTGGTCACCCAGCATCGACATGGAGTAAGGAATTTTGACCAAGTTTGATAGAGAGACTGCGTCATCAGCAACATCCCTTTATCCGAGAGAGAGAATTCTTCAAGCCATGCGCAAATGATAAACAGCACTCTTAGAGATCGCGCTCACACCGTGGATTTCAGTCAGCTGGGAAAAATTTCCACTGGGAGTACAAAAAAACTGATGCTGAGTTTCTTTTGACAAAACAAAAGAACACCACGTGAATGTCTCAGATGTTTCTAGCATTGGTGCAGAGTTGGTGCACCTTGCTGTTTTGTTTTGATAAGCGTCTGCTTCTGTTTATTTTGCTTCACATGTTTCTGCTTTCGTTTTTTATGTTTATGCTTCTGCTTAAAAATTAAATTCTGTAGTCGAAATAGTGCTATTGACTCGCTGTCATGCATAAAAGGCATAGATTTTTCCCGCTATTTTTAGGAAACCACTCGTATTCACTTTATAAAGTATCGCTCCGGTCCATCAAGTGAGTCCCTGCTTTTAACCGTCATCAAAACCAAAATTATTCATTGACATAAAGGCCGCCAATTTAACTCTGCTTGATCCGTCAACTCATCATCTGGAGAAATCTAGAGATCAATTTATTCACAGTTTAATTCATAATTCATAGATTTTCAAAACCTTGGCAGAAATTTGGTGGAAGTGGTCTTCAATATGGCTGCGACTTATAAAAAAATTTTCTGCATTCAATTTTATTTTTTCAGATAATTAGGTCGCACTTTTTATTGGCTGGCCGGGGGCGATAGGTCTTCACACGCTAGGGACGCTGTTAGTAGTCAGCTTCATTTTTTGGATTTTTCTGTCATTCATTTTGACCTTGCTGCATTCTTAACCAAGCTTTATTAATTTAACCTCTATACTTGTAGGGGTTTGCACTGAGTCTTGTTTGTTTAATAGTCTCTGTAGAGTCACGTGACTGAGGGCGACAGGTGCGTTATTTATGAATTTCCTCAGATTTTATGGCCATATAGAATACCATTATAGTGTACAAAAGATTAGCGCTTTTCTTACGTAATAAGGGGGCTAAATTAACGTAATACAGAAGCCCGCGTCTCTGGAAGTTCGGGCTATTCATTTCATCGCTGACGGATCTGTGTGTTGACACATTCAGGCCATCTACCCCCATTAAACGCGCTATAGTGCGTTAATCCCTATGCCCAAGTCCTCTCTTGTCCCTGCAGAGTTTTTTAGCCGGCTATGACTCGAGCTTGGCAGCTACGAGTAAAAGACACTAATTGAGGGCGGGAGCTTGATCTCAATAAGGGCCGTCTGGCTTTTGCGTTCCGCAAAAGCTGGTTGCGAATGGGTTGTCAGTCTGGCAATTCTCTACCTTTCTCATATCTCCGTGTCTGTCTCTCGCTGTCTTCTTGTATTTTAGGGAACTAGCCGCTCGCCACATACTCTTGAAACAGTAGCTTTCAGGCCAATGTACTTTCAGGTGGATACAAAGCTCTGTGACTGCGTTACGTACAAACATTTTTTGTACGTAAAAATCATTGCCCACCAGTAACGCTCCATGGCAATTGATTCAAAATTAGGGGGGAGTAGGTGACTTGAAATAAAATTGTTGTGAGACAGTTTCAAGTTTTGGCCTTTAAATTTGATAGGTGGACTATGACGATGTACAGCTCTGACACTAGAAATACCGTAGAGGGTATATCAAATGCCCATATTTTTCCTTTTTTTAAGAACCTAATAAAAGTCTGTCTGTCTGTCTGTCTGTCTGTCTGTCTCTTTTTTTGTCTGTCTGTCTGTCTGTCTGTCTGTCTGTCTGTCTGTCTGTCTGTCTGTCTTTCTGTGTGTCTGTCTGTGTGTCTGTCTGTCTGTCTGTCTGTCTTTCTGTGTGTCTGTCTGTGTGTCTGTCTGTCTGTCTGTCTGCCTGTCTGTCTCTCTTTCTGTGTGTCTGTGTGTCTGTCTGTCTGTCTGTCTGTCTGTCTGTCTGTCTGTCTGTCTGTCTGTCTGTCTGTCTGTCTGTCTGTCTGTCTGTCTGTCTGTCCGTCTTTCTGTCCGTCGGTCCCTCCTGAAGTTTTCATCGTTAACAATCAAGAATTTTGTTTCATTCTTGCAATATTCGTGAAAAATGCTTTGAATTAAATTTGTTGAATTAGTTAAAAAGTACTATACCGACAGTCAGAATACATTATAGCCTAAACAGACAATAAATTTGCTTTTTAATTGAAAGATTTCCAGGAGTCACTCTGTTACATTGCCATTACGCTAACGCGATTACGCAATAGTTTCCAGAGAAACTTGCCTTAGTATTCAATCTAACTCAGATAAGATAAGCTGCCTATGGCACCAGCCTTGCCCCTCCAGCCCCCTTTCACAGTCTATGGCAAATCATGCCCAATCAACCCCTATCGGCTCTCTCTTAACTGTTTGCTTATGAAGTTTAAAATCAACGCAATAACCAAACCACTTAAGATTTTTAGAAGGAGCTGAGAGTCAGTGCGATGTTGGAAGTCCATACTTTTATGACGATTATCTCAGTTACCTACTTCAGATTGATTTAACTAGTAATTGATTAATCATCAAAACGCTGTAATAATTTAAAGGCAAACAAAGAAAGCTTTACTATTTCAAATCGCTTTATCGAAGTGGCCCTCAGAAATATTATCTAGCATTGTCATGAGCATGGATTGCTTAGGTAAGTTCGTTGATTTCTTGATTCTTTCGGAGCTTGTTAGAATGAAGTCTTTGGTTCTTATGTATAAAGATGTGTATGGCTCCTACAATGATTCGCGCCTAGATTGTCTTACTGGCGCCTAGACTGTCTGATTGGCGCCTAGACTGTCTGATTGGCGCCTAGACTGTCTGATTGGCGCCTAGACTGTCTGATTGGCGCCTAGACTGTCTGATTGGCGCCTAGACTGTCTGATTGGCGCCTAGACTGTCTGATTGGCGCCTAGACTGTCTGATTGGCGCCTAGACTGTCTGATTGGCGCCTAGACTGTCTGATTGGCGCCTAGACTGTCTGATTGGCGTCTAGACTGTCTGATTGGCGTCTAGACTGTCTGATTGGCGTCTAGACTGTCTGATTGGCGCCTAGACTGTCTGATTGGCGCCTAGACTGTCTGATTGGCGCCTAGACTGTCTGATTGGCGCCTAGACTGTCTGATTGGCGTCTAGACTGTCTGATTGGCGTCTAGACTGTCTGATTGGCGTCTAGACTGTCTGATTGGCGCCTAGACTGTCTGATTGGCGCCTAGACTGTCTGATTGGCGCCTAGACTGTCTGATTGGCGCCTAGACTGTCTGATTGGCGCCTAGACTGTCTGATTGGCGCCTAGACTGTCTGATTGGCGCCTAGACTGTCTGATTGGCGCCTAGACTGTCTGATTGGCGCCTAGACTGTCTGATTGGCGTCTAGACTGTCTGATTGGCGTCTAGACTGTCTGATTGGCGCCTAGACTGTCTGATTGGCGCCTAGACTGTCTGATTGGCGCCTAGACTGTCTGATTGGCGTCTAGACTGTCTGATTGGCGTCTAGACTGTCTGATTGGCGTCTAGACTGTCTGATTGGCGTCTAGACTGTCTGATTGGCGCCTAGACTGTCTAATTGGCGCCTAGACTGTCTGATTGGCGCCTAGACTGTCTGATTGGCGCCTAGATTACAAAATTAAACATGATAGAAGCTTCGTGCAAAAAAGAAGCTACACGCAAATATTAGTAAGTTTTCGGGCCGCAAGTTAACTAAATTAGAATTTTAAATTAGTTAATTTGAAAAAGGGTAAATTACGCAGTAACTGACTAACTTGAAGGAGAGATAGTACATGGCTTGTTAACAACTGCTCCGTACGCTAAAACACTGTTTGCTTGGCGAATCTGATGCCGCACTTTCACTTCAAATCTCAGCAAAAGCGTTTTGAACTGTCCGCAAAAAAAATTCAGTAAAATATTTAAACAAAATTGACTTCTACTAGAATATTTTCACATGAAAAAGTTTAAAACTCGTTAATTTGATTAGCCTATCAATTGGCTGATGCCAAAGGCTAAAACCTCGAATTAGCTGGATTGTGTCAGAAAAGTTTCTAAAGCTTATCCTAAAATTTGCTTACAAACGTATCTTATCAGCGAGCCCAGTGCGTTGCGCGTTGCGCTCTTGTCTCCACTCCGCGCGTTCGAGCGGTTGTGCAAATCCGATTTCAAAGTTTATGCAATAAGTTTGACTTTTAATTTGCTTTTGACTGGGTGAAGGGTGGTTGGGGTGGGGGGCCTCCACTTGCGCAGAGCTGCAAGGCGCAGAGAGCGGCGCACAGTAAGTAGGACGGTGGCAGGCTCAGGGGCCACCACCAACCAACACCAGTTGGTGTCAACCCCCCCCCCTTCGTTCTTCCCCACACACCCCCCTGTCGACTGACTCTTTCCAATTCTACTAGAAGCAGAAGAAGTTGAAAATCTCTTTCAAGCTTAAATATAAAGATAGATAAGAGCGAAAGTCGACCTCGCAGCAGAAAGAGTTTTAAATATTCCGACGCGGCGGCCGCTAGGGAGCTCTGAACTCCTTATTGCTTTTGCACAGTGTTAGCTCACCTGCGCCAACTCAACATCCTCACCGTTTGACAGCTCACATGGAGCAGATCAAAGCCCAGAACAATCAGAATGCTCAAATATCCAGCAATTTGACTGCCGCTCCGACGCCTACGGCCGGCCCTACGTCGATGTCTTCTGCTTCTGCAACAGCGGCGGCGGCGACTCTGAGCCCCGCTCCGTCCGGCACCCCCGCCCCAGACGCAGCCTCGACAGCCAGCACTGTGGCGGCCGCGCCGTCCCAGGAGGCCATCAGGCAGCTGTGCGAGCGCACCGGCTGCGAGATTGTCCAGGAGAACGGCCAGAGACGCTTCGGCCCGCCGCCCGACTGGGAGGGCGCGCCGCCAAGTAGGGGATGCGAAGTGTTTGTTGGGAAAATTCCGCGAGACTGCTTCGAAGACGAATTGGTGCCGGTGTTCGAGTCGATTGGCCCGATCTACACGTTCCGTTTGATGATGGAGTTTTCGGGTGAGAGGCTGGCTTTATTAATAGCGAAAAATAACTTTATAAGAAACAAAACTTTTCTAGGAAAATATCCGACACTTCTCCGAAAATGCGAAGCATTTCAAAGAAACAGCAGATTCAAAATGTTTAAATAAAAAATCAAATTATTTTTGAAAAACAGATTCCATATTTCTTAGAAAAAAACAAAATTATACGAGTGTTTTCTTAGAAAGTAGCATATAAATTGTACGAGAAAAGGGCGATTCTTAGAAGTCCAATTTGTCATAAAGTTGCTAATAATGCAGAAATACTTCTTATTACAGTATTACGTTTAAAGCAAGTCTTTTGGAATCAAGACAAAATACGCTGCTTTCAACATCTTGACAGCGTACTTTGTTGTTTGTTGTTGTTTGGAATCAAGGGTAGATATTCGTAGGATAAATAAAAAAGAAATCAAAATATTTACTGATCGTGAAAATCATTCCTAGAAATGATAATAAAAAAAGAAATGAAAAAACTTTTGATCTTTTTGAATTTTTTTACTTTTAAATGCCCTAGTATATTATATATTAAATTTAAAATGTTTAAGTTTCTTAGAAAGTAGAGAATTTAAATAAGTTAATTATGAATAATGAGTAAACAAAACAATGAAACAATAAATTACAGTAAATATAAATAGATGAAACAATTTGTCGTAAATAAATAGATTATTTAAATTACGAATTAAAAAATCATTTCTACGAACTCATCAACTCCGAAAACCCGTTGCTAATTCCAGGAAACAACAACGAAATCTCGGGCATCAATCGCGGCTACGGTTTCTGCGTCTACACGAATCGCGAGGACACGAAACGCGCCGTGCGCAGCCTAGACAACTACGAGATTCGCAAGGGCAAATTTCTTGGCGTCTGTCTGAGCGTCGACAACTGCAGATTGTTCGTCGGTGGCATTCCAAAGAACAAAACCAAGCAGGACATCCTGGCGGAGATGCGACGCGTCACCGAGGGCGTCACCAACGTCATCGTCTATCCTTCGGCCACTAACAAGGAGAAAAACCGCGGCTTCGCGTTTGTCGAGTACGAGCATCACAAGGCGGCCGCCATGGCCAGGAGGAAACTAATCCCCGGCCGGATTCAGCTGTGGGACCAGCAGATTGCTGTGGACTGGGCCGAGCCTGAGCGAGAGGTGGACGAGGATGTTATGGCTAAGGTGAGACGCTCAGAGTCACTTAAGCACTCATTCACTTAGTAACTCAGTCAGTCACTCACTCAGTCACTCGGTCACTCAGTCACTCGGTCACTCAGTCAGTCAGTCAGTCAGTCAGTCAGTCACTTAGTCACTCAGTCAGTAACTCAGTCAGTCACTCACTCAGTCACTCGGTCACTCAGTCAGTCAGTCAGTCAGTCAGTCAGTCAGTCAGTCAGTCAGTCAGTCAGTCAGTCAGTCAGTCAGTCAGTCAGTCAGTCAGTCAGTCAGTCAGTCAGTCAGTCAGTCAGTCAGTCAGTCAGTCAGTCAGTCAGTCAGTCAGTCAGTCAGTCAGTCAGTCAGTCAGTCAGTCAGTCAGTCAGTCAGTCAGTCAGTCAGTCAGTCAGTCAGTCAGTCAGTCAGTCAGTCAGTCAGTCAGTCAGTCAGTCAGTCAGTCAGTCAGTCAGTCAGTCAGTCAGTCAGTCAGTCAGTCAGTCAGTCAGTCAGTCAGTCAGTCAGTCAGTCAGTCAGTCAGTCAGTCAGTCAGTCAGTCAGTCAGTCAGTCAGTCAGTCAGTCAGTCAGTCAGTCAGTCAGTCAGTCAGTCAGTCAGTCAGTCAGTCAGTCAGTCAGTCAGTCAGTCAGTCAGTCAGTCAGTCAGTCAGTCAGTCAGTCAGTCAGTCAGTCAGTCAGTCAGTCAGTCAGTCAGTCAGTCAGTCAGTCAGTCAGTCAGTCAGTCAGTCAGTCAGTCAGTCAGTTAATCAGTCAGTCAGTCTGTCAGTCAGTCGCTTACTTATTCACTCAGTTCTTACTCAGTCAGTCAGTCGCTCCCTCACTCACTCACCCAATCCCTCAGGTGCGAATTCTATACGTGCGAAACCTGATGCTGGACACCACCGAGGATCATCTGCGCGAGGTGTTCAACGAGGCGGCCGGGGTGCCCGACTGCGTTGAGCGCGTCAAGAAGATTCGCGACTACGCCTTCGTGCACTTCAAAGAACGCGAGCAGGCGCTCGAGGCTATGGCCAATCTGAATGGTTAGTCGAATTTGGTTGACAATTGCTGGCTTGATGATTTAATTGCTTAAATGACAGCTTGACTAAACAATAGGTTAATTAATTGATTGATTGATTTATTGTTTGATGAATTAATAGTCTGAATAGCAAAATGATGTTTATATTAACTTATTAATTTTCTTTAGGACTTAGTTGATTGATTCGAGTTTTAGCCAAGCGGAGTTTTAGCCTAGTGGTTAGGGCACCTGACTCATGACCGGAAGGTCCTTGGTTCGAGTCCCGGCCCTAAGAGACAATTTGTACCCTTGAGCAAATGCACTTAATCCCGCATTGCTTCAGTCCACCCAGCTGAGATCGGGTACCAGTTTGAGCTGGGTAAATTCAGTATGGGTGTTGCGGCCCCTCCAGCCCGTCAGGCTGAAAGCTGTACACAGCACTCGGATGCGCCGCGCAACTAGCTGCGGCTGTGCCGTGGGCTGTACATCTGGTCGAAAGGTCGGGTGTCTAATTTTTTAAAAATTTGATTGACAGATTTATTGATTTATTCATGGCTGTGTAGCTGCACCAAACATGTACATGATTGGTTTAATGATTAGTTGATTGATCCAATGATTGATTGATTGACAACTTAGTCATTATTCGCGCCGCCCGTTCGCAGAGACGCAGATTGACGGCTCCCGCGTCGAGGTGTCGCTCGCCAAGCCGGCCGACAAGAGCGAGCAGGGCTCCGCTAATCGGCAGAACCGTCTGGCAAACGGCGCTGGCGGCGGCGGCGGCAGCGCTGGCAACCCCGGACTCGGCGTCGGCATTCCTCAGTCGATGCCGCCGGGTTTCGGGCTTGTCGGCGCCGGCGGCGTCGGCGGCTTCAGCATCATCGGGGGTGGCGGCGCCGGCGGCGGCGGATTTCAACCTTTGACGCTGCCAACTGTGCCGCATACGAGCGGCGGCGGCGGCAGCGGCAGCGGCGCCGGCGGCGGTCTGTCGATCGCCTACAACCTGATCGGCGGGCAACCGCAGGCGGGACTCGAACCGCTGACCCTGGCCTACTGCTCGCAGTTCCTGGCCGCCGGGCACCCCGGAACCGCGGCTTTGTCGCCAAGGTGACAATCGCGGCTTTTGATGAGTCACTCTGTTAATTGGTCACTCTGTCGATTGGTCACTCTGTTAATTGGTCACTCTGTTAATTGGTCACTCTGTTAATTGGTCACTCTATCGATTGGTCACTCTGTCGATTGGTCACTCTGTTAATTCGTCACTCTGTCGATTGGTTACTCTGTTAATTGGTCACTCTGTAGTTGTCGATTGGTCACTCTGTCGATTAGTCACTCTATCGATTGGTCACTCTGTCGTTTGGTCACTCTTTCGATTGGTCACTCTGTTAATTGGTCACTCTGTCGATTAGTCACTCTATCGATTGGTCACTCTGTCGTTTGGTCACTCTTTCGATTGGTCACTCTGTTAATTGGTCACTCTGTCGATTAGTCACTCTATCGATTGGTCACTCTGTCGTTTGGTCACTCTGTTAATTGGTCACTCTGTCGATTTGTCGCTCTATCGATTGGTCACTCTGTAGATTTTTTACTCTCCGAGTTTGTCACTCTATCAATTAGTCACTCTGTTAATTAGTCACTCTCTGAGTTGGTCACTCTTTGAGTTGAGTCTCTAAGTATATCACTCACCTAATAAGCCGCTCTGGTCACTCTTTCAAAGGTTCTCATCCAGTATTTTTTTCATTTTTCGAGGTTTTACTATTTGCAATGAGCACTTTTGTGAGTTGATCACTCACCATTAGTAATCCCGACTATTCGGCAGGCTAATCGCTCCCCAGCTGGCTCCGAATGGCATTTACCTGACCAGCGGTCCGGACAGCCCAAAGCTGCCCGCATTTGGCTTCGGCTCATTCAGCAACGGTGGTGGCGGCGGCGGCGGCGGTGGCAGCAGCAGCGGCGCCAACGGCAGCGGCGGAACAGCTCTCAATGGGCGTCGAGTCCTGCGCAACGCGGCCGGCACTCGATCCGCCGGAGCGCGTAACCATAGCAACAACAATGCCGGGCAGCAGCATCATCAGCACCAGCACCACCACCAGCAGCAGCAGCAGCAAAATCAGCAGCAGCAGCAACATCAACAACAACAACAACAGCAGCAGCAATTGCAGCAGCAGAGAATGAAACGCAGTCAAGTTGACGTGAGTAGCTAACTAATTCTCTGTCTGATTTAGAGCAGGAGCCCTTGCCCTGACTGTGTTTCTGCCCTTGACATTCGCTTCGTGAAGGAATACCCCCACTAATCTTTGTGGGAGAATCGCCCCTTACTAATCTCCGTGGGAGAATCGCCCCTTACTAATCTCCGTGGGAGAATCGCCCCTTACTAATCTCCGTGGGAGAATCGCCCCCTTACTAATGTTCGTGGGAGAATCGCCCCCTACTAATCTCCGTGGGAGAATCGCCCCTTACTAATCTCCGTGGGAGAATCGCCCCCTTACTAATCTCCGTGGGAGAATCGCCCCCTTACTAATCTCCGTGGGAGAATCGCCCCTTACTAATCTCCGTGGGAGAATCGCCCTCTTACTAATCTCCGTGGGAGAATCGCCCCCTTACTAATGTTCGTGGGAGAATCGCCCTATTATTAATCTCCGTGGGAGAATCGTCCTCTTACTAATCTCCGTGGGAGAATCGCCCTCTTACTGATCTCCGTGGAAGAATCGCCCTCTTACTAATCCCCGTGGGAGAATCGCCCCTTACTAATCTCCGTGGGAGAATCGCCCCTTACTAATCTCCGTGGGAGAATCGCCCCTTACTAATCTCCGTGGAAGAATCGCCCTCTTACTAATCCCCGTGGGAGAATCGCCCCTTACTAATCTCCGTGGGAGAATCGCCCCCTTACTAATGTTCGTGGGAGAATCGCCCCTTACTAATCTCCGTGGGAGAATCGCCCCTTACTAATCTCCGTGGGAGAATCGCCCCCTTACTAATCTCCGTGGGAGAATCGCCCCCTTACTAATGTTCGTGGGAGAATCGCCCCTTACTAATCTCCGTGGGAGAATCGCCCCTTACTAATCTCCGTGGAAGAATCGCCCTCTTACTAATCCCCGTGGGAGAATCGCCCCTTACTAATCTCCGTGGGAGAATCGCCCCCTTACTAATGTTCGTGGGAGAATCGCCCTATTATTAATCTCCGTGGGAGAATCGTCCTCTTACTAATCTCCGTGGAAGAATCGCCCTCTTACTAATCCCCGTGGGAGAATCGCCCCTTACTAATCTCCGTGGGAGAATCGCCCCTTACTAATCTCCGTGGGAGAATCGCCCCTTACTAATCTTCGTGGAAGAATCGCCCTCTTACTAATCTCCGTGGAAGAATCGCCCTCTTACTAATCCCCGTGGGAGAATCGCCCCTTACTAATCTCCGTGGGAGAATCGCCCCTTACTAATCTCCGTGGGAGAATCGCCCCTTACTAATCTCCGTGGAAGAATCGTCCTCTTACTAATCTCCGTGGGAGAATCGCCCTCTTACTAATCTCCGTGGGAGAATCGCCCCTTACTAATCTCCGTGGGAGAATCGCCCCTTACTAATCTCCGTGGGAGAATCGCCCCTTACTAATCTCCGTGGGAGAATCGCCTCTTACTAATCTCCGTGGGAGAATCGCCCCTTACTAATCTCCGTGGGAGAATCGCCTCTTACTAATCTCCGTGGGAGAATCGCCCTCTTACTAATCTCCGTGGGAGAATCGCCCTCTTACTAATCTCCGTGGGAGAATCGCCCCTTACTAATCTTCGTGGAAGAATCGCCTCTTTACTAATCTATTTAAAGGACATTCAAATAAAATTGCAGTCTCAAATGTATTCCATTTTTTAATTTCCAACGCCAACAATCTTAGATTCATTTTATCGCCTAAAGCTGATAAAATTCTGCTGGCATTTTTATTAAGAAAAAAAGTTTTTCTTTTAATTAAGCCAAATGAACTCTACAGAGTTAGACTTTAGCAAAGCAAGTTGGTTGCACAGTAGCATTGACAAAGCAGCATTTGGTTGAAAGCAAGCAGCTCAAAGATTTGGGGTAACAAAAATTTTGCCCACCAGCAAAGCAAAGTCGATTCTCTTTTTTTTCTCATACCTCAGATCGCCAGTATTTTTTCTTTCGTTATCTCGAAAACGAACTCTTTCCAAAGAAAGCGCCAACAGAAACAATCGACTGAGTTGGCACTGCGAGATCTCGAACTTTGACCCGCAAGCTCTTCGGCCTTTAACTTCTCATTTTGCTATCTTCACAAAAAGCCTTTACGCATTAAAGCTTTTTTATCTACGAAGCTTATTGCATTGCTGAGTTGTGTTCCCCCTAATAAACTCTCGCAACAGCTGTTGGACGAACTTTGCGCCAGGAATGGACTCGGCTCGCCGAGCTATCAGGTGCAAAGCCAGGAGCTACTGCATCCAGTTACTGGCGCCCAGAGCAGCTGGTTCCTTGGCCGGGTGAGACATTGGCTATTGCGGTTTAGTTTTTTGGCAATTAACTCTGCAGGGTGCAAATTTTTGTCAAATTTAGCTACTCCAATCGGAAACTAGTTATTTAAACCTCCTCCCCTCACCCTCTCCCCTAGGCCTCTCCTCCCCTAGGCCTCTCCTCCCCTCGCCCTCTCCTCCCCTCGCCCTCTCCTCCCCTTACCCTCTCCCCTAGGCCTCTCCTTCCCTCGCCCTCTCCCCTAGGCCTCTCCTCCCCTCGCCATCTCCTCCCCTCACACTCTCCTCCCCTCACCCTCTCCCCTCGCCTTCTCCTCCCCTCACCCTCTCCCCCTCACCCTCTCCTCCCCTCACCCTCTCGCCCTCTCCCCCTCACCCTCTCCTCCCCTCACCCTCTCCCCCTCACCCTCTCCTCCCCTCACCCTCTCGCCCTCTCCCCTCACCCTGTCCTTCCGTCGCTCTCTCCTCCCCTCGCCCTATCCTTCTCTCACCCATACCTACCCTCACCCTCTACTTCCTTATCCTCTCTTGACCTCTTCTCCCTAACAATTTTTCATCCCTAATAACTCTTTCACCAAATCTCTCTCCCACTGCACAACAAACTGTGTAAACACAGCTCTTCTATCTATACTCTTCATAAAAAAATTGTTTCGTTTTTCTACACTACTACAACCTTAAGTAGTGCAGTAGGCAAGCGACAAAAACAAAAAATAATGACACAACATGACGGTATTCTCAGGTGACTCTGAGCGGCTCTCACGGCGGCGCCATTCCGCCCCGCCAGTTCAGCGCCTTCCGGTTCACCCAGACAACGGACGAAGCTCGCTCGGCCGCCGCCGAGTCCGCCCTGATGCAGCTGTACCAGCTTCCAGTCGGGGCCGGCGGAATCGGAGGCCTGGGCGGCGGCGGCGGCGGCGGTGGACTCGCCGCTTTTCCAGCTGATCCGAGTCAGGCAGCCTTCTTGGCGGGTGAGCAGGTCGAGGAGGATGGGAGATGGGAGATAAAAACCAAGGAGAACGGATCAAATGAACTTATTCAAAATAGCTCTCGCAAAAATATGTTTTCACAAAAATCTTTCTTGTAAAAATCAGAGCAAATCAATAATGAAATCAAAATTAACAGCAATTAATCAATCCAAACAATTCATTTATCAAACCGATTGGTTGATCTATGAGACTAACAAAATGAGTTCATCAATCAGGTCAGGGAATCAACCACATCAACACATCAATCAGATCAGGAAATCAACTAAATCAACACATCACTCAGGTCAGGGAAGAAGCCGAAATAAACAAATCAATCAGATCAGGCAATAAATCAAATCAACGCATGAATCAGATCAGGGAATAAATCAAATCAACACATCAATCAGATCAGAAAATCAGCTAAATCAACGCATCAATCAGGTCAGGGAATCCATCAAATCAACACATCAATCAGTTCAGGGAATCAACTAAATCAACACATCAATCAGTTCAGGGAATCAACTAAATCAACACATCAATCAGGTCAGGAAATCAACTAAATCAACACATCAATCAGGTCAGGGAATCCATCAAATCAACACATCAATCAGGTCAGGGAATCCATCAAATCGACACATCAATCAGGTCAGAGAATCAACTAAATCAACACATCAATCAGGTCAGGGAATCCATCAAATCAACACATCAATCAGGTCAGGGAATCAACTTAATCAACGCATCAATCAGGTCAGAGGAGAAGTCAAACCAACACGTCACTTTCCTCCCCAATCGATCAATCAACCGCCTTTCCCCAGGCCCAACGGGCCAAATCTGCGCCCCCGCTCCCCCGCTGGCTTTGCCACCAGCCGTTGCCACGTCGACGTTTGACTGGGCCTCGGCAGCGTCCAGTTGTTGTTCGTCAACCTCGTCGACATCAATGTCATCTTGTGGCGGAGCACAGCAGTGCGACTTTGTCACTCTGCAGGCTCTACCGCCTGGGTCCTGCGACCAGTTCTGCTTTGCAGCGGCTCAGCCGCTCACGCAGCAGCCGCTGCAGCAGCAACAACAGCAACAGCAGCAGCAGCAATTTTGTTGCTGCGGTAGTCCGTTTTGTGATTCAGGTTGTCTTCTTCAAAGGGGACAGGGCAATTCAAAGTTTCGCGTTTTTTTGGTTGTCGTTGTCAAATCGTTTGCGTTGTTTTAGTTGATTAGTTGATTCCTGGAAAAAACTGTCTGTATTTTATCTTCCTTTTAAAGCAAGCCACAAACGATATTGCCACCCCGAACTTGCCTCCTGCAGCCGCCCAATTTAACTCAAGTCTCCAGTACGCAGCGGCACCTGGCACTCTGATCCAGCCTCCTCAGCAGCATCATCATCAGCAGCAACAGCAGCATCAGCATCAACAACAGCACCATCATCATCATCACCACCAGCTGCATCCGGGAGACGGGGCCTATCAAACGCTGGTGTACACCAATCCGGCGGCGGCGGCTGCGGCTGCGGCTGCCGCTACTGCTGCCGCCGTGGCAGCTTCGGCCTCCGGGCACAATCCGCTACCGCAGCAGCATCAGCAGGCTCCGCTGGTGTCCGTCGCTAATCCGAATCGCAGCAGCGCGGCAGCTGGAAATGTCGTCGTCAGCGTAGGCGGCGGGCTCAGTGCCGGCGGAGGCGGCGGTGGTGGTGGTGGCGGCGGCAGCAGCAGCAGCGTTGGCAGTGGCCCCGGTGAGCAGCCGTTCACGATTTATCAGAATTGACTGAACTGAACAAGTCTTTTTTCTATATTTTTTCTGCTACTTTTTTCTTTTTAATATTTTCGCTTGTGCGTTATTTGCTTCTTAATTTTAAACTGTTTCTCCAAGACAAAACCTCGCTCCGATTGTGTTTCGAGTAGACTTTTTTTCTCTTTGCTAAGCTACACAGAGAATTCTGTTTTTCCCTTACTTATTTAAACCACTTTCCTCAGCCAGTATGCAGAAGCCTTTTTATTTTCCGACATTAGGATAAAGTCTCTGTTCCTTCTGGTACATCAGTAGGCAGGCAATTTTTGGTTGCTAATTGCATATCTAGCTAACTTAACTCAGATGAGATAAAATCATAAGGAAAATTAGGAAAAGACTAGCACTGTCTGTAGCAAAAATATTGCAAATCGTGTTTTTGACTGCTCACTTTTTTATTTTTTATTTTATCACGTCGCCTTTATTACGCTTAAGAACTGCTCACGCGAGCGTATATTATTGTACGGTATTTTGCAATCTTCATTCTACTTTTTGTTCGTCTCAGTTACCGAATTTGCTTTTCTGTTTTCTCTCTTTTGCGTGACTTTTTATTTGTGTGAATTTTTTGTTTTAAAGAAGTGTCGACGCTTACCTTAACGGCCCTAGATGTTCATGCGATAGCTACGTGGTGGAGTATTTGTGACTGTCCCTAAGATGGCAGCAAACAGAAGTTAGGATTTTTCATTTTTGTGTAATGGATATGCGATACAATTGACTATCGAACCGGGCTTGAAAGGCAAACTGATTTACGGTTTTTCGTACTGGACTTTAGTACGATTAGTGTGATTTTTATTTTTATCGTATAATCGTAGCTATAATTATTGGTGCAATCAAATCACTCTTTTTTTGCTCTGCTACCGGATATTAGATTTTTTAATTTAAACAAGTGGTGATTCTGTGCAATCTTTATTCAATATTCACTGATCAAAACAAAAAATTAATTTTGGCAATTTTCACCCATAGGGAATAAGTAGAAAAAATATTGCCTGTGATTGTAATGCTTCTGATCCTCCAATGTCTTTTGAAAATGATTTTTACGCGCTCACTATATTTGTATGGATCTTAAAAGTAGTACGTGACTAACTTTTTAAATTAATTTTGCGATATAATCTGTGCTACTGACTATTTCTTTTTTAACGATAAATAAGTCCCCCGCTTTGACAATATTTATCTGAATGATCCCATAAGTGCGACCGATAAAAGTATATAATATCATAGAATTTATGTATTTATTAACATGCATAAAATCGTTTTATGAATTGCGTCCTATTTATCCAGAAAACTTCAGTTGCTTTATTTAATTTTAGCAAAATTTGAGTCCACTCAAATTGCTTTTACTTTATTGTTTGACTCTATTTTCGCCTTCGATTAAAAAACGTCGAATTTTATTTTGTAATTTTTCAAATGGAGGCATCTTTCTTTCCTTTAAATTGTTTATGTCGCATCTAATTTTAGTTCTGTGTTATTCATCGCAAAAAATTAATACGTACCTTATTTTTTATGAACAATTGTGCTTCTCAATTTCGACCAAAATTTGCTTACAAAATAATTTTTACCCAGCCCAGAATTCTCAACATAGGAAATGGTACGAACCGCGCGCTGATGCAAAACTAATGTAAAAAAATATTGTAATTTTTGGGACAATAGTTGTTTATACTTCGCAAGTAGACTTGTCAACAAATACCCTCAAATTTATTAAGCTTAAGCCATACAGAGAAATCCTTTTTCTAAGAAATACATTATAGTCTTCAAACATTTCACTTAACTGAAGTAATGAAAAAAAATTCAAGACTCTTAATTCGGATGTTTTTTGCTTTTTTGAGCTTCTTTTGACCTTTTGGATCTGCAGGATATCCCTCAAAAGCCCAATATTTTACCGTTTTAACTAATTAGTCAAAAACTTTGCATAAAAACATTTTTGTGAACAATTGTGAACAAATTATAAAAACTAAAAAATGGTTAAATTAGCACACAAAGCCGGAAGATGTCATCATCAAATATCATTGTCACTTTTGAGCAAAGTTGTTTTAGAAAGGTAATAACATTTGGGAAAAGCCATTAAAAAATTACTTGTCATTTAAAAACATTTTATAGCACAGAAACAGCAAAACACTTGGTAAAATATTCTTGGTTAAAAATTTGGCAAGTAAAATTTCTAAATTCCCTTCGTTGTCAATCAATCATATACAGATTAATTCTAGTGGCACGCGTCAAACTTAAAGTTTATTGGCAGTGACCAATTGACAAAAATGAAAAGCTAAAAAAACTAAGTAATGAGTATCACACAATATTTTTTATTGGAAGCTATTTGTTTAGAAAAATCACAAAAAATAATTTTCAGCTCCATTTAGGATCTTAATAAGAGGAAAAATTAAACTGATTTGTGATTGAGTTGTAAATAGGTACAAATAAAATTCAAGGACTTCTAGAATAGTTTAACAAAACAAAAGTAACTTCGAGTGGTCCTTGATAAAATTTCCACACAACACAAGAAAACGGTAAGGGAATCACAACTCGTTAAAATCAAACTAAAAAGCTACTTCGACCTGCGAAATAAAAATTTGGGTTATCAAACCATTGGTTGATTGATATACGCTATTCTGTTTTTGTGCGAGTGCTCACAGCTGAGGCTGGGAATTCTTCAATTTCACAATCCCCGTCGTTCGAACCGGACTTAACCAGCAGAAAATTTTCCATGTAACTGCAGGCCCGTTCGTGAGCCGCGCGTCCCGTGGCCACGTCCAACAGCATCTCGGCGATGTCCTCCGCCACAGCGTGATGCAAAGCAGAGCCGAACGAAATAATTCGATCACCAATGTGCTCGGCTAAGAGTTCGAGGCTGCTGCAGATTCGGCCGCACGCCGTGCATCTAAAAATAGATTCAAGGGGCGCGAGACTTGAGATTTGAGAATGTACATGTGGGATAGAGGGGGAAAATATCGATTTGAGAATGTACATTAGATTGAGGGGACGAATTTCGGTTTAAGAATGTATAGGCGATAGAACGAATCTATTTGATAATTTATGCATTGGTTAATGCATCATGTAAACAAGGACAGGAAGCACGAAATAAACCTGGCAGGCCGACCAGCCGGGGCAAAGGCGGACCAGCAGAGCCGGTGCCGACGCTGCGAGGCCTCAGCTGCTCCGGGCAGGTCGCCGGCCTCCTCCTCGCAGGAGCCGAGAAACAGGGCGCGCAGCAGGTGATTGTGCAGCGCCGACAGATGGTGCCGCCCACTGAATCCGGCGCCGCAGTACTGGCAGACTACGTCGGCATTGTTCGACACGATTATGGTCGCATCCGCAGCGGTTTGCGAGTCGGCGGCGACTGTCTCGGAGGATTCAACGGCTGTTAAACGGCGCCGCCAGACCTCCGCAGCGGCTGCCAGACCCTGGTCAGAGGATTCGGTCCAGCTGATTAAAAAATCAGTGATCTTGTCCTGGCCAGAGCAGACACCTTTGCCAGTGCGAACGTGTCGAAGCTCCAGACCGCCGGCGTCGCAGTAAAACTGGCCGCCGTCGCTGTTCCCGCCGACAAAGAATTGCTCGACATCGTCGGCGCTGACTCGATCGGCGACGTAGTCAACCAGCAGGGAGATTATTCGATGCATAAGTACCGTATGCGGCTGCTGCGGTTGGTCCTCGCTGACCGAAGCGAGGGTCCGAAAAGAGGAGGAGGATGATAGTTAAGTCGAAGATAATTTTTAGTAGGCAAAGAATCGGAAAAAAAACTTTCTAGTCTAATTTAGACGGGTAAATGCCTCATCATCTAATATAATCAATTTTGTGTAAAAGTGACGCAAATATTGCAAAGCCCGTTTTGCATTTGATTTTTAATTTTTTCTTATCCAGAACTGCATAAGACGGGATTCACAATTGCACGTTTTCTAATCTAGATTTCACTAAAGACCCATCAGTTAAACATGCGTTTATAACTAGGCTATACTGGCGGAGGGCCAGAATTAGGGCAAGTTGACTTCACCTCTAAGCTGTTTATCTAACGTTTAGGTAAACCAAACGTTTTCTAACAATTAAACAACCTGTTGAACCTGTTAAGTCCTTCCTGTTCCATTCTTGACAGGCTGCAACACTGAAGCAGCAAAAATGATCACTGGCCAGAGACGTAGCTATGCGATAACTACGAGCGTACTAATTACTCCAGATTGTAGGAAAAAAGCTAGGCAGCTTTTCTAAGCAGCACAGGAATTTTGGTTGCTTAAAACTTTAGACTCTGCTCCAACCGAAGTCAAGATCATTGTGCAGTCAAACAGAGAGCACATAGCGTAGTGCAAATTTGCATCCCTTGTCACCAAAGAGCTGCGCAATAGTGTACTTCGTACTTGTGTTTGACGAAATTTACATCAAACTGTTTATTTGCTACACTAGTATCAACCTGTACATGCACTGTTAACACATGTGTATGCAATTAAATAGCTTTTAATTAATTTTGTTAGATATTTGTTTTTCAATGATAAAAATGCTTAATGTATGCTTAGCCAAGTTTATTTTCTACACTTGCAAACCAAGGACACCTTCCTTGCGAGACTAATTAGAAGGTGTCCTTGGAAGAAAAGTTTTTGGAGTCCAATTTTCGCGAAAAAATACACTGCAGAGATGGGAAATTTGCAGTTCTTTCGACATACAATTAAAGATTGCGCTTGATTGGAAGCAAATGCAAGTCTCATATTTTGAATATGTGCTTCTTATTCAAGTAGGTACGTCTTAATTTATGAAAAATTGATCTTCCTATTATTTTATTGATATTTAATTCACTTTCGAAAAAGCTACTAAATGACAAATAGCGAATCCAGAGACAATCGGACATTGAAATGTGACTGGACCAACAAAGCTATCCAAAATACTGATTGATAGAAAGGTTCTTTAAGTAAAACAGACTTGATTAGATTAGGATCAGAACCTGCGCAGCTGCTAAAATATCGTTTTATTGAAATTATAATTTTTGAGAAAAGTTTTACAAGGGAAATAATTGAAAACTTCAATATTTCACAAATAAGTATCTACATAGCTCGATAGAGTAAGAAAGTAGGAACCACATATTAAAATATGAGATTAGCATCTGCTTCCAATCGAGCGCAATCTTTAATTTTGTGTCCAAGTCTGCAAATTTTTTATCTCCGTAGTGTATTTTTCGCGAAAATTGGACTCCAAAAACTTTCCAAGAAACGAAGTGTCCTGTCCTTCTACCTAAGGTCTCCTTGTTGCAAACCTCTCGAGCTGTCTAAAAAAGCTGTTCGCTGCACGGTGAAATATGACAAGCCAAAAAGCAAGCAAGCACTCACCGATAATTTCTAGCCAAATGATTGAAAAAATAGCTATAAAACGAACTTGGCGAATGAAAATGCAGCTGGCAGGCTGGGCAGATCAGTACGGTACGGCTGATGCTGTACCGTTCAATTCGCAAGGACACGCAGTCCCCAATCAGTTGGGCCACGTGTGATCGCCGGTATTCAGCCAGTGCAGAACGCTCCGACGCGCTTGTTGAGGCCATGCGGAGACGCTGCTCCTTAGGCGCTTGGAGGCAGCGGAAGACGCTCAACAAGTGAGCGGCCAAGTTGTCAACGCCGATGTTGCAGATGGAGCAGAGCATCAGGCGGGAGCGGTTGCGGAATAGCAGGCGCTGCTTTGCCTGTTTCACTGCCAAGTGTCTGAAAGTGTCCACAGCGCTGTAGGATACAAACCTGAGAATGATTCTGAAGTCTCATTACAAACCTGAGAATGATTCTGAAGTCTCATTACAAACAGAATGATCCTGAAGTCTCATTACAAACCTGAGAATGATCCTGAAGTCTCATTACAAACCTTAGAATGATCCTGAAGTCTCATTTCAAACCTTAGAATGATTCTGAAGTCTCATTACAAACCTGAGAATGATCCTGAAGTCTCATCACAAACCTGAGAATGATGCTGAAGTCTCATTACAAACCTGAGAATGATCCTGAAGTCTCATCACAAACCTGAGAATGATGCTGAAGTCTCATCACAAACCTGAGAATGATGCTGAAGTCTCATCACAAACCTGAGAATGATCCTGAAGTCTCATCACAAACCTGAGAATGATCCTGAAGTCTCATCACAAACCTGAGAATGATCCTGAAGTCTCATCACAAAGCTGAGAATGATGCTGAAGTCTTATTACAAACAGAGCGATCCTGAAGTCTCATCACAAACAGAATGATCCTGAAGTCTCATTACAAACCTGAGAATGATCCTGAAGTCTCATCACAAACCTGAGAATGATGCTGAAGTCTCATCACAAACCTGAGAATGATCCTGAAGTCTCATCACAAACCTGAGAATGATGCTGAAGTCTCATCACAAACCTGAGAATGATCCTGAAGTCTCATCACAAACCTGAGAATGATGCTGAAGTCTCATCACAAACCTGAGAATGATCCTGAAGTCTCATCACAAACCTGAGAATGATGCTGAAGTCTTATTACAAACAGAGCGATCCTGAAGTCTCATCACAAACAGAATGATCCTGAAGTCTCATTACAAACCTGAGAATGATCCTGAAGTCTCATCACAAACCTGAGAATGATGCTGAAGTCTCATCACAAACCTGAGAATGATGCTGAAGTCTCATCACAAACCTGAGAATGATCCTGAAGTCTCATCACAAACCTGAGAATGATGCTGAAGTCTCATTTCAAACCTGAGAATGATCCTGAAGTCTCATTTCAAACCTTAGAATGATTCTGAAGTCTCATTTCAAACCTTAGAATGATTCTGAAGTCTCATTTCAAACCTTAGAATGATTCTGAAGTCTCATTTCAAACCTTAGAATGATTCTGAAGTCTCATTTCAAACCTTAGAATGATTCTGAAGTCTCATTTCAAACCTTAGAATGATTCTGAAGTCTCATTTCAAACCTGAGCATGATTCTGAAGTCTCATTTCAAACCTTAGAATGATTCTGAAGTCTCATTTCAAACAGAATTATACTTAAGTCTCACTACAAGCCTGAGAATGATTCTGAAGTCTCATCACAAACAGAATGATTTTAAGAATATTGATTTTATACTATCGGATGTAAGAGGGTGATCCTAAAGTCTCAATTTTCAACGAGCTATCCAGAGGTTTCGTGTTTAGTACTTGAAAAATAGTTTCAAGGTCAAAATTGCATCAAGAAATTAAAAAAAATTGACGGTCGACTCACTTATAGGGCACCACCTTCAGCTTCTGTTCTGGAGGGTGGTGCTGCGATGGTGGCGGGGGCGGTGGCGGCAGCGGGGGCGGAGTCGGCGGTGGCTGCAAAACTGACGGAGTGGCCATTGGCTCAGTCTTGATTGTCACATCGGATGAAGATGATACAGCGGTATTCCGGGCGGCTGCTTCATCATTTGCAGACGTAGACGAAGCAGCAGCAGCAGCAGCGACAGCAGCAGCGGCAGCAGCAGAGGCAGCAGCAGCAGCAGCAGCCTTAACCGCAGCCAGTGCGGAGGCAGTCTTCAATTGCAATTTGTCAACAGCCGTCTGACAGCGGCGACAGAAAAACTCCTTAGCCCGTTCAGATTGAACACGGAGTTCGACAGTAGGATCGTCAACTCCAGCCATGAAAACAATGAAATGGCCAAGCAGTTCCGCGTGCAGCCGATCGGTTTTAGTGTCCACAACCAGGCTGGCCCGTTCGCACAGATGGTGCGCAAACGGTACAAAGCCGGAAAAGTGCATGCAACAGAGCCGGCAATAGGGGATGGGGAAATCGGCCGGCATAACCATAAAAAATGAGTCCCAGTGCCGTTGCAGCGCGTAATTGTAAAACGATTGGCTGCCTCCGCGAGTGAATGCAGAGCGCAGCAGTTCGAGGATGTGATCCTCTGTCTGTTGATGCCGACTCGAATCAACTGGCAGCAAAGTCTCGCATACAGTGCAGACTTTAGCGCGGCTGTGACTGTGACTGCGGCTGCGACTGCTGCTGCTACTGTGCCCGCTTTGATGCTCGCAGCTCTTTCTTTTGCGACCGTGTCCATGCAAAGTGACGTGACGAGTGCCTGTGGCTGGTGACGACATTTCACTGCAGGTCTTATTCAGTTTAGTCTTTGGATTCTTCTTCGATGATATAAACGAGCAATATCTTTAAAAATATTTTTCAGCCTGCTGAAATGCAAAACACTTAGAGTGTGCTATTTTAAAATAAAACAGGCTGGAACTTTAAACATTTTATTTGCTTATTAGTTTTGGCAATAGAATTAGCGCAAACGACACATATACAAAATTCAACGAAAAGTAGCAACTTAGAATTTAATTTTAACTTTTTTTAGTTTATTTCTGCCAAATTAAATTTATCAATTAGCAAAAAATCAATTCCAAAATGATCTTTTTTAATTATTTCATTCATAAAAAAATAAAATAAAGAGTAAAATAAAAGCTTTTCAGTTGCTCTTAGCAAATGAAAAGGTTATAAGTTTTTTAGACAATTTCACTAAGAAAAATTTTCATTTTAATGTTTCAAAATAACTTTAATTTGTTGATAGTTTATGAGCAAAGCTTTCTCACAGTGGGCTTTGATCCAAAAAATACCCCATTAAATTTTCTCACCATAAGCTAAGACGATAGTATAATTTTTGTGTGGAATAAATGCAGCATTTTGAAATATTACAACGAAATTATGAAATCTACATAGGAACGCAAAATTAAGTCCTATTAATTATTCATTTAAAAACTGGGTAGATACGACGATAAGTAGCTTCTGCTTATAACAAATAGGAATACACTTAAAAAGCTATTTACAACGAATTAGTAAAAAATAAAGTCGCTGAATAAAGATATGAAAAAACTCACGTCAATATTTTCAATAACGTAGTTTACATATGCAGTCCATGCCAACTTACGTAATTTACAATGTCCATGCGTAAGTAAGTTTCGTTTATGCAAGCGTACATTCGATTTTAATGACTTCGATCCTTCTTAACTTTTTCGCTACTCATATTTTATAGCTAGTAAAAAAATAAAAAGACTATATGAAGGGCTTTCGTAAATACAGCCCGTAATACATACGCTCTTTAATACGGAAGAAATATTCTGATTCTTGTTGCACGATTTCAATCTTACATGCAGCACATATTTAACTTGTTGTAAAATTAAAAATTGTCAATAATTTTTAATTAATTATTTTCGTAAGTTAATCCTTCCTTTTTTATAATTTTGATAAAGTGATGTGACTCGACCCACCAGTTGAGTCGCTGCTGCCTGAGCTAGACCCAAGGACGACTGAAGCATCATTGCTCTTCTTCTAACTTCATTATCTTCTTAAGTAGTCCTTGGCTAGACCTCGAAGGAAAACTCTCGCTTGACCCACTCCGAAATGATGAACTGGTGGCTTAGATATGACTGCGCGGCTAAGGTCCTAAGTACTATACTTAATTATCTGGCCCAATGAGTTTTCTAAGGTAATCCCGGGGTGCGAACCCGGAACCTGCCACCAGCCATCAAGAATAGGCTCCTAAAACTAACCCCTGACGAGACGGGGCTCCCGGACGTTGGACCGTCAGCTAGTTTAGGGCGTCAGATAAAGTACAATAGCCAATAATAAGGGACTCAGCACATGGGATAACGATGGGCTGGCGAGCTCTAACAAGGACTTTAGACTTTAGGGGTGCAGGCCTCTTTCGAGGTGATTTGCAGAGGGAGCTGAGATTGAGGGGCTTTGCCTGCTGACGAGCCTGGGCGGGCTGCTCCATGCTAAAAGTACGTTACTAATCTGGGGGTTTTATCCCATGTAGAGGTTCATAAGGGGCCTGGCATGGTTAAATGAGAGACTCTTATCAGCCCCAATCTGTGCACGGCTTTTAGAGGGTTTTTATCATGGATGAAGGAATATCATGGATTGCTCATCTGCGAAATGTCTATGGCCCAAGCTCCCATGAATCCTGGACAGGCCTCAACCGGACAGGAGCCAGTCGGGGGACAAGGGTTCGGGGCCTGGAGAGAGCCTCGACACTGAACCAAAGTGTCACGAGATCCCGAAAGGTTGGAAAATCTGCTTCCTTAAATAGTGCCGATATCTCGCATCACGCGGCTGATTTGTGAGCCTGACGTCCGGACGACCTTGAGCTCCAGCTCCACTCCGATTGGCTGGAAAGCTGTATATGATGACTCATGGGGTGGGTGGTGATGACCCAACAATTTTATTATTTTTCTATGACTATTTTTAATAGTCATAGAAAAATATGGATTACACGGTTGTAAAGAGGATGACACGCCTAATCCGAAATCCTAAAAATATTGGTTGTACTTAAATTGCACAAGGAATAATCTACAAGTACGTTGCTAATTACCCAAGTTCGTTCCGCTTTAGTGAACCCGAACAATACGAGTAGAGCGTAGGAGGGGTGGGCGTCAAGGTCACCCGTGGTTACGCAGCCCGGGGTAGAACGATGAGTCACCCGATGAGTCATCCTATTACTGGTAAAACAGGCTGTAGCATGCCTGGGTGGGACTGATACAGGCTGGGGCACGCATAGCGATGGAGCACAAACAACTGGAGGGCGAAAAGATTCTGGGTTGGCCAAGCCAGGATTCATCAAAAGGTTTGATAAAGTTTTATTTGATCGTTTTGATCCAGTACATGAATCATTTTGATAGTCGTTACTCTCGTATGATCATTCATAAATTCGTAGTTGAATATAGGCGACAAAACAAAAAATTCTGCATGTTCTTGCATTAAAGATACATGCTAATTCACATTTAGCGCAGAAGTTCATCTTAAAGTTTATGTAAATTTAAATTTGACCAGGACAAGATGCCCAAAGGTTGAGTCGCTGCTATCTGAGCTAACTACTCTAACGACAACAGGCCTTGCCTTCTCGCTTTAGCCGTCCCAAGGTTTGGTAGCTTTGGGTCTTACGGAGCGGCTAGGTACCTTACGTACATGCATTACCCTTGGTAATCCAGGGGTGCGAACCCGGAACCCAGCTGAAGGAATAGGCTCCTAAAGCTATACCCCTGACGAGAGCGTCAGCTATTTTAGGGCTTTAATTAAAGTACATTAGTCGATAATAAATGTACAACGGCCCTCTGATTACATGTACGCCCTTAAATCATGGATGCTAAATGTAGTTTGCCATAGAAATTTTGCCCAATATCCATTTGATTTAACCTTAAAAATTTTCTGGCAGTTACGAGTAAATCGGGCAAAATTAAGTCTATTGTCATTAATGGTCACGATTTTCTCCCCACTAAACAAAAAGGTCATGGTATAATACGGGACTCTGCACAGGGTAATATCAACGATGGCAAACTCTAAGAAGGACTTTTTCAAGGGTGCAGTGAGCTTCTTTCAAAAGGGATCATTGGAGCAGCAACAACATAGGAATACTATACTAGCCTTTAGTGGGAAGATTCATGCTCTAAAAGTAACGATAAATTGCTCGTCAAGCGTGCGAATAGATCTCCAAATACGTTCGAGATTAAACCAGTTGCTTTCCGTTTGAATAAACCTGAACAATATACGTAGGGCTAGAGAAAGGATGGGCGTCAAGGTCACCGGTGGTTGCGCAACCCAGGCCCCAAATCCGTGATCCACTTAGATGTAACCAGCATTGTGTTCCTTTGGTTCGATGCCACTCAATTCTGCAGTCAGAATCCTGTGCCCTAAAGGGATCGAGACAGGTTAGCTACTACTATAAATAGGATAATTGTAAATTTAATCTAATTTACTATATTCTACTGCTCTCTCCTTTCACATGATAATTAGTATCAACATTCTAAGCATTATATTTGACAGTGATTAACTGCTCAATTTATTAGAGGCCAAATCAAGCCCACGTACGTTTTGAATCCTCACAGTACGTTATTAGCATGACAGAACTTAATGTCCCAATCAAACTTCATCGTACCATCCAGATCTTGCAGGATTGAAGTTGCTGTGCAGTAAATGGTCTGTTCTCTTTAATAATAACCATGACTTGACTTCGTGAAAATTAGCTATATCTGCATCTTCCAAATTCGAATCAGATCTGAATCTATCCTACTGCGGGACCGTCCCTTGACGGTAAAGGCGCACGTTTCAGCCGAATCACAATAATCCTTTAATCTTTCAAAATACTGTACATGTGCTGCTCATATTTGCAAGCTACAGAAGGCAAATTATCAACTTAAACATGTCTAGATTAGATTCAATTATCCATTCAATTATTACACTATACAGTTCTTGATTTTTATGCACTTATTAATAGAAGGATCGGAAAAAACTAAAATTTTAAAGCGGGGAAATCACTTTTAAAACTGAAGCCAAATATGGAAGCCAAATGAATGCTATTTTTCGGGGAAAAAAAAGCTACTTAATCGACTCGAGCTAGCACCCTACAATCTAAACAAACGATGTAGGGGGTACAAGCTCAAGTCAAGGGTCAACAAAAGCCTTTTTTAGCAATGTAGAACTCTGTAGACTAAACATGCTGGGGGGGGGGCGGTCACGACCGAGGAGCTGCTATGTCCGCCCACGCACATCCCTGCATTCGGGCTACCATACCATAGTTGTGTACAAGCTGAACAAGCGACAGGCCTGGTCGATAAATCCGCCATTAAACAGTCGATTTGTGGCGCGCGGTCAGGAAATGATCGTTTTGTTATCTGTTTGTCCCACTAGATGGGATTTATCCGGCTCATAAGTGGTCAATTAATGGCATAAAATGCACCGCAGCTAAACGGATAAGAAACGCTAATAGAATAAGGATGGGCGGATACCAGAGAGATGGGTCCGGGTAGGTCTTTAACAGAAGAAATAGGGGAGTCAGGAAATAGTTTGTCCGGTTTTGATAGATAATAAATAATTTGTAATGGAATTTTCTCATCCCTTAAGAGCATTATGGAGCGCTGAAGAGCAGAGGGCACAAGACTGAGCAATAGAAAACCCGAGTCATCCTCAAGGGCATTTATAACTAGAGATCTCAATGGAAAAATAAATGGATAGATAGATAGATAGATAGATAGATAGATAGATAGATAGACACACAGATAGATAGATAGATAGATAGATAGATAGATAGATAGATAGATAGATAGATAGATAGATAGATAGATAGATAGATAGATAGACAGATAGATAGATAGATAGATAGATAGATAGATAGATAGATAGATAGATAGATAGATAGATAGATAGATAGATAGATAGATAGATAGATAGATAGATAGATAGATAGATAGATAGATAGATAGATAGATAGATAGATAGATAGATAGATAGATAGATAGATAGATAGATAGATAGATAGATAGATAGATAGATAGATAGATAGATAGATAGATAGATAGATAGATAGATAGATAGATAGATAGATAGATAGATAGATAGATAGATAGATAGATAGATAGATAGATAGATAGATAGATAGATAGATAGATAGATAGATAGATAGATAGATAGATAGATAGATAGATAGATAGATAGATAGATAGATAGATAGATAGATAGATGGATATATAGATAGATAGATAGATTTCTTGAATAAAGGCAAAAGAATGAATTCAGGACTGTGACAGTTTCATATCGGAATGCAATCCTTATTATTCCTATAAATTTCCCTTCTGCAATTTGATCAGAACTCAGTTTAGCCTGCAGGCGGTATTTAATTCCAGAAAATTCAATTTCCATACAATTTGAAGCCTCGCAAAACTAAAGATGAGGCCCTCACGAGTCACTGAAGTTTTTCTCGCACGGTTTTAGCTAGGAAAAAATGAATTTTTCTCTTCAACTGTCCTTTGCTGTATATTTACACGGTCTTTGTTTACCAGATAGTCTTGCATTCTGTTATTTTCCTATTTTTTTTCTGCCAATTCGCCTCGTTACTCAGCAAGTCAGAATCCTAACATTTCACTCCCAATCAGTTGTTCTAATACGCATGGGGGCTCTTTCGCAGCTGACGGTAGCGACAGAAACGCCAGTCTGAAGGGGGAAATCCGACACTTCGCTGATGGTGCCTGCGTTGCTTTTGATAGCTCGTAGCTTAGAAAACATCTTCTCACTTTATTATTGATCTTCTATAATGGTCCTTATTTGGGACGCTCAGAATTTTGATGAAGATTAAATACTCGTAAAAATTTCATACACAGCTAACGGGGAAATAAATATTTTATAATGTCTATCATTATTTTTCTTAATAGAGGCAGTCAAAATAAGAAAGTTTATAGAAATTGATCGATCCTAATTCATTAGAAAGCAAAAACTTTCGTAGCTACTTGATATTACATTTTTTTATTATTGTTGTCGAGAATAATGCCACAAATTAATTATTGCGTGAGCTAATTATCATCTCACAATGCCCATGCCCATGCAGAGCCAATTTTACAAATAAATTTCAGTAGACATTTGCGTCCTTGAAAACAAAACCTGATAGACTATGGGAAATCCAATTAGACTGAAACCCCTGTCCCCCTGGAGCAGCAGCCAACCAGAAGGCTCGAACATATCAAGATCTTGTCAAATGATGGGATTTGTTCGACCATTGAATTAGAGGAATAAAAGCAGAAAAATACTGATTGCAGAGTTGGTTCACTGCTGATAGAAAGTATTTATTTTATCTTTAGTTTTATCACTGACTTTGTTGAAAAACCCTGCCCAGTTACAGCAAATCAAAAGAGAAACATTTTCTTTAGCCCAATATTGCAAGATTATTAAACAATTTAGCTAAATTAACCTTAATTTTAATTATCCCAGTTTAAAATGCGAGGTCAACTAATAATTATCCTAGTTGCTGCTATTGTGGCATATCCTGGAGCTTATGTTGATGGATTTCACGTTGGGCTTGGTAAGTAATGATTCGCGCATATGAAAGATAAGAAGGATACAAGATGTACTGGGTGCTTCATAAACACGAAACTTCACAACGTAGACAAATGCTTTCAGCAGGCAGTGTCTACATTGTGATGTGTGCCGTTTGTGAAGTGTTGTACTAGTGAAAGTGCCTTGCTAAACGCATTTGTCTACGTTGTGAAGTGTCGTGTGTATGAAGCACCCCGCGATCTACTTTAGTTCACAATAATGGTACCTTGTGTCCTGAATAGTCGTAAGGTACTTTGAGCTTCGTTGCATGGTGCAGTATAGTTAGTGACTCAATTTGGGTACCATGTGCCTTTAGAATGATTATGTTTTTAGTATGGACGTATTATGTCGTGTCTTGATTATGGCACTGTAAGCATTGTGCACGGTGGCTCTGTATGTTGGGCATGAAATCTCGTGTCGCATGGAGCTTCGTGTGACAAAATTCTCTTGACATGTTGAAGCATTGATAACGAATGCATCGGATGTGCCGATTGTGTACACGGATAACGCAGTATGAAACTTGAATGTTCCATTGCTACATGCATTCTCCATGACAACCAATAAGATAAATAACAAAACATGCTCCAATAAATTTATTCTACTCACCCTAAACTCAGCCGACGAAGACCCAAACCCGGCATTCGAGTGGTTCGGTCAGAGCAGCAAAGTCGGACGGTTGCTGCCACCAGAGCAGCCCCCGTCGCAGGTGCTCTTGTCTGACAATCCTGCCCAGCAACCGACTTCAACTGCTATTAACAAACGATTTTTATTTCACTCCAACGGTGATTGTTCGGTGTTCCGAGTCCAGTGCTTCACTAACAGAGACTGCAACAGACGCTACAACAGTCTGAGCTACCGATGCGTCATGCACCGTTGCGCAATCACGTGCCATCGCGTCACTGGCGGTCGCCATGACGACTTGATCAAATAAATTCTTAGTTGCAGTTGATGTTAGATTGTCTAAGACTAAAGATTGAAAGCAATATTTACGAATTTTCTAATTTGTAATTCTCCACCATTGGTACAATTATAAATTTAGACAGCAGAATGTAATTGGCTCTAGGGAGTAGCCTGTTTTCAGGGTTAGATGCAAAAAAATTGTTGAAATATTGTTTAAATTTTCCCGAACCCAAAGCATCCAATCAAAAACATATGCAGTGACAAAAATTTAATTTAAATTGCTTAAATAGTACAGCACACACACAACACTCCAGAAGCAAGTAGAAAATAATAAAATTAGTACCCTACCACTGTTGTTTTCAGATTTTCAGATCAACATCCCATTCAAATAATAAAAAATTAAGCTTGAGCATCGGATGTTGTCCGATTTCAAAGCAGAGATTTGAAGCTGTCTCACGAGTTGTATCGAATAAGTCTTGATACGCCTACGCCTCGCAAAGCATAGGCTAACTTGCTTCGTTGATTTCTGGAAAGCCGCTGTATCAGATACAATGAAGTAGTCAATGTCTGCACTGAAGATGAATCCATGCAAAACAAAATGTGCGCATGCGATAGCTTTCTTTTGATTTATACTCTCGTGATTTTCTGAGTAACGCAGCAACTTTTGATACTTTAGATTTTGAGCATCACAAAACTTTGCTGCTAGCAAGGCTGCATCGCTTGAACAGGCAGCAAAGCGAAGTGCTACATCGCATGGTTGAACTTGATGAGAGATTTACCGACTTAACAGGGTATAAATGAAAATGATCTAATGCAAGATCACGGATGCAAAAACAGTATAGAAAATGACTTGAAGTTATAAGAGCGAAAAATATGTGATGCAGTTGAAGATGGGATCAAATTTGAAGAACGTAGTAAAAGGAATCATCAAGTTTTTAACGTTAAAAGAACGGGCGCACAGTAAGTTGTCAATAACCTAACTTAAAAACACTCATCAATGGGTTGAAGTCAAAAGCCAACAAGACTAAAGTAGTTGCAAAGATACTTGCAAAGTACTTGCAAAGGCTTAACTATAAAGAAGGCCTAAAATTGAGGTTAAAAGAGCAGTTTATGCTGTAGTTCCAAAAGTTCCAGCTTCTGCAGTACAAGGTATAATTCGTAAATTCAAGTAGATGACAGAAAGTGTTACTAAGATATATGTAGTATTTATTTTCATTCTTCATCAAAGTTTTGACAGCTGCCATAAGAAAATATTTTAATCCCATCGGTAATCCAGTATCCATGCAACGATTTTATTTTTATCCAAGAAATTCCTATCGCGGTGTTTACATACCTGTCCGATTGGCAGTATACTACTAAAGTTTTGCACACCGGTAGACCTAGAAGATAAAACCAACCATAATGTTTGCCTCCGTTCGAATACATGTAGATTGATATTTCCTATACCAGGGCCAGAGTCGAAGGACAAACTATCAACTACATGATATAGATATAGTTTCAGTCTTTATGAATGCTTTAATAAAAAAACTTGACTCCCAGATTCCAGAAGGATGAACAGATTTTGAAATTTTCGAACTGCACGTACATGTATAAATAAAGACAGAAATTTTTGTTGTACAATGCAAGTCAAAGGTTAAAATGACGCGATAATTAATTTATAGATGTGTGAGAGGCATGGTCCGAGGGAAGGTGTTTTCAGCTGCTGCATGCGCACGTGTACTGTACGCCTTGACAGGCTGGAATCTATGCGGAATAAGCCATTGCTCATGGAACAAATTTCCTCTTAGAGTTTGGGCTAGAGCCTATTTGTACATGCACCTTACGGTCATAATTTAGATATCCATATACCGACTAAGGTTCCATTTTATCTATTTCATAGCGAAAAAATTACTCACGTACCTGTACAATTTTAACTATTTTTTGGTTTTGACTTTGTCGTTTTACCGACGCGGCCTCAGAGCGCCGATCTTATTGCCTATATCGACAACTCTGGCCTCCCATTCCCGATCTCGAGGTCAGCCCCAGGGGTAGCAGGATGGATGTGGCGAGCGGCTAGGTCCTATGCTAGGAGAAGACAGCGAGAGACAGACACGGAGATAAAGAAAGGTAGAGAGCCGCCAGCCCCAGAGGGAAGCTGACAGCCCCGCCGCCACCAACTTGTGTGGACTGCATCACCAAACAGCCCTGTCGAAACCAAGTTCCCCACTAATTGAGGCCTGATTCCCACCTACAACTAGTGTCTTTTAGCTGTCAATCTCGAAGTCATAGCCGACTAAGGGACACTGCAGGGACTAGATCGCATGACCAAGGCAGGCTCAGAGAGGACTTTTGCAGGGGGTTCTTGCATGGATCGGATTATGTGGACTCGGAAATGCACTATTATATTACTAAAAGGAGTGGATAGGGAATATCCCAACTTTTAGCCTTGATGCTTCAACTAACTGCCGCAAAGCGATGAAATGACCTAATTAGTCTCTTCCGAAAGCGCACCCTAACTTTTCTAAAGATTACATTAAGTTACATTAATAATTTGGCTGCCGCGCCGCCTCGAACTGCACTAAAGTACAGCCGAAGCTGAGTCCTCAATCTGGACTCTGATTGCATGAATAACTGACTGACTGACTGCATGACTGGTCCGCCTTTGGTCCACCATGGCCGAAGCCAACTAATTTAGCTGCTCATGTGAGCCGACATAGTGAGTAAATAAAGAGATCAAAAAGCTATAAACTGAATGGTTTTACTTTCTCGCTTAGTTACACGCTACCTATGAATATCGGAGCACTTCGCTACTGTCACTGTTATGTTATTATTAAATCCTAAAGCCTCTTATCAGCACAAAATGAGCGATGAGCAATAGCGCAAATCCCTAATGAATCACGAAGCGAGGGGACTGATAGGAATGCACCCGATAAGGCAAAGCCAAGTGATCTCTCACCAAACCAATCAGATATATGCACTTCCGATGCTCTCAAACTCCACAGTGGCCGAGGTAGATCTCGATCTCGACCGTTAGTACTTGTCGGTCTCGCAGGCAAAGGGCCTCTGCTGATCATTCGCTTCTGGCTAACTTTTGCTGACGTTGATAGCAAGCGCTGATGATGATCGCTGACACTTAGGGGGAGGTTCGCAAGCTAAGGGGGAATAACTTGTAGAACTAGGGGCGGTCTGAAAAGGTTGTCAGAGCGTCACACCCTATCTTCAGAGCGTTCTGAAGATGGAGCGCGCTCGACGGGCGTCGAATTTTCCGATTGGTCCAGTCACGTTTGTTATAACGATCGTGCATTTAATCTGATTGGCTAGCAAGCTGATCACGTGACCCCACCCCACCGGGATATCCTATCAGTTGTTCCGGGGAGACTTTTATCTGTGATTTGGGACCTCAAAAAGATGGCAGGTGGCGGTCATAAATCATCGCAAATAGGGGTTTACAAGCAAAAATGATTTATGCTTTACGCTACGGAACGCCCCTAGCAAAAAATGAAAATGTACGTGTTTAACAGGGGGAGAATAGGAAGAAGAAGGGGAGGAAGAGGAGGGGAGCAAACTTAGATGGCAAGAATGACAAGCAAAAATCAAAGAAGAACAATAAAAAAAGTGGCAATAAATCATCGCGTTTATCAAAGATTAAGATCTAGAAGAGCGCAGTCACGTGCTTTTCGGCGCCATCTGGCACCATAAACCTGTCAACACAGAGGTCAAGGAGTCTGGGAAGAATGAGATTTATGACCCTAAAACGCCCAAGTACGCGCGTACTCAACGAACTCTTTAACCCCTCACTTCTAAGCGAAGATGAAAAAATCCATAGAGAAGTATCATACTACTAGCGGTAAGTAGAGAAAAAGGATTTGCCTTGGGGGAATCTGTCAGGCAAGCGACAAAAGTGCGTCCCCTGCATCACTATACCCAGTAGAGGCCATCAAGTTTATCAACGAACTCGCTTGTAGGATCTCTAGCTAGTTTGGCGCTTAAACTTCTGCCTTGCTGGATCACTCACAGGTCACAGGAGCTGGGTTCCGCAACAGTGGGGCAGTATGATATTAGCCTTTTCATTTTGTTGGGGACGCACTTTTTCGCTCGCGTCGCATTCACTTTTTTTCGGCCACACTCTTTTCCTCTACTGATGGGCAGTAGTGTGACGCCTAACCCCGGTCCTCTTTCATTTTCATACAGACCAGTAAAGGTCTCTAGGTCCTTTATGTCTAGAGTCATAAATCACTGTTCCCAGATAGTCTGACCCCTACTCTGACAGCTTTTAGGCGCCAGGTGGTGTCTGCGGGACACGTGACTGTGGCAACTTCTTTTGTTCTCTTTTGACAGCCAGACATCCTTTCCCCCCTAATTCTATTGTTCTCTTTTTGTTTTTTTCGAAACTATTTGACAGCTAGATTTCTGACCCCTAAAAGTACTTTGGGATTTAGGATTAGGACTTTCTCTTCAACTTCTTCAACTTCTACGCGTTAAGAGGATCAATCTGTATATTTTTGCGTCTCTGTAGGATAATCTGCTGCGAAAACCCATAAATCATTTTGCTCGTAAATTGTCATTTTTGGCGCCATCTGTCGTGTGATTTATGATCCCCGGAGACTGGGTTAGGATCCCCTGATCGGGTAGGGTCACGTGATCAGACCATCAGCCTATCAGAAAATTACACGACCGTTAAAACAAACGGTGCCTGACCAATTGGAAAAATCAGCGATCAGTTTAACAAATCGGCGCCAGGCGCGCCTATTTAAAGCGCCGCCGAGCGCGCTCGAAGAATCAGACGTTCTGGCAAGTTGGTGTCACGTTCTGACAACCCGTTCAGACGGCCCCTTAGTTCATCAAGCTTAACAGCTTCCCTTTAGTCAGCAAGTCCCCCTAAAGTTATCAGCGATCAGCAACATCGATCAGCTTCATCACGGTTAACCCCGCCGTTGTTATCAGCACAGCTAGAGAACAGCTGCAACCGTCCAATTGCCGAGATTAGACGAGAGTGACACGTACTAACGGTCGAGTTCGAGATCTACCTCGGTCACTGTGGAGTTCGAGACGGTCTAAAGTGTAGTAATCTGATTGGTCTGGTGAGAGGTCACTTGATCTTGCCTAATCGGGTGTATTCTAGATCGGTCCCCTGTCTTAGCAGCTTAATAGGCATTGGCGCATTTCTCTCACTGCTTATTTTGTGCTGATTTAGGACAGTAAATATTAAGTAGTCATAATATATCGCTAAAGTAGTTCATTGCTCTGATCATCATCGGCATTGAAAGTGATTAGGTGTGAAAGCTAAATAATTCAGTTTTTATACTCTTTTTGACTCTTTATTTACTCGCCATGCTGGCTCAGATGAGCAGCTAAATTAGTTGGCGCCGGTCATGGTGGACCAAAGGCGGACCAGTCATGCAGTCAGTCAGTCAGTTATTCATGCAATCAGAGTCCAGATTGAGGACTCAGCTTCGGCTGTACTTTAGTGCAGTTCGAGGCGGCGCGGCAGCCAAATTATTAATGTAACTTAATGTAATCTTTAGAAAAGTTAGGGTGCGCTTTCGGAAGAGACTAATTAGGTCATTTCATCGCTTTGCGGCAGTTAGTTGAAGCATCAAGGCTAAAAGTTGGGATATTCCCTATCCACTCCTTTTAGTAATATAATAGTGCATTTCCGAGTCCACATAATCCGATCCATGCAAGAACCCCCTGCAAAAGTCCACTCTGAGCCTGCCTTGGTCATGCGATCTAGTCCCTGCAGTGTCCCTTAGTCGGCTATGACTTCGAGATTGACAGCTAAAAGACACTAGTTGTAGGTGGGAATCAGGCCTCAATTAGTGGGGAACTTGGTTTCGATAGGGCTGTTTGGTGATGCAGTCCACACAAGTTGGTGGCTTCCTTCTGGGGTTGGCGGCTCTCTACCTTTCTTTATCTCCGTGTCTGTCTCTCGCTGTCTTCTCCTAGCATAGGACCTAGCCGCTCGCCACATCTATCATGCTACCCCTGGGGCTGACCTCGAGATCGGGAATGGGAGGCCAGAGCTGTCGATGTAGGCAATAAAATCGGCGCTCTGAGGCCGCGTCGGTAAAATGACAAAGCCGAAACCCAACACCTTTTTGAAAAGCCTTATTTATGCCGAATTCCACATGAAGATAAAAACCGCTGGGCAGAGGTTGAAACGATGAAAACACTAGATAAAACGGAATTTAACTTCGGAACAAGGACATCGTAAGTAGTTAAGATGTCCTTGCTTCGGAATATCATAAGGGACCGGGCTTTCTTAGGTGCAAATTTTGTGTAGTACAACAAAATTTTCTCGGCTGCGTGCAACCAAAGTATAAAATATGTAATTGAATAAAATTTTGTGTTGTAATTAAATAATAAAAAATTATTAAAAAATCGAGATAATAATGTTTGAACAAAATGACCTCATTCTCAAGAAATAGTGAATTGTTGTTGCGAAATCGTTGCGATCGTGTGTCCACCATTCAGTGCCTGCGGCACGAAATCTCGGAGAATTGTTTCTTTTTGCGCTTTATTTTGCGATTGGAATGGTTTTTGTCAGAATGGTAGAACTACACTTTAACCCCATTAATTTTAACGGACTTATCCCCCATTATAAAATTCTAGCTACGCTCTGCTCTACATTCTAGATTCTAGATCTAGACGAATATGCTACTACATGTCATGTATTTTATGTAGGACGGACCTTCGCTTAGCATTGATGACTGATGTTGTGTATATCTATATGCAAATTGTAAACTGCTTATAAACTATCAGGAAAACATTTCAGATCACGGAATTACATAGAATTTCCTTAAAAAATGCATAATTTTACATAAGTAAATTAGTATGCCACTTTTTCTTTTTACAAGTGAGCTTTTGTAAATTTCTCTATATGGCCTAGGGCCTATCTGTCCTTTAATTCCATTTCTGAGAGCCTTGGCCTTGCCACTAATAAGTAGTAATATTGATAATGACTGGTAACAAGATTTTTCCCTTTATAGCTATTCTAATCAGAGCCCAGGCTAACTTAACTAATTATTTAGGCCTAATTCAAATTGATCCTTTCATAGTTCAGAAGACTCTAGTCCTAGATATATGCCAAATTCAAAACTTTGAAATTTTTGTAAAAACCATTGTAATAAACAAAAAATTCTAAAATTGGCATACCATATCTTAAAAATAAATTGTATGTCTTATTGATATTATTTTGTTGCCTTGCCATGTCATTGACTACTATTTGGCACTTCTTTAAACTTTGTTATTTTTAATGCTAATTATTTAAAGATAGATATGACAAACTATATACCAAAATTTGTGAGTATATACCATATAATTTTGAAATATATTTCCTCTTCTTAAGACTAGGGCCTATGGTTTCCCTTATAGCCTATTGGTATATATTTATATGAATAGTTAGCATTCTTTTTGAATTATTCCTTAAATTGTTTTTCTGAAAAGTTTCATTTCAAATTGATGTGAAAATGTTGGGAAATCATTTTGAAACAATTGCCCATGGGAAAGAACAAAACAATAGAATAGGAAAAAATAATATAATAAGTGTTAAATGTTGTGTCCAAATTCTACAGGATTGTATATTAAAATTTAGCAAGGGTAATAATGGGCAATCCATTACATAATGTGGCCAAAGATATTGATAGGGTGAAGCCAGTGCTAAAAAATTCCTCCAAATGACACGAACAGTGAATAGTTCTTTGCATATTGTGCAATTTGGCTTTCATGTAGGCCCAGGTTCCCTCAATAAGGTTCATGTGGATTTTTAGTGGGTTCAAGTCCACAAAATACAGGCAATGCTTAACTATTATATGGTTTAACAGTGTGTTATAGGCCTGCTGTCTGTTATGATATGTGACCCTAGTAGGACATAGTGGGCAATGATAGGCAGCATAGTGGCCACTGTGTAATCAGGTACAATCACCATCATGCACTTCATTGAACCATATTTTGCCATGCCCAGTATCCATTGACCAGGTTGGAAGGCACCCTAATGCAACTTATGGTATATAAAATAGGACTTGTCCATCTTGACATCAACACTAGAGCCACCAAGTTGGACTAGATGGTCCTCAAGCACCTGGGTATATTTGTTGGAAACAACAACAACAACAACAAAATATGCTGTGAGATAGAGTAGTGTCACAGGGTGTTTGTTGTCTGTTTGTTGGAAATGAAGTTCTGCCAACCCTCCATAGCCTTCTGTTTGATACCTGTCTAGGTGCAGCACTTTGACTTTTTCACTTGCAGTGCCCACTAATACACAAGATGCACAATCTGCTGCAGGGACAGTTTTGATGCTTTAAAAAACAAGTCCTTGCACATGGACACCTGGCTCTGGTATGCAGTGCAGGCCCAGGCAATACCATCAATGTACTGGTCACCAGCGTGGCATTGTAAACACATGGGTGTATCACTAGCCCCATATATACAGCTATGCTGGTTCTTTAGGAATCAGTAGTTTGCTAGCCATTTGATAATTTTCTAGGTATCCTATGTCAGCATAGCCAACTTTGCCATTGGCATGTTTCTCACAGTCAGCTCAATAGTGTTGCACAGGGTGTTTGGATATACAATAAATGACAGTGCTGCTTGGTGGCCTCCTGGGATGGTATTAATAGACAGTAGAAAATTAGTAGAGCATATTTGCAGAATACAAAAGAAATGCTAATATGCATTTTCCCTCCCAGTAATAAGGTCATCCCTTTTGGCCATAGACATTCCCAAGCATGGCAACCATTTTGCTTTTATCTCCCTCCAAGCTGAACATTTGCCATAAACAAGTTCTGTACCCCAGAAGCAGCCCCAGTTTGTTAAGTGCAAAAAGCAACCTTAACAATTGAAATTCCAAGTTGTTGCATTGATTTGAAATGAAACTTTTTAGAAAAACAGTTTAACAAATGATTCGAAAAGAATGCCAAATAGTCTTCTTTATTGGCATAGTCTCATAGATCTATATAAAAAGTTAAAGTAATTTAGTTACTAGCACAGATATGTTTAAATCTGCAGCATGTCTATGTGTGGTTGAAGGGAATGAATATTGGAGTGGCACAGTTTCAAAAAAGAAAACTGAAAGTTACATTTTTAGAAATGATTGCCAATTATTTGTATTTTTGATAATATAACTTAGCAATGTACTTCCAAATCAATTATTAATCATGACCATGAATAGAATATATTTTGGAAATTTTTGGAGGGCTGCATATGCATGCACAAGAACAAGCCTACCTGTGTATTTTTAGGCATACTGAAGCATGAGTGTGCATGCTCCAACTAATAGAAGTGCATAGCAAAAATGGCAAGCATTGGTTTATGTGCATATTAAAAGAGGAATGCATTGGCCAAAACATGCTACTAGTGATTGACAAAAGGGTGCAGGTAGATAGTAGCACAATTTTATATTTAGATAAAAAAAGAAAATAGTAATATCACAAATCTAAAATTAGTAGCCAGTTTAGTCAGTCAATGGCAAAATATATCACAAAGTCAAAAGCTAAAATAGCTAATTTAGTAATAGTGCCAGATGCGAATTAGGTAGCTACCACAGCTAGTGCTGCTCTGCATAGTGCTGCCATGACTAGTACCACTCTGGCTGGTGCTACTTTGGCTCTGGGTAATGCTGCCAATACCATGATGCAAATTGGCTATATACAATGCGAGCACAAAAAAATTATAGCTCATTAATCTGATTAATGTGAAGCAATATAGTTGGAGTAGTCAGTTTAAGTCATAAGGAGTCCAAGTTTATATACACACACATACAAGGGGTGCTGCAAAAGTTTCCGGACTAATACTCGCCATGACCATAATTTATGTCGGATGAAGCTAAAATTTGAAACTTGCAAAATTTTAACCATATTTTATGATATTATAAAATTTCAAAAAAATGGACAACACGGTACAAAGTTATGTGTCAAAAGAGACTCAGTGATCAAAGTCGATAAATATGATTTTTTAGTTGCAGCTGCCAATCACTGTCACATGGAATTGTGGATGCCAAAGACACTCTCCTTTTCCCACACTGTTGCCAACGGATTTTCCTTTAAATAGGCAATCACAACAGTTGCTTTGTCCTCACCGGAACTCGTGCAAGGACGCCCAGATCTTGGGGCATCAGCGACGTAGGTGACACCATCAGCAGCAAGTTGGTGATGCTTAAAAACTTGTGTGCAACACAAGGAATGGGCCCTAAATGCAAGACCCACCTCATCAAAAGTCTTCAGCACTGTTTTGCCCTGTCTTTGACGTGCCAAAATGAAATGTCACTGGCTCTCTTTTGACCCGAAATCAGAGGGACTTTGCAGTCAACTCATTTTCGGTCTTTTTGGTGAATGCAAAATCGTATAAAGAGCTGCAAAAGGCTGCAACTTTTTTTGTCCCTCACGTAGACAGCTTTTAACCATGCAGTGAAAAAAGTCAGGACAAGTTTTGTCTATGTCCAAATCGTATATGCACAAATTTTCAGCCAAATTGTGCTCAAATTATTCCCAATATGAGTATTAGTCCGGAAACTTTTGCAGCACCCCTCGTACAAGTATTTGAGCCATTAATTAAATTTGAAACTAATGGTATAATAGAATATATATTAGTAATATTTTAGTTTGTTAATTACAAAATAAAGTTTTCTTAGTCCAACCTTTTTTTCTAGCTTTCAAAAGCATCAAGCTTGTTAGTCTTAAGCTCTTAATAAAGTTAGCCATAATGAAATCCTTGGTTTTGTTATTACTATGTTGAAAAGTTTTCTAACAAACTTGTTCTTCTGTCTATTCCAAACTTAATCCTCGTATGTCTACTCATGCTATTCAATTCAATATATTACTTTATAGTTTTAGTAGCATTGGACAATGCCATTTAGCAAGTATTATTTCTTGCCCAAAAGATTTCCGTGAAATAGAGCTTTTGACTTAGATCTATAATTAATTTTATCTGTCATAACCATTTATTTTATTTATTTGACTTTCAACTCTAGTCTAATTAAAAGTCTATTCTATATATTATTATAGGCAATTGGCCTTAATAAATAATGATATATTATAGAATCTACTTCAATTGCCCTTTGACTTGTTTGATGCAGGTAACCTATGGAATTGAATGACCAACTTAGAAAAATGCATAAATGAAATGAAAATTTATAATAAAAAATGCAGAGCATTAGTAACATATAAAAATTAATAGTTTAATATTAAATTGGCTATGTAAATTATAAAATCAGCAATGTAAGTCACTAAAATGATTAAAATTGAGGCCCCGGGGTAAGTTGCAAATCAGTGGTGAGTTGTGAAATTGGGGAGGTAAGTAAAAAATTGAGGAGGCAGAATGCAAATTTGTATGAAGTATATTATGAAAAGTAAGTTAAAGCTAAGAGGTGGCTAGTGGAACCTTTTTTTGCTCCTTTGTAAAATCTTCTAATGAAAGTCACACATATTGTTAAAACTAAATCAAACTTGCCAATTGAATGTTTCAAGTTGCATATGTATGATTTAATGATTATTATTATTCTGTATTTGTCCTAAAATACTTTTTGAAATCAATACTAGATTGAAACTACTTTCAAATGCTACAGTATTTTTTATAAACTGTTGATTGAGTTTAACAAAAAAATATGTTGAAATTTATTTATCTAATTGGACTAAGAATTTTTCACTTATGTAATAAGTAGTATGATATTTTTGTCTGTAATTTTTAATGAACTTTCTTTAAAATTAAAAATTTATAATTTTCCATGCACTTTATGCATAGTTATCTTTGAATCAATCTAAATAAAAATTATATTTATTAGTTAAGCTTAAAAATATTTTCAACTTGCAGTTATTGCATATATATATATAAATCTTCAAAGCTTGGAGGTTCATTAAAAAACAGAGCAATAAAGAAAGGAACTTTTTTTTAATTGAAAGTCCAGTTAAGTGATTGCAAAATGACAAACATGTAATTTATACACTACTGATAGTAGAACTTTTAGTGTACAATTGTGGATTTTTGTCTTTGTTCAAAAGTGTTCTTAATTTTAAAACATAAATTGATTTTATGCATGAAATATTTTCTCACATGAGCAGTTCAAGCTCATATTTACAGTAAAATTGATTTTAATAATTCACAGATATTAGTGGATATATGTACCTTACACTTATTACATGCATGCAAAAAACTGAATAGCAATGATTAAAGTGAAAGGCATCAATGCTGAGCAAAATTCTGCCATATTTTACATAGGTAATGCTTGAACTACAGTTCGCGCTACACAATCTCATTTGAATGGCTATTTAAAGCCAGAAATTTCACAGGAAAAGACTGCACAAAACTTCAACCAATTCTGTGTTGTGTTCTTGCAGGCACCAAGCCCGAAAGTCGGCAGTTTCCACTACGAAGCCTTTCTTAGCTGGCTGATAAAAGTAGCAAAGCTGGCCGCAAACGCGCAGTATAAACCAGTCGGCAAAATTCACTTGTACCGATTGATCGCGCATGTGAAAGACATAATAGTAGCCATTGGCATAAGTCTTCCAACTAGCCAGGTAGTTCGGTGCCCCTATACTCCTGCCCTGGCTTACCCAGCTGAGCTGCTCCTGCAACTGATTATTTGTTTTCACATCTTTGAACGCTTCCTCAATGTCTTTAACAATTGGTTGAAAGAATCGCTCTACTGAGTCGGCCTGCGCTTCGTGGAAAAGCTGCCGCTGGGCTCTTAAGTTGATGAAGTAATAGCGACCAGTTCGGGTGGATTTCAGGCAACCTGTCTGGTCATTGTACAACGCGCAGTTGTAGCTGTTCGATAGTTGGTAATACATACCACACACCTCTGAACTGTCTCGAAACCACGTTAACCAAGTGCTGCTGAATTCTGTGACTTTTCGCTGCCAGGCTGGTTGACTGCGGAAATAGTCAATCAACTGTGTTGTCCGCACTAGTCGCAGATCTACAACTGTCAAACTTTTTGACAGCGGCAGTGCCACATGTCGATTGAATAGTTTTTCTGTGGACTTGCGCAGGTCGCTTCGTGACTGCTTCGAAAACAGGTTCGATAGGCTTCTCGACAAGTTACGCATACTTTTTGAGCGTTGCAAGCCGATACAACTAGCCGCTCTGTTGCTCTCCTTGTTTAGTAGAGCCTTGTAAGCGCTGGCATATTGACAAAATGGATGTCCTAAAATCTGATCGAGACTTGGTCGCTCATTTGGATCTAGTTGTAGTATTCGAGTTATGAGGTCTTTTTGATTGTCATCAGTGTGGTAGCTGCTTGAGAAAGCGTAGTTACAGTTCACAATGTTGTTATAAATGGCTGTTATAGTGTCTGTTTGAAATGGCGGTACTCCGCCAAACATGGCGTATAGTATGACGCCGCACGACCAGATATCACTTTTTGTCGTATGACCCCGTCTCAGCAGCACCTCGGGACTGAGATAGTTCGGTGTGCCGCATGCTATGTGCCGCTCCAAATGGGCTCGTGTAAAAGTACATGCCAATCCGAAGTCTGTAATTTTTACAGCGTCATCAGCACCGACCAGAATGTTGCTTAGCTTCAGATCTCTATGGAGGACGCTGTTATCGTGAAGGTATTGTAAGCCGTCACATAACTGTTTGAAATAGTAGGCACCGAGATCAATCGGAATACTTTTTAAATTTTGCACAATGTCTGCAAGTGATCGATTGTTGCAGTATTCCAAAACAAAATAGACATTATCCTCAAATAAAAAGTGGTCAAGCAGCTCCACCACGTTGCGGTGCCTTAGCTGACTGTGCAGACCTATTTCGTACCAAAGGTGAGGCTCTTTTGAAGCCTGTCGCACCTGCTGCATGCAGACTCGCTTGATGGCGACCGTTCTCTCCGACAGGGCCTCATCGTTGCCTTGATCCGGCCGTTGTCCGTCAGGAAAGTCGATTTCAGCACGGCTGCGTGAGGTATACCGACGTTCTATAGCTTTGTAACAGATGCCGAAACCGCCGCGACCAAGGCACTGGCCAAGGTCGTACACTGTTGCACCATGGTGTAGCTTTGCGTGTTGTTGCAATGGTCCTACAGCCGCCATAGCAACCAACGAAAAAAATTACCACGTATTATGGCCTTCTTTGACCAGTTTAACGCTCGTGTTGTTGTCAGCTCATTTAAGGTCCAGTCGACTATTGCGTACCTCCTATTTCGTATTTTTGTTCTTCATGTCTGAGTATCTCTTTGCGTATTGGATAGTCTGTTTTAATGTCTGCTTTTAGACAAATGGCGTGACGTGTCGGACAGTATGGGGTACAGAGGGTGTAGTAATGGAGTGATGCGCCTTGCAGCTTTCTTTCGCTCTGTCTCACTGTAGTCAGTATCAAAATGGTTATACTTAGGATACTCGCTAAGAGGGGTTGAACTCTCGGGGTCACGCGCTGCGAGCCGCACCTGGTTTATTCTGCGCGCCAACAGAAACTTGCGCAGCACGCACTACGCACACTTTTTTTCTATTATTAGTTTGGCTCACCCAATGTAGATTAATTTCTATGACGCTTTTTATATGTGTTTTTAAGCCGAACAGGCGCTGTCCATGTGCAATTGGTTGCCGACCGCTACTCGTTTTAGCTTCCATGGGCTTTGAAGGGAATGCATGGATCAGGGTACAGAAATTGGGGTGGTTGTCTAGCCTGAAAGCCGTTCGCTGGAAGTCGCGTTTTGACTGTACTGACCCGAGGGTTAGTGCTCTCTTCTCCCGTCTCTCTCCACCCAGAGCGCCCACCCACATGGACCCGTAGCGTGTGCGCAAACATTGGCCCCACCCACCACCTCATTTAGACTTCTTCCTTCAACAGTTCTCTTTTCCTTCTCCCGATGCTGCATGTTCTGCGGACTCCCTTCTTTCCTACCTCCATTTTACTCTCTTGTCACGATATTCCCTAAAGTTTTTTGGCAATTGATTGTATTTAGTAATTTCGTATGGATTTATCATTCCCCGAAATTTCATTTATGCCCTATTTCTGCTGCTTGCTTCCTGACCAGATTCGTCTTGATATATTTTTGGAGCGAGAAATTTTTAGAAAAAAAAATTTCGTCCCAGCCTTTTCACCCCTGGAAACTAGGCCTGGCCTGATGGTTATGATCGTATAATTTTTTTTCCATCCTTTCTGCCATTCGTACTCTTCCTAGCGGTTTAGCTCCCAATTCAAATAGAATTGCCGCTCTCCAGACTGCGAGGGGAAGAGGAGAGGCAAGCGTATAACTTTCATTTGTCGCATACGCATAGCAAGCAAACTGTCTGGGAGTTGCTATGGCTTAACTGTCCCGTTTTGTACTCCGCTAACTCGGCTCTCCACTGTCGCTGTGTGGCCCATTTTCTGTTGGCTTGCTTCAAATCCCCTATGCCTCTTTCACTGTCCCCCTGTTTTTCTCTATTTGCACCGCGCTCGCTCCCAGTATTTGTTTGACTCTTCGACTCTGAAGCTTAACTTAATTCCTGTCAGCAATCGGAAGCCCACATCAGCATATCCTATTCCCCAATAGAAAATGGGACCTTATCTTATTCTGTGCCAAAAATCGTGTTTTCTTTCTTGCCTATGTAAACAAGTTCTATTTTGGCACAGTCTGTATCTGTGTTGGCAACGCTGTGCTTTTCTTTACATTGGCGGGGGAGAGAGGGAAGAAGATTGTGTCGCGTCATGCCCATGTGGCAATGGCTAAACAGAAAAATAGCTTTGCTATATGCGATCGTTGAGACTAGATTAGTACTGGAATCTCTATAACTCAATAATATTATTTTTAAAGCGGTTACATTTGCGTGTGTGAACTGTACGCTGACAGAACGTGCCGGCTAAGCCATGCGAAAGTCTACACGTGAAGCAGTTGCTATGCTAAGGGTTTATGCTCAATTTTCATACTTGATTGTCATCAGTGCAAGTACTTAGTGCGGCGCCTTCTCCTCCAACTTCTCTCTTTCCCACTATATCGATCCAACTGTAGTCCAAGCTTCCTTTTTTTATGCATCCTTCATTAGCTGTGAGGAGTGGAACAGAAGTGCGCGGCGTTTTGGTGTAGGCAAAAGTGCAATAGTCTGTTATTTGAGCTTTAATAGATTATAATAATTTAGCCCTTCAAACGGTCTGATGAATTTTCCATTTGGAGTCGAACCACTCTTTAACCTTAAAAAGTCTGTTAGTCAGTCAGTCAGTCAAGCAATTTTCAGTTGTTTATTTAAAGTCCCCAAATTGACGAGTCAATATGGCGTCATGTAGCTATGAAAGTTAGATGTCACGTGAAACAAGGTTTGGTTTTTGGTCTTGCTATCAGCTATTATAAGCATTAGCTTTAAATGCTGCTTAAGCTATGTGATGCACTAAAATGCAGAACTGCTAGTGTGTTAATGCAGTCATTTGAAACGTTAGCTTGCTGAAAATCCAGGCTGAATAATTCATATTATTAGTTTTATAACTCGTTTGTATCCTTGCGTTTATGCTTTAGCTATCAAGTTGCAGCCGCATAACTAATATTAATGGCCCGAACTCTTTACGCCCTTTTTTGCTATAAAATCTAATTTACGAAAAGAATTTCAGATTAAACTAATTATTAATGCAAACCCAAAAGCGATTGAATGCAATGGCCTTTGCCACTAGTTTGTTATGAAAATTAGCATAAATTGCGAGTCGCATTGAGAGGTTTCAGAGGTGCCAGTACATTTATAATTTTAAAAAAAGATATACTCTTTAGATTAAGTAAGTAGAGCATTCTGAATTAATGAGTAAAAGATAAGCGTTGTACTTTTGTGTTTGCTCCAGATGGCGTTTTTATCTCAGGAAAAGAAAATTAACCAGTTTTAATCAAATTATTAATCATGTTAATTGAATAATTTTTATTTCAAGCAGCCTTGTAAAAACCAATTAAAATAAGCTCTGTAAGAATCGCATATTCTAACAGCCCTATAAAATCGCCTAATTAAAAATCGATTTGGACACCCTCAGCTTCCAGCATGCCGCCAAAACGCACCGCCAAAAAGAAAGGTGACGATGATGAGGAATTCTTTAATAAGCGCGAGGCTACGCTTAGCGCCAATAAGAAATCCGTAGGCGATGCCGATGAGGATTCTATAGTCGCTTCTAAGCCGAAGAAATCTGGCGCCGGCAAAGCCAAAGCCAAGGCCGAAGATTCTGACCCTGAAGAAGTTGGCAAGAAATCGCAGAAACAGCAGCAGCAAAAGCAACAGCAGAAGAAGAAAGGTGGCAAAGCGAAGGCGCGCCAGTCTGACGATGAAGATTCGGATGCTGAATCTGCCATTGCCAGCAAGAAGCAACAACAGCAGCCGCAGGGGCAGCAAAAATCGTCAAAGAAAGGCCACGCTAAGAAAGGTGCCATGGATGAAGATGAAGAATTTTTCAATAAGCGAGAGGCTGAGCTAACCGGAAAGTTGCAAGCCCTGACTGTGGCCGACTCTGACGAAGAAGACTTTCCTAGCAAGAAAAAGCAAAACAAGCAGAAAAACGGCGGTAAAGCCACGATTAGCAAGGCAGACGCTGATTCAGACGAAGACTCTGATACAATTCAATCTCAGAAGAAGAAATCGCAACAGCAGAAGAAGAAGAATCAGGCAGCAAAGCAGCCAGTAAATGCTTTCGCCATGCTAGAGGTTGAGGACGGGATTGAGGACGATGATGAAGAAGATGGCAGCGACTCGGAATCTGCCAACAAGCCGGAGCAAAAGAAAGAGCAAAAGCTGAAAGAAGACGACAAGAAATCGAAAGTGAAAGCCGCAGCGAAACCGGAAGAAGCACCTGAAAGTAAGAAACCGGAAACTAAATCGGAAGTGAAGGAAGAACCCAAATCGGAAATCGAAGAAGAAACCAAGGAGAAAACAAAAGAAAAAACTGACGGAAAGAAGTCTAAAGCGAAAGGCGGCAAAGTTCCCAAATCCATGGCTTGGTTGGATGACGAAGCAGAAGATCCCATGGCGGCAAAATTGTCGCCGCAGACTGTACAAAAGCCGGAAGCCTCCGCTAACGATGAGGCTGAGAAGCTGGCAGCGCAGAAAGCCGCCGCCGAGAAGGCGATCGCCGCGGCTACTGCGGCTGCCACGGCGGCCAAGGCCAAAGAGCTGGCGGAGCAGCGGGCAGCCGAGGAGGAGGAGGCCATGTACGACTCTGACGAAGAGCGTCAGCAGAGACTGGCAGAAGAGGAGCGACTCGAACAGGAGAAGCGTGCGAAAATGACTAAGAAAGATCTGGCCAAGTATTTGAAGAAACTGGAATTGGAGAAGATGCAGGTGCGCAACTTATGAGGATGATAAATAGTAAATTCTTATCTAAAAATTCACATTCAAACATAAGAGAATGCAACTGTTATTATTTATTATATGCAGGCATATTATTATCAGTAAAGTACAACGATTATATAACGCTGATGCTTATGATAAAACCCTATTAGGAACTAAAAATCTCCATCATAAAATGCAGACATAAAGACGACATGAATAGCCTTCTGGATAAACAGATCTCCAGATCTCCAGTTATGACACTCCTATCATAAAAGCATGCGTATTTTTGTCCCCTACTTGCAACTACGCTCCCATCGCGAAATAAAAATCCTCATCCAGAAATTCATCCCCATTTAGTGAGTCATATCCCTGTTCATTAAGTGAGTCACATCCTCATTCAGAAAGTCACATGCCCATTCGAAAAGTCACTTTCCCATTTGGATAGTCACATCCCCATTCGAGAAGTCACTTCCCCATTTGGATAGTCACATCCCCATTCGAGAAGTCACTTCCCCATTTGGATAGTCACATCCCCATTCGAGAAGTCACTTCCCCATTTGGATAGTCACATCCCCATTCGAGAAGTCACTTCCCCATTTGGATAGTCACATCCCCATTCGAGAAGTCACTTCCCCATTTGGATAGTCACATCCCCATTCGATAAGTCACATCCCCATTAGAAAACACGCCCATCCCGCAGGCCGAGCTCAACCAAGCCGAATCGTCCAAAGGCGGCATCGGCCAGTTCGCTCTCTCCCAGGCTGAACGCAACGTCAAAGACGAAATCTTGGACTCGCAGACGGACATCCGGGTTGAGGATTTCTCAATTTCCGCTGGCGGCAAGCCGCTGTTTGTGAACGCCAGCCTGCACATCACCGCAGGCAGACGGTACGGCCTGGTCGGCCCTAACGGGCACGGCAAGACCACTCTGTTGCGTCACATCGCCTCCAGGGCGCTGCGCATTCCTCGCGGCATCGACGTGTTGCTATGCGAACAAGACGTCCAAGCCGACGAGACACCGGCGCTCACCGTAGTTATTGAGTCGGACAAGAAACGTCTAGCTCTTCTAGAAGAGGAAAATCAATTGAAAAAAGCGATGGATAAGGGCAAATGCACCGACGCCGAGGTGCACCGGCTGCAGGAGGTGGCCGCCGAGTTGCAGGCTATCGGCGCCTATTCGGCTGAGGGACGAGCTCGGAGAATATTAGCCGGTCTGCAGTTCACCAAGGATATGATGGAGCGGCCGACTAAGGCTCTGTCTGGTAAGTTCGGGGGGGGGGGGGATTTCTTTCAAATCTCTCCCAGACGCCCTATTAAAGAATTTACTAGGTTGTTGCTAGGGGCAACAATCTCCCTGATCGTTGGGTTGCTGCTAAGAGTAACACTCCTCTAGATCCTCAGGTTGTTGCTAGGGATAACACTCTTCTAGATCTTCAGGTGCTGCTTGGGATAATAATCACCCTGATCCTTGGGTTGTTGCTAGGAATAAAATTCTAGATCCTCAGGTTGTTGCTGGGGATAACAATCTCCCTGTACCTCACATTTTTGCTAGGGATAACACTCTTCTAGATCCTCAGGTTGTTGCTAGGGATGACAATCTTCCAGATCCTCAGGTTGTTGCTAGGGATGAAAATCTTCCAGATCCTCAGGTTGTTGCTAGGGATAGCAATCTCCCTGATCCTTGGGTTGTTCCTAGGGATGACAGCCTTCCATATCCTCAGGTTGTTGCTAGGGTCAACAATCACCCTGATCCTCATATTGTTGCTGGGGATAACACCCTCCCAGATCCTCAGGTTGTTGCTGGGGAGAACACCCTCTCTGATCCCAAGGTTGTTGCTATTGATGACTCTTTTCTAGATCCTCAGTTTGCTATTGAATTTTTTCATTAATAGAAACTTATTCTCCTTATGTATCCTTCCTTTTATTTCTTTCATATCATTTTCAAACTTTTCCAAAAAATCCCCAAATTATCAGGCGGCTGGCGGATGCGTGTCTCCCTAGCCCGCGCCCTGTTCCTGGAGCCCACCCTGCTCATACTGGACGAGCCCACCAATCACCTGGACCTGAACGCCGTCATCTGGCTTGACAACTATCTGCAACAGTGGCGCAAAACCCTTCTAATTGTGTCGCACGATCAAAGCTTTCTTGACAACGTGTGCACGGATATAATCCATCTGGACCAGAAGAAGCTATTTTATTATCGAGGCAACTATGCCACCTTCAAGAAGATGTCCGTACAGAAACGCCGCGAACAGATCAAAGAATACGAGAAGCAGGAGAAGAAATTAAAAGAATTAAAAGCGGCTGGCAAGTCTAACAAGCAGGCTGAGAAAAAGCAGAAAGAATTGCTAACTAGAAAGCAAGCCAAATCGGCTAGCAAACAGCAGAAGGCTGACTCGTCAGCAGCTGGCGAGGCTACCAATGTTCAACAGCTGCTTGAGCGGCCCAAGGAATACGTGGTTAAGTTCACGTTTCCTCAGCCGCCGGAGCTGAGTCCACCGATTCTGGGACTGCACGATGTGTACTTTAGCTATGCTAATCAGGTTGGTATGGGCGGTTTTTTGCCTTAGACTGGTTCTGTGAGTAAAGTGGAGGGACTGAGAAGGAGGTTGTGGAGGGGAGATACTCAAAAGGAGATAGTAGAGAGGAGATGTTGAGTAGAAAGTAGTGGAGTGGGAAGACTAAGAAAGATATAGTAGAGTGGGGAGACTGAGAAGTAGATAGTAGAGGGGAGCTGCTGAGTAGGAGATAGAAGAGGGGAGCTGCTGAATAGGAGATAGTAGAGGGGAGATTCTGAAGAGGAGAGTGTAGAGGGGAGAGGCTGAATAAGAGATAGTAGAGGGGAGCTGCTGAATAGGAGATAGTAGAGGGGAGATGCTGAAGAGGAGATAGTAGAGGGGAGATTTTGAGGAGGAGACTGTAGAGGGGAGATTCTGAATAGGAGATAGTAGAGGGGAGATGCTGAAGAGGAGATAGTAGAGGGGAGCTGCTGAATAGGAGATAGTAGAGGGGAGCTGCTGAATAGGAGATAGTAGAGGGGAGATTCTGAAGAGGAGATAGTAGAGGGAAGCTGCTGAATAGGAGATAGTAGAGGGGAGCTGCTGAATAGGAGATAGTAGAGGGGAGCTGCTGAATAGGAGATAGTAGAGGGGAGCTGCTGAATAGGAGATAGTAGAGGGAAGCTGCTGAATAGGAGATAGTAGAGGGGAGCTGCTGAATAGGAGATAGTAGAGGGGAGCTGCTGAATAGGAGATAGTAGAGGGGAGCTGCTGAATAGGAGATAGTAGAGGGAAGCTGCTGAAGAGGAGATAGTAGAGGGGAGATGCTGAAGAGGAGATAGTAGAGGGGAAATGCTGGATAGGAGATAGTAGAGGGGATATACTGAATAGGAGATAGTAGAGGGGAGAGGCTGAATAAGAGATAGTAGAGGGGAGCTGCTGAATAGGAGATAGTAGAGGGGATATACTGAATAGGAGATAGTAGAGGGGAGATGCTGAGTAGGAGATAGTAGAGGGGATATACTGAATAGGAGATAGTAGAGGGGAGATGCTGAATAGGAGATAGTAGAGGGGAGATGCTGAAGAGGAGATAGTAGAGGGGAGATGCTGAAGAGGAGATAGTAGAGGGGATATACTGAAGAGGAGATAGAAGAGGGGAGATGCTGAAGAGGAGATAGTAGAGTGGAGATGCTCAGTAGGAGATAATAAAAGGGACGCAATTAAAACGAGATATAAAGAGTGGATACTGTGCAAGGAAGTGTAGAGGGAATAATTAGATATCAGATGCTAGATGTAGAGATTTGGAAGATTCAATCTTATCCGACATCAACTCTGTTTCAACCCTTCAGACTCCGCTGTTTGTCAACCTAAACTTCGGCGTGGACATGCAGTCCCGCATCTCCATAGTCGGCCCGAACGGTGTTGGCAAGTCCACCCTATTGAAAATGCTATCCGGCGAGCTGGAGCCAACCAAAGGTGAGCGTCGTTTAAATCACCGAGCTCGAATTGGCAAGTACGATCAGCACAGCGGCGACCAACTCGATATGGAAGCCACGCCCGTTGAATTCCTTCGCTCGCTGTTCAACCTGCAGTACCAGGACGCCAGGAAGACTCTGGGGCGATTTGGCTTAGAATCGCACGCTCACGAAATCAAAATGAAATTGCTGAGCGGCGGCCAGCGATCTCGGGTAGCTTTCGCCCTGTTGGCCTGTCGAGCTCCCGACATTCTTATTCTGGACGAACCGACTAACAATCTCGACATTGAAAGCATCGACGCTCTAGCCGAAGCTATCAACGAATTCGAGGGCGGCGTTGTTATTGTTAGTCACGACGAGCGCCTGATCCGCGACACCGACTGTCGCCTGTGGGTTGTCGAAAATCAATCCGTGGAAGAGATTGACGGCGGTTTCGACGACTATCGACAGGAGATTCTGGACGCACTGGGCGAGACTGTTGTTGCTAGGAACGATGGTGGCGCGAACTGAGGGGGGCTGGGATTTTTCTTGGCGTGACTACTTATTAAATCGAATGGGGTTGGTTACGTAATAATTCCCATAATAATTAGGCGGCAAAGCTAAAATCCTTTTTGTTACTAATTAGTTGACGAGACTTTAAAATTACGTCATAGTTAGTCAATTAGATGACGAGACTTTACGATTACGTCATCATTACTAATTAGATGACGAGACTTTACAATTGCGTCATAGTTAGTAATTAGATAACGAGACTTCACAATTACGTCATTATTACTAATTAGATTACGAGACGCTACAATTACGTCATCATTGTAAATTAGATGACGAGACTTACATCATAGTTGCTAATTACTTTAAAATTACGTCATAATTACTAATTTAGTGCATTTAATATTACTTAGGACAGTTAAGTCACGTCTACATTAGGGCTTAACGCTCAAACTAACAAAAAAATACGAACATATACTTGACGCTTTTACATACTACTAACAGTTAATAATAAGTAGTATAATATGGGTTCAAGAAACTTGGCAAATTTTTTTCGTCATTTTCATTTAACCATTCAATTGGAACTATAATTTATATTGGAACTATATTATCCAAGGTGAGTATTAAGGTGAGTTATATTTTAAAGTTATTTAATGTAGCTACATGTAATGCACGTGTGGTTTCCTGCAGTTGTTGATGTGTGTGTGTGCATCGCTGTGAACTGACTGAGACCGGCATTTCTTTTAAGTTTTGCGATGCATTGACACCTCTCTTTGTATCGTAATAGCGTGCGTTTGTGGATTTGAAAGTCCCCTTTGATTGACAGTTTAAACTATACGAACCAACAAAAATGCTATTTTTGTCTTGCTCTTGACGTGTTTTGTAGAACGGGTAAATTTCTGATCTAAGAATAAAAAACTCTAAATTTTCGGCAACGTTTGGTTGCTTCCATAAATTGGTTTGTCTTGTTCATTTTTTATGTTTATTATGTGTAATTGTATTGTTTTAATGTAGGCGTTTGCAATAGCTGCCTCTAAGGAGTCCTCTAAATGGGTTTATTATACTTATTTTTCGTAAAATAGTGCTTTCTTTGGTAGTTTATTGTATTTAGTTGCTATGGTAGGTACTTCTCCTAACTTCAGTTGCTATAGTTTCTAATTCTAGCTTTGGTTGCTATGGTAGTTCCTTCTCCTAGCTTCGGTTACTATGGTAGCTACTTTTCCTAGCTTCGGTTGCTATGGTAGCTACTTTTCCTAGCTTCGGTTGCTATGGTAGCTACTTGTCCTAGCTTCGGTTGCTATGGTAGTTCCTTCTCCTAGCTTCGGTTACTATGGTAGCTACTTTTCCTAGCTTCGGTTGCTATGGTAGCTACTTTTCCTAGCTTCGGTTGCTATGGTAGCTACTTTTCCTAGCTTCGGTTGCTATGGTAGTTCCTTCTCCTAGCTTCGGTTACTATGGTAGCTACTTTTCCTAGCTTCGGTTGCTATGGTAGCTACTTTTCCTAGCTTATGTTGCTATGGTAGCTACTTTTCCTAGCTTCCGTTGCTATGGTAGCTACTTTTCCTAGCTTCGGTTGCTATGGTAGCTACTTTTCCTAGCTTCGGTTGCTATGGTAGCTACTTGTCCTAGCTTCGGTTGCTATGGTAGCTACTTTTCCTAGCTTCGGTTGCTATGGTAGCTACTTGTCCTAGCTTCGGTTGCTATGGTAGCTACTTTTCCTAGCTTCGGTTGCTATGGTAGCTACTTTTCCTAGCTTCGGTTGCTATGGTAGCTACTTCTCCTAGCTTCGGTTGCTATGGTAGCTACTTTTCCTAGCTTCGGTTGCTATGGTAGCTACTTTTCCTAGCTTCGGTTGCTATGGTAGCTACTTTTCCTAGCTTCGGTTGCTATGGTAGCTACTTCTCCTAGCTTCGGTTGCTATGATGGCTACTTCTCCTAGCGTCGGTTGCTATGGTAACTCCTTCCCCTAGCTTCGGTTGCTATAGTAGCTCCTTCTCGTAGCTTCGGTTGCTATGGTAGCTACTTTTCCTAGCTTATGTTGCTATGGTAGCTATTTCTCCTAGCTTCGGTTGCTATAGTAGCTACTTTTCCTAGCTTATGTTGCTATGGTAGCTCCTTCTCCTAGCTTCAGTTGCTATGGTAGCTCCTCCTATCTTCGGTTGCTATGTTAGCTATTTCTCCTAGCTTCGGTTGCTATGGTAGCTACTTTTCCTAGCTTATGTTGCAATGGTAGCTACTTCTCCTAGCTTCGGTTGCTATGGTAGCTACTTTTCCTAGCTTCGGTTGCTATGTTAGCTACTTCTCCTAGCTTCGGTTGCTATGGTAGCTACTTCACCTAGCTTCGGTTGCTATGGTAGTTACTTCTCCTAGCTTCGGTTGCTATGGTAGCTCCTTCTCGTAGCTTCGGTTGCTATGGTAGCTACTTCTCCTAGCTTCGGTTGCTATGGTAACTTTTTCCTAGCTTCGGTTGCTATGGTAGCTTCTCGTGCTGTACTTCTATCGTAATTCTGTGCTTTATTATAGCAGTTGCTATGGTATATTTAAAAACAGTTTTTTGATTAATGTGTAGTCAGCAATAAACATTTAACTAAATCTACCATTTCAGCCGTTGATAATTATCGAATCACCATGGCAACGGAAGCTATCAGCGCAACTGACGTCGCCGACGAGGACAATCGAAACTGGACGCGTCGAGAAGACCTGGCCTTGGCTAGCGCCGTAGATCGAGTCGGCGATCGAGCCTGGACCTCCGTGGCCCGTCTGGTGGCGCCGCTGTCCGACTCGGACTTCGCCCTGCTGACGGCACGAGCCTGCGCCAGACGCTACGCCGAACTGACCGCGGCCGCCAACGCATCGTCCTCGTTGTCGTCGGATAGTCAGCGCGAATCGCTGATCGAACGACTGACCAGTGAGCGGATTTCGGAATTGCGCAGCTTGCTTGACTCGGTGGCCGAGCAGTACAAGGCGGCCTTGACGTCGGCGGATTCTGAGTCGTCGGCTGCGACAATAACGAGACGCGTCGCTGACAGCTCCGGCCGAGTTGTTGTTGTCACCGAGGCGGAGCTCGCCGGCCTGACAGCGAAGCCAACAGCTGGACGTCGGGGCCGGCCAAGGAAGTCGCTGCCAGCCGCCCAGGACGAAGATCGAATCGACGTCGACGAGGAGCTTCAGCGGCCGATTTCTCCCCTGGCTGGCAGCGGCTTTCACGAGCTGTCAATCGCTAGTAAGAAATCGGATTTGGCCGACGTCGAGGACGAAGACGAGGAACAGCAGGACAAAGAGTCGGCGGCTAACTCTTTGTCGGCTTCGTTGAATGCTTCGTCGGTGTCTTTGATGCTGCCCTCGGCCGCCGCTGCCGCCGCAGCTGCTAGCTCTGGCGGAGCGGCTTCGGCTTCTGCTTCTGCTTCTGCGTCTTCTTCTGCTGCATCTTCGGCCGCCCCTGTTGCTCCGCCTTTGGAAGCAACTTCGACTGCCGCGTCCGCTGGTGCTGGTGCTGCTGCTGCTACAACTCCAGCCACCGCCGCCTCGGTTGCTGCTGTTGGCAAGGAATTTGTTGACTCTCCGGAACCCAGCGATCCCAAGGCTGTGAAGCATTGGCGCAAACAGGTAGCTTATTTATTATTGCGTAACAATTGGGATTTTTTCGTTGAACTGATTTCCTAGGTAAATAGGGAACCAACTCCACACTAAACCGGCAGATTCTGTCCGTACTCCGTGCCGCCATGGGTCACAAGCACGGTTCCGTGTTTTCTAATCCGGTCACCGAGGAAATCGCCCCCGGCTACAACAAGGTGGTGTTACGGCCGATGGATCTGACCACGCTGAAGCGTCTGGTTGACTCCGGCGAGGTCAACAGCACCAGGCAGTTCCTCAGCCGTCTGTATTTGATCTTCTTCAACGCCGTGATGTACAACAACGCCGACCAGCCGGTGCACGCCATGGCGTTGGAGATCTGGGCCGACACCTGCAACACCGTCGTGGAGATGCTCGGCCGAGTCGACGGTCCCGGGCCGATGGGAGGCGGTGGCGCTGGGGGAGGCGGCGGCGGCGGCGATACTGGCGGCGAGCTGTCAATCACCGGCGGCGAGGGCAGCGAATCTGGCGACCTGTCGGCCAGCGGGCAGTCGCACCTGGCCAAGGCTCTGCGGCATCATCACGCCAGACGGAGCGAGCAGCTGCAGCATCCGCAATTGCTTCTTCATCACCATCTTCATCAACAGCTGGTTGGCGGTGACGACCACCAGGTGTTGCAGTTGCAGCGACGAAGAACTGCAAGTCACAACAGTGGCAGTTCTGCGGCAGCGGCGGCGGCCGCAACAGCGCCAGCTGACGAAGCCGCCGCCACCGCCACTGCCGGCAGCAGCAGCAGCGGCAGACAGTCTACCGGAGCTGCTGGTGATCAGCCGCCTCCATCTAAGAAGCGGCGCGTTTAAACAAATCCTCCGGGTTTTTTTGACGTAGCTGATTGTTGCTGCTTATAATTCTAAAAACTAAAGTAAATCAACAGCCGCTTTACTATTCTATTAGTGAGAATCACTCCTGATCCATTAGTAAGAATCACTCCTGAACCATCAGTGAGAATCACTCCTGAACCATAAGTGAGAATCACTCCTGAACCATCAGTGAGAATCACCCCTGAACCATAAGTGAGAATCACTCTTGAACCGTCAGTGAGAATCACTCCTGAACCATCAGTGAGAATCACTCCTGAACCACACAGTGAGAATCACTCCTGAACCATAAGTGAGAATCACTCCTGAACCACACAGTGAGAATCACTCCTGAACCATAAGTGAGAATCACTCCTGAACCATCAGTGAGAATCACTCCTGAACAATATCAGTGAGAATCACTCCTGAACCACACAGTGAGAATCACTCCTGAACCATCAGTGAGAATCACTCCTGAACAATATCAGTGAGAATCACTCCTGAACCACACAGTGAGAATCTCTCCTGACCCATCAGTGAGAATCACTCCTGAACCACACAGTGAGAATCACTCCTGAACCACACAGTGAGAATCACTCCTGAAACATCGGTGAGAATCACTCCTGAACCATATAATTGAGAATCACTCCTGAACCACACAGTGAGAATCACTCCTGATCCATTAGTAAGAATCACTCCTGAACCACACAGTGAGAATCACTCCTGAACCATAAGTGAGAATCACTCCTGAACCATCGGTGAGAATCACTCCTGAATCATAAGTGAGAATCACTCCTGAACCATCGGTGAGAATCACTCCTGAATCATAAGTGAGAATCGAACCTAGGCCATCAGTGAGAATCGAACCTAGGCCATAATTTATAATACCCTAACGTATTTTCTGTATGCTATTTAAATCATGCAAGTCTCTCATTTTGAAACGGCATTCTGCATTTGTATTTGGCATTTCTAGTACAATATGTTGAACAGTTAAGCACAAGTTGGCAGTCAATAATCAAGCGAATAAATTTTTGTGTTGTTTTTGTGTAATTATGTTAATTCACCTTTGCTGCTGCAAAAAAATACAAACTGTTCAGTGACTGCAAAAAATGAACTAAAAGGCTACTACTAACTGAATAGTACATGCAGTGTTTGAGTCTTTATTGCGCATTAATTTTTCCGTTGTCCTTGAAATCTCATATCTTATTTTTCCTCAAATTCCCCTCAAAAAACTCAACTGAACCCCTTTCATGGAACACCGCCCTAAACTGCCCTATGCCTTGAATTGACATTAAACTTCTCCAATCCATCAACACATTGAAATTGTTTTCCTGTTTCCCTTGGAAATCTGATGAAGTTTTAATATCCCTATTTACTGGAACACTTCCTAATTCTGGAGCATGGATTTCCTAATAAGTAGGTTGAAAAAAAACTCGAAAATCATCAATGGCGAAATGCTTAGAAAATTAATTTCCTGCAACAGAAATCGATTCACACTTAACCTTGAACTTATCAAGCAAATATTGTTTTTGCTTGATTACCATTGAGGCGAGGCAGCCACTGATTATCAATCAGAAATTAACAATTAAGTCAGCCAATAAATTAAAACGCCCATTATTTCTATTCTGATCGGTGATGTAACAGGCGCTCCGCTTAAGGATCGGTGATGTAACAGGCGCTCCGCTTAAGGATCGGTGATGTAACAGGAGCCACACTTGAGGATCGGTGATGTAACAGGAGCCACACTTGAGGATCGGTGATGTAACAGGCGCTCCGCTTAAGGATTGGTGATGTAACAGGAGCTCCGCTTAAGGAAGGCGATGTAACTGGAGCCACGCTTAAGGATCGATGATGTAACAGGAGCCCGGCTTTATAAGATTCGATTATTCGATTTTGAAATGCATCAATAGAAACTGATTATGAGCTGGTATTAGGAGAGCCCTTTTTTTCTAAAAAATTACAGCAAATAAATTGAGTGAGGTCCATTTGATTTTAATTGGCTAGGCTAGAAGAAAAAATACGGAAATTAAAACGCTGCTAAGCTAAATGATTGAAATTGAGAGACCGACTGCTTCATGCAACAGTGCTTTTTTCACTATTCGAAGCAACTCCTACAGTGAAACGACTCCCATCGATATGGATCCCAATCCCATTGACAACGACGCTACTTATGCGCAATTTTTTCAACGCACTCAATTCATCACTGGCGTTATACTCTACCCAGTGGTGGCCATTCTGGGCTGCATCGCCAGCCTCCTGTGCATCGGCGTTTTCAGTCGCCCAGTCCTCCGGTCCAACAGCACCAACGCCTTCCTCACTGCTTTGGCTTTCGCCGATTTAGTTAAGCTAGGCAACGATTTTCTCTACTTTCCGGCAAATCTAGTCCCGAAGCAGCACCTGTACGCCAGCTTGTATCCGTACTCGTTCTTCTTGTCGCAGTACGCCACGGGTTGCGCCGCCTGGCTCACTGTCGCTGTGGCCGTCGAGCGTTGCCTGATGGTGACGCAACCAGGCTGGAGTCGCTACTCGCTCACCGTTGCCAAGGCCCGCGCCGCCTCTCTGGCTGTTTTCCTTCTTGTTCTGGTCATCACTTGGCCTTATTTGCTGCGATATAAGTCCACTTGCCAACCAGCCAATCAAACTTCGCCTACAGATGACGTCACTCCATTTTCTATTTTTAGCAACAAAACCAACGCCGCTTGGTATGGAAAATCCGATCGCCCGTCCGTTCAAAATACTGATGCTATTTTTGGCAACAAGATCACGCGATCAATGCGTGGCATTATTACTGACAAAATATACGCCCTCCCAGCCCAGGCCAGCCATGGCATCCCCGTTGGCAGTAACAGCTGCACCCCGTGGCCAAGACATAGCCGACTGTGGAGAGAGTCACTTTATTCCGGCTATTACGAACGAGTTCAGAGTCTTATTAGGTCGCCAATACCGCTGGTGATCCTAGTGTGCCTGAACATCCGCATAGCTATAGCGGTTCACGCAACCCGAGCCAACAAACAGCTAGCCGGGCGCAATCGAATCACAATAATGCTGGCCTCTGTGATTCTGTGCGCCATCGTGTTCACCCTCCCAGACACTCTGCTGACCGCACTGGGCTGGGGCTACGCCGAGACCTCGAGCAACTTCCGCCGCGGCGTCCGGGAGATCAGCGACCTCATGCTGAGCGTGAATTCCGCCTTGAACTTTTTCTTCTACGTCGGCTTTAATCGGGCGTTTCGTCGCTGCTTCTTGGCCGCCTTCTGTCCGCGGATACCGGCTGGCACAGTCTGCGGCGCCGGGCGGTTTCATCAGCGACGCAAACGCCGACTGAGGCTGCGTCGGATTCGACGACAATTGTTAGCGGGCGCTGTCGGTGCCGCCGACGAGGTGAGTCGCTTTCGGCATAACAGCGCCAGCCAGCCGCTAGGCGCTGAGGCGAAGGACGACAGCAGCGGGCAGTCTGGCGACGGTGGAGACTGCACTGCACGGGTTGAAATTGTGTCGGTCTTGGTGCACCGAAACCCTCAGGATGGCGACTCGGGCGATGGAAATTAGACTGACTGTCTTTAAGGAGCCTCTCAGATCTTTGAGCGACTCCACAGTTATTCCCTTGTCTGATCCCTCAGTTATCCCCTTGTCAGATCCTTCAGTTATCCCCTTGTCAGATCCTTCAGTTATCCCCTTGTCAGATCCTTCAGTTATCCCCTTGTCAGATCCTTCAGTTATCCCCTTGTCAGATCCTTCAGTTATCCCCTTGTCAGATCCTTCAGTTATTCCCTTGTCAGATCCTTCAGTTATCCACTTGTCAGATCCTTCAGTTATCCCCTTGTCAGATCCTTCAGTTATCCCCTTGTCAGATCCTTCAGTTATCCCGTTGTCGGATCCTTCAGTTATCCCCTTGTCAGATCCTTCAGTTATCCCCTTGTCAGATCCTTCAGTTATCCCCTTGTCAGATCCTTCAGTTATCCCCTTGTCAGATCCTTCAGTTATCCCCTTGTCAGATCCTTCAGTTATCCCCTTGTCAGATCCTTCAGTTATCCACTTGTCAGATCCTTCAGTTATCCCCTTGTCAGATCCTTCAGTTATTCCCTTGTCAGATCCTTCAGTTATCCACTTGTCAGATCCTTCAGTTATCCCCTTGTCAGATCCTTCAGTTATCCCCTTGTCAGATCTTTCAGCTGCTCTCAAGTTATCCCGTTGTCAGATCCTTCATCGGCTCTTCAGTTATCCCCTTGTAGGATCCTTCAGCCATTCAGTTATCCCCTGTCGTTAAATGGTTTCACACGTTAGTGAATGTTGTGTATTTATTTCAAATTTTCAAATAACAATCGTCAGTAAGTTAAGTAAGACTGAATACTTAAGTACTTTAAGTACTTTAAGCACTTAAAAGTAAGTTACCTCTTAGGCAATTCAAAGTGTACGCATATATGACTTTAAAAGAATATATAATATATGACTTTATATGAATTTTAAAAGATAAAAACTTGCTTGAACAAGAACACACGTGTATTTCCGTACAGCAGTTTCTCTTCAGACAGTTGATTAAGTTTTCTTTAAATTTGGTATTTTTATCCACCAGTTAAAAGTACCATTTAAACAGGTTTTTAGTCAAATTTTTAAATTTAATAACAGAGAGAAATACTGCTTTATAAAAACTGCATGGGCTGAATGATTAACTGAAATATGCTACTGACAAAAGCAGACAGTACAAATCCAAGCATACTACTTATTTGATTCAGTAGACTACTTGGCAAAGTTCCGATAGCCGTTATTACTTATCATTTTTTTGCACAATCAGTAGCAAAAGCGGTAGCTTAGAAAATTATAATATTTAGTTTGTTTTTTTACAGGAAGAGTGGTGCTTGTCACAGACAGCCTGTTTAAGTAAAATTATAAATTTTTTATTCAGCAAAGCAAGGAATTAACGTACGCTTCAAAGTATAATGATTCCCCAGTTTTATCACTACCAAAGTCCATGGGGATTTTAAGGACTGCAAGGCTTAATTTTTTTTAATTTGCCCTTTTCAACTTGCTTTGAATGCATTCTTGGGCCTATAAGCTCACATCAACAATTTATGGCGTTCATAAATCCCACGTCAAAAAGCAATGACTTGTCTTCTAATAAACCATAACAAGTCACAAACTGATGCAATAATTGTTCAACTGGGCTGATTTTAACAAAGCTGCATCATAGTTGCAATCAGTTGCCACCCGATCAAGCAAACCAATAACTGCTTCGCAATCAAAAAGAAGATTTTAAGCCGCTGATCAAAATTGCACTTTTCAGAAATAAGCGCTGTGGTTGCTTGCCACGGTTTTGAGTAACTCGCAGTGGCTGGACCTCAGTGCGGTGCTGTAAGCCACCTCCATCCACTTCACCTGCTCGTCACAGTCGGCCTCTGCGAACACCTGAAAGGATTTTATTGAAAATTAGTTTAGACTACTTATAGTAATATAATAGAATGAGAATTTTACAAAAATCGACACTAGCCTTCAGCATCGCATCCGAGAATTTCCATCCCTCGGATTCGTGAATGTTGATGACAACAGCTTCTATCCAAGCGTTGTCAGAGTTGAGGTGGTCGTCAAGGTAACCTTTGAATATCTGGAAGGATTGTAATTATAGGTATTTTTAAGCGTAAAATAGTTATCTTAATTTGTTGGCTATGCGTATAAGTTTTCGAGGTTTTTACGTGAGTAAAGTATTAAAAACGATGGTTTATTGAAGACAATATTATTAAAAATAAAAAAAAGCTAAAATGCATAACGCCGTAGTATAAATAAAAACTGTTTTATTTCTACTTAAAGTAGACTGCTAAGGGGGCGAAAAATAAGATAACATTCGAGTTCGGTTATCTAGCCAGTTTTTTCCAATCCTGAAATACTCAATGATTTATGCATTTTGGGTAATTTTTTTACTTACTTTCAGTTTTCGATACTTGCGCATGACTGATACGTTAAAAAAACTTAAAACCTCTTAAACTCAAAGTAAATAAACAAAAAAAGTAAAGTAAAATATGCATTCAGGAGTAATTCAATTAAATAAACAAAAGCTGACAGTTATAATAAAATAAATTAAGGGATTTGAGGAATTTTCAAATAAATATTTTATCGATTGTCCGTACCAGATTTGTCTCAGAATGGCGGATTGCCTAAAAAATTTGAAATTCATTCATTTTGTTTCAAACTGTCGGGAAATTCTTTCTCTCTCCCTCATGGCCTGCGTCTGAATGTTTCGCTGATTTCCTGACCCACGCCTGTTCGCTGATTGGCTGCACTGGCTACCCTTTCGTCCCTCGCGCCCCACCCCCCTTGCTATTCACACCTTCCACCCCATTTTCTCTGCCCCGATTTCAAAAAAAATATTTTGAACTTGCGCAGGCTCTGAACTTTATCGGGTTATCTATCAGCCCAAACTCAAAACCCAAAACCAAGTTAAATTTCTGGTGTTTTCGAAGTTTTTTTTCAGTTTTTACTCACCTGTTCGGCGCGTCCTTTTTGCACCGCTGTGATCTCCTGCCTGGCGCCTCTGTGCTGCATCAGCTGCTTCAGCCGACGGCTGATGAAGACTTTGAGGAACTGGGCCACGCACTGGTCGTAGTCACAGTGCGATTGGTGATCGGTGAGGTACTGAAAAAAAACAATAGGCCATCGATAGATCTTTAGCCATCTGAAAACTTATCTGGCACTTAAATTTAGATAAAATGACACGAAATACATTAGAATGCCTACTTAAAAATTAGTATTTAGACGTGAAACTTTATGTCTAGACATTGAACTTAGCTTTTATGACCTGATGCTTGATAACTTATCAGACGCATTTGGTATAATGAGTCAAATGACACACATTAAATTGGACGATCCAATGCTTAATTTGGCATCCTGAAGTCCACCACTTACCCAGGGCAGGCAGAACTGCTTGTGCCTGAACAGCGACACCACCTGGAGAATCGGCTTGCCCAGCCGGTGAATGACCGCTCCCGATGGTGCCCGATTCCACCTGGTCATGACAACCACGGCGGCGCTGTTCGGTCCCCAGCGCGGCAGGAGGCCTTTGCCTTTGAGTCCGGTTCGACCCATCGGGTTTAGGGGCGCTCCGGTGCTCGAGTCCAGCCTGTAGCGGCCCATCATGCTCTGCCGGCGGAGCCGGTGCGCGCTGTCGTACTGGTTGAACGGCAGCGAGTGAACCGATCTGTGCGGAGAGCGAGAGGATTATTTTGCGATTGTAGTGTTGTTTTGTAGTATTATTTTTTATCTAATGAATGAAATGAAGAGGTTTAGAAGGTAATCGGGACAATTAGGATTTCCCTTAACCACGTGGCGCAGGTAGACCTGGTGATGCTATTTTTAGAAATATTGATTGCAGTAGCTTGCCCTTCGATGTACACTTAGTGGGCAGAAAGAGAAGTGAGCGTTATTGCGTAATAATGTGCATCGAAGAGTGAATATAACTGGCATGGTCAAAATCCTTCTAGAAAAAAATTTCTTGACAATTACAACTATGAATAACGAGTTATAGATGAAATATAGCGATCAGTTGGTTGATCAACTCACATTGACGGATTGTCGTGGGCATCGGGACCCGGATAGATCAGAACCTCGTCCGATGCGTCAAATGCGAAGTATTCTCGGTATTCGATCTGCAGAGTTTTCAAATTATGATTTTTCATCATTTGGAATTTTTCATTCCCAGCTAACAATAATTATCGTGAGCAGCTCACCTCCCAAGGGATTCGATCCGGTGGAACGTTCATCCGCATGCCCGGATATTGCTCAAAGTTGAACGGGGCGTAGCGCCACAGCCGATGATCCGACGTGGTGTACTGAATGATCCTTCCCGTGGTGGGATCGTCCACGGTAGGTCTCAGCGTTGTCCGATCATCGTCAGCTTCGCTGTCGGAGCTGGTGCTGCTCTCCTCCTCTGGGCTGGGCGGCTCTTCTGGCTGAGGCGGCGGCGGCGGCGGCGGAGGCGGCGGTGTTGGAGGCTTCGGAGGCGCTTGAATTGGGCGCAGTCGCTCCAGCACTGGGGATCCGAGCTCGCGGACAGAAACGGGGGTGGCCTGGAATGCCGGCGTGGCGGGAAGGATGGTGATCATGCGGGGGAAAGGATTTCTTTATGGAGCCCGTAGCCTACATGTCTCTCGCATTATTCACATTACCATGATTATCTTATCTCTGCTCACCTGCAGCTCCGCCTCAAACCCTTCTATGATTATCTTATCTCTGCTCACCTGCAGCTCCGCCTCAAACCCTTCTATGGTTATCTTATCTCTGCTCACCTGCAGCTCCGCCTCAAACCCTTCTATGATTATCTTATCTCTGCTCACCTGCAGCTCCGCCTCAAACCCTTCTATGGTTATCTTATCTCTGCTCACTCGCAGCTCCGCCTCAAACCCTTCTATGACGATCTCGTATCTGCTCACACTGTCCTAGCTTTCTCTCAAGCTACTGAAATGGCCACCAATTTAACCAATTATCTCACCTGCAGAGCGGCCGCAGCAGCCTGTCGAGCCGACTCCTCAAACCAAGTCGGCGGTGACTGGTACATCTCGAGCACCACGCTGCGAACCCGGTTCTCCAGCTGCGGATCCACAGCCGGTATGGGCTCGGTGGGCTGCTCGTTCAGCTTAGCGAGAATCTGCCGCTGAGTCTCCTGGACAGCGTTGAGCAGCTGGGAGAGGCCGTGGACAGCTGTGGACAACTCGCCAACTCGACCGTCCAGGTCGGCGCCAAGTTTTGTTAACTGCGTGTCCACAGTCTGTGGCGACGGGTTCAGATAAAAAATGTAATTTTAGTTGGCGGACAAGAAAATCTAGTTATGAAATTTTTTCACGAAAAGTTAAATCAGGACTCAGGACACGGGAATCCCCCAAATAAGACACGGGAATCCCCACACATAAGGCACGGGAATCCCCACACATAAGACACGGGAATCCCCACACATAAGACACGGGAATCCCCCAAATAAGACACGGGAATCCCCACACATAAGGCACGGGAATCCCCACACATAAGACACGGGAATCCCCACACATAAGACACGGGAATCCCAAACATAAGACACGGGAATCCCCCACATAGGACACGGGAATCCCCAAAATAAGACACGGGAATCCCCACACATAAGACACGGGAATCCCCACACATAAGACACGGGAATCCCAAACAAAAGACACGGGAATCCCCACACATAAGACACGGGAATCCCCACACATAAGACACGGGAATCCCCACACATAAGACACGGGAATCCCAAACATAAGACACGGGAATCCCCCACATAGGACACGGGAATCCCCCAAATAAGACACGGGAATCCCCACACATAAGACACGGGAATCCCCAAGTAAGACACGGGAATCCACACAAATAAGACACGGGAATCCCCAAGTAAGACACGGGAATCCCCACAAATAAGACACGGGAATCCCCAAGTAAGACACGGGAATCCCCCAAGTACGACACAGGAATCCCCACACATAAGACATGGGAATCCCCCAAAAAAGATACGGGAATACCAAATAAAAGAAATGGGAATCCCCAAAAAATACAAGCATCAGCCAAAAACATTACAAGCCCAAAAACACTCCTCACCTTGAACTTTCTCTCCAACTCCATCCCGATGCCGCTGGTTGCGTCCGTCATCTGCTTGGCCATGTCCATCGCGGCGTTGGGAAACATCGATTGGGCGCCGCCGGCCGCCGGTTGCGGACCCGACGTTCGGACAATGATCGACTTGGAGTCGCCTCGGCCGCCGCGACTCTTTTGTTGAGCCTCCTGACCGTTTCTCAAATAGTCCATGGCCTTCATGTGCTCCCATTTGATTAGCTCACGCTCCTTCTTCACGTTGTCGATGTACTTGATTTTCAACGGGTCGTAAAGGTCGGACCGACGCAGCCCGTTGTACCGCAGCTGGATGTAGAAGCCCAGCTGATAGGCGTGCCAGATGAAGATCAAAGGCGGCGCCAACGGCGATCGTTCAATGTACTCCTTGATCATGCTGTACCGCTGGTAGTTCCAGTGCAACGCCGAGAACTGATTGATGAGCTCGTAGGTGCTGGAGAACATCGCGATAAGCAGGTTGAACATCAGGATGTTGGTCAGCAGGACGTAGATGCCTAGCATGACTGGTACCAGCCAGATGGCGGTCCAGTGAGGACACTGGCCGTCGTTTTTGCATCCGTCGTCTAAGATAAGGAGGTTGTCGGGTTAGTTTTTTGCAACTGCATGGTTTGCGATTTTTTAGATCGGATTGATTTTTTAATATTGTTAGATTCTTATTTGTTGACTGTGATTGGCTGTTTAATATTGGTTGATACTGATTAGTTTATTGTGATTGGTTAATGGTTGATTTTGATTGGTTGATTTTGATTGGTTGATTTTGATTGGCTGATTCTGCTTGGTTGATTCTGATTAGTTGTTCATGATTAGTTGATTCTGATTGTTTGGTTCTGATTGGTTGATTCTGATTGGTTGATTCTAATTAGTTAATTTTGATTGGTTGATTCTGATTGGTTGTTCATGATTAGTTGATTCTGATTGGTTGATTCTGATTGGTTGATTCTAATTAGTTAATTTTGATTGGTTGATTCTGATTGGTTGATTCTGATTGGTTGATTCTGATTTTCCTAATTTGATTTTCTCGTTTCGATATTTGATCGTTGTTATGTTGATTTTATAAAAATATACAAAAATAAATTCATTAAATAGCGGAAAAAAGCTTACCAACAGCTTGAACCGTATCCAAGGAAAACTCGCCAAACATTTGAAAATACGATTTTGTAAGAAAATTAACCAGCACCTCCATTTGACTCATCTTGGTAGGAAAAGTTTTGTTAAAATCGGTGCCGGGCGTGTAAAATCCCGTTGGATAGGCGATAGACTGGGCGGCCACGCCGTAGCCCAGAACAAAGACCAGGAGGATAACCATGAACGGCACCAGATCGTTAATGACCATTTTGCTAATCATGATCAACTTTGGTCCCAGCGCGATATGGAAGCTGAAGATGTACATCAGCCGGATGTAGTAGGCGAATAAACTGAATGCGTAGCAAATTCTGGCTATGATGAAGAACTCGCTGGTTAGGATGACGTCATATCCGGGTTCGTCGGATTGCACGTCACTTAATAGCGATATGATTCGAAGGATGAAGCCGAGAGTGAATAATCCAACAGCTATGCAGTCCAGTTTGTTCCAGCTGTCCGAGATGTAGGTTGAAAAGCTGATCCCGGACATGGTGGCCTGGGTGTGTTGGGTTGCGTCATCAGCATGAGATTTTTTATTAAAAATAGCTAAGATCTCGCGATTCCCCTTAGCTGCAGGAGAAGTAAAAAAATACCTTACTTTGCGGGGATGGGGCAATATTTAAGATGTTCTAATTGACGTCTTCATTATCTTGTACGGACAGAAAAAAATTCTTATACTATAGTTATACTATCAGAACACGACACTTGTTCTGTTGGATTGCGTCACTATTTGCATGCACTTTTTTAAAAACTGCTAGAACTTTCGATATTATTGATAAACTCAAATTTCTCAGCGGGTCTACGAGCTAGTAGGGATAATTTAGAAAAGGAAGGATAGAAAATTGTAATAAAAATGTAAAACGTGTCTTTAACTATTCGATTACCATTGCTATTTCTAATGTTGTGCACATTTCTCTTTCATTCTAATAAGTGTACATTGTATGTACATCGAATGTACACTATAAATGGAATATCTCTCTTGCTGTTATCTCACCCTTGTTTTCGTCCACCCCACGCCTTTATAAACTCGTCCTTTTCAGACTGTACAAATTTACACCTAATGTGCACTGTCTTATCATCTTATTATATTATCTTAGCTGGCCTATTTAAGCTTCAAAATGGCGTGTTATAAATATATCGGCGAGTAATAAAACACTTAGATGCAGTCTTCTAGAAGCTATAAAGCAACAAAAAATTAGACTCAAACTGAAAACTATGTCGATAAGTAATAGGCGTGCACTTTTTTCTGTAAGCTATATGCGTTAAGTCCCCTGACCCCAAGACAGTGCAGAAAAGTTATTTGCACGCTATTTATAACAAAACGATATTTACATCTAATGCTATTAATGTAGCTAGCATATCTCAGTATAGGAAACACTTTTTAACCAGCAAAAATAAAAGGATTTAGATAAGACAGTAGTGCAAAAAAGAAAAAAAACCACTAATAGATATTTTGTTGCTTTGCTAGAAGATTGCGCAATTAAGCATAGGGATTTAAAGCGTGGGATATGATTTGAAAGCATCCTTGCTCTGATAGTTGAGACGTACTGTTAGTATCTGAAATAGAGCGAAAAATGCGTTTATTTGAGAGTTTGTTTGCGCGCTTTGGAGAAAATTATCACTGAAATGTGAGTAGTGTACAACGAAATAGATTTTTTACGCTAACAGCTAGTCAATAAATCGATTTAAATACCTGTTTGATCTCTTCCAGGAGCAGGGTGACCATCCAACCAATCACGACGCATTCCAGCGGTTTTATTGCGTGGGTTAGCTCGTACAACATCATGTAGCTGAATATCACTAGGAATGCCACGTAGGAGATCTAAAACAATAACATTTTTTTTGCTGTTAATCAACATTCAATTGCCTATCTGGCTACTAGGAAATCGTTTTTTAAGTAGTGTGGAACACTGTTTTAAATTAAGACCATAAATAAAACTGTAAAAATCCTCACCGTATTGTAGACAAATCGAATCACTGGGGCCATGTAGAAATCGCGAATCCGGTCGACCATTTGGCGGCAATTCAAACTCTCCGAACTTTGCACGCTGCGTGTGATTTAAACAAAAAATAACCGATGCATTGTCTCGAGGCTGATGCGACAGATAAATTTACGATTTTAAACGTTTTAAAAAGTACATTTCTACAGGAAAATTCTAGAGGGATTTGATTGATTGGTTATTTTGCTATAAAAGTTGCTACCATGGCTACTGGTTAAAAAACGATATTTGTTTTACTTTTAAATGGGAAAAAATATTGCAGCTAATACCCGTGACGGGACTCGAACCCGCAATCTTCTACTTAGGAGGCAGACGCCTTATCCATTAGGCCACACGGGCAGCTATTGTGAGACGGCTGCTCAAAGCCTAGTCTATTGTTTAGTTTACACAAGTCAAACTACGCTCGTATATTCCCTAGCTGGCACCAATACGAGTACTCAACTCCTTTTGGCTGAAACAATTCAACTTTGTTTAACTTAAAGTTGTAACTGCATGCTTTGATCAATAATATGTCCTTTCAGCGCGGCAAGCGGGAGACAGAACTGCGCTATTTTTGAGCTAGCTAAGTTACACACACACGCAGAGACCTGCCCCCATACAATTTTTCTGTATCCGAGAGGGTTGGGTCGAGAGCGTTGCTAAAAATAGAACTACATTCTTAGAAAGAATTTAAGACTCTAGCGTTTCCACTAAAATTCCACGATTTTAAGCTTTTCAATAGTCAGAAACTTTTCATTCAAAGTTCACAACTTCTTTCCGACTATACAAAATGCTGCTAGAAACCAAAAAATAAGCTTCCGTTTTCTTAAAAAGACACCTAAAACTGCGAGTCCATGCAGCGAGTTGCTACTGCAAGTAGTGAATGTAGGATTTTGTACTAAATAGTTGGTATTTTCCTAGTGGATACACCTCTTGAAAACAATTTAGAGAATTTTTGGAGTGCTTTTACAAAATATGGGACCTTACATTCTACTCTTAGTAGTAATAGACAGCAGCACCTACATGTACTATGCTGTACCTTCATCTCTATTGAAGTCTATGCAAAGTAAAAACATGTTCCGGATTTTCAAATCTATTCAGAAATTAATGACGTTTAGTTACTAAAAAAAACTGCAACCATATCAACAAAATTCGAACAAAATTCATCCTATTTTTTATTATGCCACGCACTCTGACTCAACAGCCTGGATTTGGTGAGCACCACCAAGCTGATCTTGACTGTCCATCGGTGCTGAGCTGTCAAAGTTTTGGCTGTAAATAAGATTTATTTTCCCTTTGTTCTTAGATTGGTCTGACGTGGGGATGCGTCAGTGCTTGAATTAAAGACGACAAAAATCGGAGCTTGGACCAGCTATGACGTACACAACAATTTCAGTACGCATTATTAATAAGACGTGCAACAATAAAGAACTAAATCATTCGCATTGGAAATATATTACAGTAAGTGCTCCACCTTGGACAAATAAATAACTGTAAGCATGCATTAGGTAAAGGCTGGATTTTAACTTGTGTATATATGCTACTAAAATAGATTAACGGTTTAGATAGGATATTAAAACAGACATATGTTACTATACTTCTCGTGTTTTTCCTATCTTTTACCTGGACTATTTTAACTCTAAGATCTATTAAATATCTTCGATGTGCTCAATTTTCTTGAAAAATTCCAGTTGAACTTATCAATAAACTCATTACTTGAATGCCTAACAACTAAACAAGCAAAGCAACTGTATAAAAAAACTTTGATTCAAATGCATCGAATTACGTTTTTAACTTACGAATTTTTCGTGATAAATTTTGGTGGCCTAAACGCGAAAAAATGTATAGAGTTGGTCAAGCAAAATTTTCAGTCGCACACGATAAATAATTTTCTATTAAATAATACATTCTTGAAATGCACTTTCAGATTTAAAAAATGTAGCGATAGATGTGCGAACACTCAATAATACATATTAGAAAGAGAAACAACAAAGGTAACCGCATTCAGAAGAATTTATGTGCAATGGACCATTTCGATAAAAAAATAATCCCGCTACCGAACCTCATTCTCCTCAATTTTCCGAACCTACACGAATTAATGCGAATTCCCTGTGATAAAAGACGCAGTTATTGGAGTAAAAAATCTGCAACACAGGAAGAGATACTCACTTCTCCTGCCCCGGGTAGTACTGGGCACCATCTGCTTCCTCGTTCATCTCAACGACAACTCCATCTGGGCTGGGAGTTTTCACCAACTGCTGCTGTTTCTGCAGCTCCTGCTGCTGCTGCTGAATCTGCAATTGTTGTTGCTGTTGTTGCTGCTGCTGCTGCTCCATCTGCTGTTGCTGCAGCGTGATGGCCTGCTGGCGCTGCGCCTCCTCCTCCGTGAGCTTGAACAGCATGACCTTCGGGATGAGCAGCGGGCAGCACATGCCGCAAAGGATGCCGAATGAGAACCGGGCCATGGCGTTCTTCGGACTCAGCCGGCCCATCCACGTGCTGGTGAGGAAATCCTGGCAGCACGGATGCGCCATGAATTTGATGCTTTCACCCTCGGCGGCCAGGTAGATGCAGGAGCTGTCGCCGTAGAAAGCCAGCTCGCGGTTGATGAGGAACTGGGCTCGGCGCTCGTCTTCTCTGTAGCACTGGTCGAGCACGCCCAGGGCGTGATCCTCGAACTGAGACGCACCGCGCTGGAAGTCCTCTTTGTCAGTGAAATCGTCTGTACGGCCGCCCATGGCTTTGAGAATCATCGAGGACAGCAGGGCAGCGGCGATGGGCTCCTGAATTGGATGAGGGGAATCATTGCTTAGAATCAACAGTGTAGAAAGACATGAATACAGACAGTCAGATTGGTGCACTACCTTCTCCATAGTCCAGAACAACTCAGCCATTTGCAGTTTTCCAACCAACAGCGACCAAATCAGCAGCTCTCGAGCCGGCCGTTCCAGCGTCAAAGATTTTGCTCGAGTTTCTACAATTGATTGATTGAGTTGAATAGCTCAGGATAATGGCACTGTGTTGTTTGACAGACAAAGGTTCAAAGTTGATTGCGTAACAGCTACGAAAACCTCATCCAAGAGACCCGTTCAAGTAAAGTAACATCTAATAACAGTATAGCTCTTAAAATTGATAGAATTCTGGGCTCAATTCGCTAGCTCTGTGCCAATACCCTGCAATTCGAACTTTCAATTTGAACGCTTAAAATGCTAACTAATCAGTCATAGCGAGCAGTAAAACAAAAAAATCAAAAGCGAAGCGCAACTATAAGTAAGCAGTGCGTGCAAGCATTAAACTATTTGAATTTACAAAACAAGATTCAATTCAAGCATGAAGTGCTAGAATCTACTAATTTTCATGAATAAATAATTTTTGCTAGCTTGGAAGGCCAGCAGCCAGTTTTGCTGTTGAAAGTTCCAGAAATCAAGTTTCCTTCCATAAACTTGAAAATGCAACGTTCCGGCTAACCTTCCGCCTCAACTAATTTTCTCTGATGATGGGCTAGAAAAGAAAACAAAAAAAATTGCGTTGTTGTTTTAAACGAAAATCTTTATTACGTATGCTCTACAATAAAGTAAACATTAACATAAACATTTGAACCGAAAAGTAAGCACAAGGCGCAATTATGGGCTTTCATGCTTCTTAAAGTTTGCAAGTGGGTGTCACCAAAGGTGCCCCATCTCTGCTCAGTCGCAGGGTGAACATTAATTTTAAATTAAAATGTTTTGGTGCGAAAAAACAAACATAAAATTAAATAAAGTCAAACTTATTGTTACCAAGATCCATTCTAGCATAAGATCAAAGTGCGCAAACAAAAGTTTCAATGCAATTCAATTGTCCGTAAATATTTCCGGGAAAACTCAAAAACTCGTGTGCGCGTAATAATGTTGTGTTTGGGAAGAATAATCATGGGATGAAATTAATTAAACCTGGCAACGCAATTATACGAGCATACGAGCAATACGCTTGTGGACAGACACGGTTTGACATTCAAGTTGATAGAAGAAGAAAAATCTACAAGTTAGAAGACAATGAAAAAGCATATTACCTTCTTCCATGAGCCAGTTGGAGCTGAATCCTGGGATACCGTTCTTCCCGCTCCTACCTCCGCCGCCGCCGCCACCAACGCCGCCGCCGCCGCCGCCCCCGAGACTGAGTTCCCCCGCAGACGCAACCGACTGCATCGAGGGTAACTGGGCGTCGAACATGGACGGGGAGATGTTGAGAATCTCCATGAATTCTAGCGAGGAGCGGCGGCGACGGAGCGGGGCAGTCGGCATGCGGACAATTGAATCGTCAGTTAGAGAGCGTCCGATACCGCCTTTGATTGCGCATATTTTTTGAGGAGTTTGATTGGAGTTTTATGTAATGTTAATCAATTACTGTGTTGTAAAATCAAAGCTAAACTAATATTGATTCAATTGCTAGAACTAGATACAGCATGCACAATTAATTTGCGATTCGATTCAAGCAAGCAAGCGTGAAAAATCACGTGATCATTAATTTATTTATTTAAAAAAAGCTAATCAATCTGATATCAAAAACGTCGAACAGCGCGCGACTAACGAAGCTACTACTTAATCAAACTTCAGTAAAATACTGCAGCTAACATGCTGAAAATCAGTTCGCAAAACTTGAACTAATTTTAGACGAAAATTAGTGAATTCATTTAATTTATCGGTTTAGTTTTGTCTTCCTGCTCGTTAAACTGAGTGCATAGATTAGGCTGTTTTTTGAAGCCCCAATAAAAATATATCTCTTAAGCTCTACAACCACTCTGCTTAACAAGAAGACGATTGCATCACACTTTCTTACCCTCTAAAACTTGGCTAGACTGTGTACTCGTGTGGGGACGAAATTGCGCCGAAACTCTCTTACCCTCTGATTGGAACAAGTTAAAAATAGCCTAAACTGTTCGCCCCTCGGGGAGACGAAATTTTATGGCCACTTTCTTACCCTCGGCCTGAGCGGGGCTCGGGCCAATCAGGGGCCGCACTTCGCTTAGCATGGAGGCCAACTCAGCAAAGCGCGGTTTTGTTTTTCCAGAACGCTTAGCAGCGCCTCGCCATCGTTGGCCAGCTTGAATTTAGGCATTTTTTTAAATTGTTGATTTAAACTAACTCATAATTAAAACCCTTAAACACAAGTAATACTTTGTTTGCTGTAACTTTTAACGAAGACAACGAAATAGAATCTGTCAGATTACACTGTTACATGGGTCCTTGCTTAAGCGCGATTGGTCACTGAGCATGCGATTTCTTGGAAACGAAATGAGTGGTCGCGTTGCATCCCAACATCAACATTGGTGCTCATGAATGCATGTACTCACACGACATGTATTTGAAATGATACAAACCCACCTAATCTTACAACAGCACAAATAAAATGTTTCCAGCATTCAAGGGACCGAAAATAATTTCTGATTTCAAAAACAGAAAACAATAGAGTAGCATGGGATCTGTCACTTTTGCACAACAGAATTCACTTTATAATTATGGGTAGCTTAATCTACTTTACCATAGTGTATTGGTCGAACAATCCTTGCCATTGATCCATTATGGCATAAGTCTTTTAATAAAATATGACATGAATCACATAACTTTTCAAAAATCTCCTATTTAGCCATTTTAAGACTCAGATGGACAAAAAAGAAAGTTGAAAATGAAAGATTTCTCACCTCTTGACGGCACTAGCCTGCCGCCACTGGCATTAGCTGGAGAATCTGATGAACTCTCCATGATGGGATTCTCGTAGCCGCGAGCGTTGCTATCCGAAGTGTCCTCGTCTGTAGGGGAAATTTCGGCAAGGACGATTTTGTTACTTCAACTTACACGCAGCTTCCAGAAATAAATTGTTTAGAAACAAATTTCTAGTAATAACATTTTCTTTAGCTGTAAACGTGTGCCAATAAATTGATAGTTAGAAGTGCGAGCTAAAGTTCAATACTACCAGAATAAAGTTGATTTATTATGCTCAGATGGGGTTGAAAGTGTGAAAAATATCCAATTTATATCTTTTATTATGAAAATACTCGATTTAATAATAAAAAATGAAAGTTCGAGTCCCAGCCGACGGACACACCGTTTGAACTGTTCCGCAGGAACAGGGCTGTCAAAACATGAATAATTTGTGAAAATGAAATTTGTGTAACGAATCCTCTATTTGTTGCGATTCCTACATTAAAAATGCGTGTATTGCTACTTAACTAAGTAGGAAAACAAAATTTTTAATTAAAAACTAGTTTAAACTAGTTTTAAACAAATTCGTCGTATTATAAAAGTGAAATCAATATGGACTAAGGTCTAAAATAAGCGATACATATTGAGAGATAGATTTGTAGATTTTTAATTACAAATTGAAATGCATGGTTTTCAAAGCTACAAGTGAAAAAAAGTGTTGCAGAAACATTTATTGCAGCTAGTAATGACTAAAGTGCATTTTTACTACTACTAATGTAGGGATTTTAATTTAGTTTATGTGCAGCAAAAACTACGCAGGGAGTTTATCCACAGAAGTACATATTGCGCAGAATTTCGCTTCTTCCTATAGTTAAATGGCTTTTCCTTCCAGTTTCTATAGCAACTATCGAATACCTTCGTCAATGAAACGAATCCCATCGGAGAAGGTGACACTGGACTCGGAGCTGATGTGGTGCGCCGTTATGGCGTCTCGTTTCATCGAGTGAACTTTTGAAAAAAAACATATTTGTATTTATGATGCTTTGCGGGGAAGATAGTACCACAGATTTAGTACGATACTGTGTACTATTATTTTAAAGTTAATTTAGTTTTTAATATCAGGTAAAATACCAAAACCTAACACTAACGGGTACGAGCTAATTCGTATAGTTAAAGTTTAGAGTTGTTTTAGTGTTCTTATTTCTTAGAATTACTTCAAGTAAGAGGGTTTTTACAAAAATTGGATTTATTTGTGAATTTAGCAAGGGAAATTTCCCAACCGTGCCTGAAAGTCTCATCTCACAATGCAATTTCTTTTACGAATACGAAAAATGCCTATAATTCTTTTTCGATGTAGGAAAACCTGTTACCAAATTTCTAATGCTACTTGTTGCTGTGCGGTTACTAGGACTCCGGGTATAAATTATCAGCTCACCTCGACCGCTAAAATTAATTGGCGATCTCTCGTATTCGCAGATCTCCAGCTGAGTCTCCTGACTGCCGTTGCCCGCCTGCAGTCGGCGACGCTTCGGCACCGCCTGCGGCAAGTTGCCCGCGCCGCCCAGGGCAGCAGCGGAGCCGGAGGGCTGGCCCTGGCCACCCTTGGTGAAAAAGTACGCCGGCAGGTAGCCAGTTTGGGCGGTTTGCACCAGGGCTGGGTGAGGAATTCCATTTGGAGCATTCGAAGTAATTTATATAGTAAGTAATCCAAATAGTCTATTCTAATATGTTCTAGTCTAGTCTAATCCATTCTGATCTAATCTAATCTAGTCTGATCTAGTCTAATCCAGTCTGATTTAGTCTAATCTCTACTATGATCTAATCTAATCTATTCTGATCTAATCTAATCTACTCTGATCCAGTCTAATCTATTCTTATCCAGTCTAATCTATTCTGATCTAGTCTAATCTTTTCTGATCTAGTCTAATATTTTTCTGATCTAGTCTAATCTTATTCTGATCTAATCTAATCTAGTCTAATCTATTCTGATCTAGTCTAATCTTATTCTGATCTAGTCTAATCTTATTCTGATCTAGTCTAATCTTATTCTGATCTAATCTAATCTAATCTGATATAATCTATACTGATCTAGAATAACCTCTACTATGATCTAATATAATCTTAGTCTGATCTATTCTAATCTATTCTAATCTAATTTATTTTGATCTGTTCCAATCAGTTCTGATCTAGTCTAATCTTATTCTGATCTAGTCTAATATATATTGATCGAGACTAATCTCTACTATGATGTAATCTAATCTACTCTGATCTTATCTAATCTAATCTGATCTAATCTAATCTAATCTAATATAATCGAATCTATTCTGCTCCAATCTAAATTAGTCGGATCTAATCTAATCTACTCTAATCCAATCTAACATAACCTGATCTAATCTCTTTAGTCTGCTCTCAACCATACAAAGTTGATCTGATCTAATTAAATGTGGCATTCAACAATAAAACCAAGCCTTAACTTAAAGAATTATCCATAATTTTAACTCTCTTAGATTACTAGATAATAGAGTCCAATGAAAATGTAACCCAGTTATTATATTTTCTCGCATAAGCTAGTCCAATTTTATCTGATTTACCAACAAGAAATAAATTAATTTTTGCTCCAAACCTTTTGTTGTTGACTGATCCACTGGACTCTGAGCTGTCACCAAAGACTTGGTGTAATTCTTCTCGAAATCCTTTTTGGTGTACAATGGCTGATAGAAATCTCCAACTAGCACCTTGATGACTTTGCCAACTTCTTTTAGTTTGACTTTTTTGCTGTTCTGAAAAGTTTTGAAGAAAGCTAGGCGCTACTACTTTGTACTAAAAGTAGTATTAGGTGTGTGAACAACATAAAATAAGTGCTTGTTCTCATGCGAAAAATTGGTTGTTTAAAAAAGTATCGGCCAAGTAAAATAAGAACTTTTTGTCAAGTTAATTTTCTTTGAATGCTTGGGAAACGGCTTCTTTTGAAAAACCAGCAATAAAAACAATATTAAGTTAAACGAAATTTCAGGAGTAAAAGACTTTCTTCAGGGTAAAACTGTCAAACAGCTTGTTTTGGTTGTGTTAAAAGAAGCAACTGAATTTTTTTGACATGATGTGCCGAAAAAATTATAAAGGGGACTGTTGATCAAATTAAACTGGTGCTTTGGTTACGAAGCGTCATTGTTTAAGCATTTTGACTGTGTGCTCAAGAGTGCTAAAATGTCAAATTAATTTTCTTTAATGCTATAATCGAAATAAAATTTACGGAATGAAGATTATAATAGGTATCTTTCAAATTGATGTTTTATTAAAGTCTGAAGTACTTGATGCACGAAAAATTCAATTATAAATAATAATAAAGACTGTATACTACTGAAAGTAAAATAAATAGTATTTTTTGCCGGAGAAAAACGCCCCGTATACCTTGCGGTTTGCTTGGGCGCTTGCGCCCCACATGGCATAGCCCTATAATAAAATTGTTAGGAATGCGCGCGACGGAAGGTTAGGCTATGCATAAATATCCAGTGTTATTTTCTGCAGTGAATATTATTTAATATCTAATAACTACTATATGGATAGAAAGAAAGAAAGATAGATAGATAGATAGATAGATAGATAGATAGATAGATAGATAGATAGATAGATAGATAGATAGATAGATAGATAGATAGATAGATAGATAGATAGATAGATAGATAGATAGATAGATAGATAGATAGATAGATAGATAGATAGATAGATAGATAGATAGATAGATAGATAGATAGATAGATAGATAGATAGATAGATAGATAGATAGATAGATAGATAGATAGATAGATAGATAGATAGATAGATAGATAGATAGATAGATAGATAGATAGATAGATAGACAGATAGATAGATGGATAGATAGATAGATAGATAGATAGATAGATAGATAGATAGATAGATAGATAGATAGATAGATAGATAGATAGATAGATAGATAGATAGATAGATGGATAGATAGATAGATAGATAGATAGATAGATAGATAGATAGATAGATAGATAGATAGATAGATAGATAGATAGATAGATAGATAGATAGATAGATAGATAGATAGATAGATAGATAGATAGATAGATAGATAGATAGATAGATAGATAGATAGATAGATAGATAGATAGATAGATAGATAGATAGATAGATAGATAGATAGATAGATAGATAGATAGATAGATAGATAGATAGATAGATAGATAGATAGATAGATAGATAGATAGATAGATAGATAGATAGATAGATAGATAGATAGATAGATAGATAGATAGATAGATAGATAGATAGATAGATAGATAGATAGATAGATAGATAGATAGATAGATAGATAGATAGATAGATAGATAGATAGATAGATAGATAGATAGATAGATAGATAGATAGATAGATAGATAGATAGATAGATAGATAGATAGATAGATAGATACACGCATACTCATACTACTCGTAGCATACATAGATTAATAGATGGGGAATTAATATGCAACTTGGTAGAGTGAAAAGTTAGTTAAAAAAATGAAGTTCTCTTTGGAACAAAATTTAACTCTTGGTGTCAAATTAGTGCATCTTAGTCTAGAACTTCTTGATTTCCTGGTGCATAGTCAATTTGAATAGCAATGGAGAAGAAGTCAAGGAAGTGAGAGGTCTCCGCCACCGGGACTATAAAGCGAATGAGCCTGGTGGTTTCTAAGGAAAAGCTACGCATAGTGAAAGTGCGCGCCCATAGAGTGTGCGTGCGGGCTGGCAAAGAAATCCCAGTTTAATTTTTTAACTGTCCTCAGGGAGCCGAGGAGCCGGATGTCTCACATCCCTGTCCATCCCATAGCTAAGAATGCAATGAAATCCCTAAAACTTGTCACAGACAGTTTCTTCGCCGTTCTCTGAGTGACATTTTCTTCCAATGTAGTTTTTTATGACAGCTTACTTGTCCCAGCTATAGCAATAACAGATGAGGCTATATGAAGCTTGGATGATTCTTATTCACATATTGCATTCCATGGCCTGACTTTAGGTCCAAAATTGAAAAATCCTGAGAGAAACTAAGCTATAAAAGTTGGACGCAAATTTATGGTAGTTTGGTAGGTTATTACTTATTACGGGGGCACTTCTTTTCAAACTAAAAAATGTCTGTTATTGCTCCATTTATTTGGACCTTCTTCTTCGTGGAAAGTCAATATTAACCTCTTGATGATATCCTAGCTTACGAGTTGATATTGATTAATAATATTGATTTTGAACAGTAAAGATTGATTGGCTTTATAGGATAATCAAAATATTTCTTCAAGAGTTCCTTATAGAGTTGCAATGTCATCGCTTTTTCGGTGTGGCGTACAGCAAAACACAGAAAACACACGATTTATAGGGCCAAATGTGAGCCAACAGTGAGTAAGCACGCTACTGTTGGTGCAGCAGCGCATAAGCTCTGCGTTCTCACATTGGAGAAAAAAATCTCCGAGGTAACAACTGGTTAATGCTGTAAATGAATTGTGACAGCTCAGTCAAGCGTTAGCGGCCCCTGTGAGCACCGCTGAGCTCATGGGATCTGGGCAGAGCTTGCCAGTAATTTGGGAGCACAACAATACTAAGCCAGGGCTGAAAATGCCCCGTGTAAACAGTGCTCCCGCTGCTATAAAAGTTGTTCCAATTGGCGCCATTGGTGTTAAAGCGGGGCAAAAAAGTTTTTCTTTAAAGAAAGTAATACGTACACCCGGTAGAAGCTAACTAAGCCTAAACTGACTGATGCTTTCTGACAGAATGGTGACAAAGTAAAGAAATCAGATAGACCGAGTCGAACAAAGGTTTCATATCTAGAATAAAGTTGGACAACATTAATAATAGCCTCTTAAACACCTGAAATACACGCAGGTACACACAGAAATACTATTCTAGATTTTTAGTAGCTAAGCCACTAAAACAACAAAGGAAGACTAAAAGAAAAAGGTAGCACCGAAAAAAACGCATCGATCCGCATTTACCCCGTTCTCCTGCTTTTGATTTCGTTTCATTCGTTGGCGAGCCTTGTACTCTTTGAATCGGCGACCAAGGGAGCGCTATAGTCACGGAGTATTTGGGCGTGCGTTTGAACACTCGAGTGAATTTGAGAAAAATATAAAAAAGAACACTACTCCGTTAAGCAAAATAGGTGAGTCAAAAGCCTGGAGCAAGGTGGTGTCCCTCACGTAAAGCTCTTTAAGACATTACATGTAACTCTCACAACCTGAATGTTTTTCCTACAGTTAACCTCAAATATAGCACGTCTTCTCTTTGGTGTCATTAAAGACACATAACGCTTTATCTTACAGAAATAGTATCCACTTACAGAAAGGTGACCCTCTTACAGAATGTGTCTTCTTTAGTGACCCTCTTTCAGAATGCGTCTTCTTTAGTGACCCTCTTACAGAATGTGTCTTCTTTAGTGACCCTCTTACAGAATGCGTCTTCTTTAGTGACCCTCTTACAGAATGTGTCTTCTTTAGTGACCCTCTTACAGGACACGTCTTCTCTAGTGTCTCTCTTTTTTCTCTAGTAATGGCCCTGAAACACAAGACGACTTCCCAAGCTTAAAACACAATATGGTTTTCCTAGTGCCCTTTAAAAAAGAGGTTATCTTTCGCATGTAAGTCTTTGAAATCGCAAATAATGTGCATTCCCTTTTAAACCTTTAGCAAAAGTGCTGGATAACAGTATTGTTTTACTTAAAAAAGATGGTTCCTACTAAAACTTACGATTAAATCTAAATTTTTTCATTCATAAAGCAGAGGCGGTACTTAAAACCCCTCTTATCATGCGGTAAAGCCACAATAGACATGCCACACATGCAACCTTCCTGCCAATTGGACATTCCTAATAACAAACAGGATTACTCACCCGATGCGACCGGTGGTACTCCCACAGCTGGTGAAATATGGCCACCTTTGAGCTCTGAAATTAGTTATTTTAAAGTGAGTTCCAAATATTACGAGCGTAGTTCAATGAGAAGCTCACACACCCACGCACCATTGCGACTCTTCCGAGCCAAAACTGGCATTCCGATCACATCGCAATAGAATCCCAGAAATTTTTAATCCCATTCCACTGCTTCGCGCCTAGAATTATTCCCACGGGGAGTCTTTTTGATCGGGCTTCGCTCCCTCGCTTTCAAACCTATCTTGGCTGCTGAAAGTTCATTCAAAGCCATCCCCTATTCATCTTTTCAAGTGAGAAGCCGAGAGAGAGAGACAGACCTGCTTACCTTGGACTCAAGCCTGAGCAACTATCGCCTTTAGCCGACCCACCACCCCCAGTGAAACACCGCGCAGCTTCTTCTGGCCGTCTTTCACTTTGCTTGGCTGCAACCTGCGCCAACAGAGACTGCCAAGTCGCTCTACTCCCTCACTTTTCTTCTCCACGTTCTGATGCAGCTCCCATTTTCAATTCACCCAGCCTCTTCCTTTTTCACCAGCGGGTGGGTGGGGCAGACACCCATACGCCCCCCACACACACTTCCCACATCATCCGGGACTTTCAGCGTTGCTTGGCGAAGCAATCTCCGTTCGGCTTCTTTTCTTTCTCTCTCTCTCTCTCCAAGCAAAAGTTTAGACAGAAAGAAATAATGAAAGGAGGAAGAGAGTGCGAGTGAGAATGACTCTTACACGAGGGCTAATGACTAAAGTACGAGCTTTTGCATGAGTGTTTGGTGCTTCAGCGAAGCAGTGAGCTTTTCTTCAAGTAGCTACGAATTTTCAAATCTTATGTTCGATAAGTTGCAACCCAACTGACTCAAAAAATCACTTACCAGACGTTTCAACTGATCCGTGTAGAGTTTCTCGAGTACGTAAATAGACAAAAAATCTTCTAGAGAGAAGCCCTGCTCTAGAAACAGCTTGACAAAGTCGTGTCTATCTTCCATTAGTGCTTGGTACATGTACTCATTCAGGTTGCCTTTCTGTAGTAACAAACAAATCAGTTTTATTATTAGAATCGTCAGTGATTTATTACTACTCGTATTTCACCTCAGCTCACCTTCCATTTCTTATTCTCCAAGAAGATTTTATCGCGAGCAATATCGGCCCGGTTAAGCGTTAGGCAGATTTTTAGCTGCTTCAAATTCAGCTGGTCCTCGCCGCCTTCGCTACCGGCTGAAAGAATTCAATTTCATGTCGATGCTTTAGATTAGTGTGACTCTCGAGTCTCGAGAATCTACGTAAAAATAATGGTAACTGACCGCTGCTAAGCAGGGAGGAGATCATCTTGCCGTCCAGATCGAAGTCCTCCTCCATGTCGAAGATTTCAATGAGGCTGGCGCCTTCCTTCAGCATGACGCGCAGCATGTCGATCTCTTTGGTGTAGTCGAAATAGTCGTTGCAGTTGAAGAACTCCTGGCAGATGCTGGACATTCTGTATTGAATGAAAAATAACTTGTGGTTAGTCAGTCCAATTCATCCCATCAGTTTTACCGATTGTTTTTAACTGGGCTTGTTCCAGTAAAAACTCACTTTGCGTTGAAATTTGCCTCCTGTGTCTCCTCGTCTTCCTCTTTTTTGTCGACTTGATTCTCCTCCTCGAACAAGTAGTCGAATGCGCTGGACAAAACGTCCGCTGCTCCCGCGGTTCCCTACAAAAAATCCCAGGTAATTTTCGATTTGACGAAATTCTATTTTTAGCCTAATGTTAAGATGACGTCATGGTCTATTTTTATAAAATCATTATACAACATGTCTATTGGGTCAAAAACTTCCCAATTACATTGTAATAATATCATATACTCAAAAAATAATAGGTAAGCATCACTTCCTTACAATTTCCAAGAATTAAAAAAAACAAAAACAACAAAGTAATTAACATCTTGAATAAAATTTACTCAACCTCATAAAACAGATTATTAACGCTAAGAAACTTGAGTACTGACCGCTGACTAGAGAAACCGGCCCCAAAAAGGCTGAATTCCCTTTCGCAGCAAGCCTAGACCTAGAGGTCAACAAGACAAGCTGCCCAGAAAATTGACGAATAATTCATGAGCCATTCAGGTTGTCCAGCCGACCAGCCCCCTTCCTTCTCCATTCTCCGCTTGTTCTCCTTCAATTTTTTCCTTTTTTTCATGCCTCTTCTACAACCGCTGCCTTCCTTTGCTATAATCGCAGCAGTGCAAAGCATTCAAGCAGAGAACAGCCACCCCCCAGTTGCCAACAAAATCAAATCCCTTTCTTACGCAAGTCCACCAAAGAGTAGGAACCGACTTGCTGAGCAGCTGGCAGAGAGTTGAGCTCAGATTTATTTGTTTAAATGGACGTTTGAGGACAGAAAGCGATGCAGCTAGTATGGGGGAAAATACGAGATCATGTTTTGCCTCAAACAAAATGAACTAAGCTAGTGAAATTCCATGCTGCAGAATATTGGAACACCCATACAGCTTCCATGGTGAAGATGGTGAGAAGCAGACGGTGCTGCTGTGAATTGTCTATCGCCGAGACATATTCAAAGCACGACATCGCTGTTTGCCCCAGAGAAGGCCAAGCTGGCATCTGCATGAGCTGGAAAGAATTAGAAAAAGCGAAATGACAGCAATGGAGACGCGTGGCACTGCGTGGAGCATTGTTGAAATAGGCGGCTGGGATTACAGCGCATTCAATCCCCTGATGAAGAATGAATGAATCGCGATGATGAGAAATTTGCTCAGCTGCTGCAAGCCTGAAAAAATATGTCGACCATCTATCCCCGAGCCAATTCTGAGCTTGGTTAAACTTTCATACGTTTTAGCTTTTTCTGTCCTACATAGATTTACTTCAGGTTTTTGGCTGAACAATTCTAGAATCTTCCGCAGGCAACTAGAAAAAAATGAATAAATTTCCTAGCAAACGAACTAGGATGGTCGAAAAACAAATTCTTTGAAATTCTCTGCCCTTTGACAACGTTTAATCGAGAGGTAACGTACTTTGTACCTCACGATTAGTTGCCTTTGAGTTTTATTACAAAAATTTATTTGCAAATACATGTCCCCTCTTCAGTTTCAGCTTTCTGTTTTATATTGGCATAAACTCTTTAGTCTGCAATACATACTGACTGTTTAATTTTTTTCCTCATAAAGCAAGCCCCATACATGATGACGAAGGATTATTGAAAGTGCTTAACCATACGAAGATGCAGTATGATGATGAAATATCCACTTGGTTTCTACGCATCTTGCATGATGAAGGAATCAAGTGGTCTGGCTGCAACGACCGCTGCAATGCAATCTCTTGTCATTTTTGAGGCTGCTTGGAATGCCACGTGAACCAAAAATAGTCATTAAAAAAACTGAGTAATATGAATGTGATCCCAGCCTTACCTTCATGGCCACAATGGGGCATTTGGTCTCCGTCAGGGCGTAGAAAACCTGCTCAAGTGCGAATCGATCTCCGCCAATCAGCAGGCCGCACATTGGCACCTTCAGCTGCTTGTTCTCCTCGTCTGTCCAGCTGCTAATCACGTGGGAGAATCGAGTACGAAACGGACACTCGTAGCCTTTCTTCTGATCAGTGGCGCCGGTGTCAACCAGGAAGAAGTGCGTGTGATTCGGGTCCAATGGTGATTCGTCTTCATCGCTGGCTCGTTGGGCCTTTGGCTTGCTCGAGTCAGACTCTTCGGACTGGTAGGAAGCTGGGACTGAGCCCTTGGTTCATTTGATTGAAAAGAATTTTTATGAAAATGGCATGGAAACTATCATTTAAATATCGATAGACTGCTCTCAATCTTTGACAGTCTTTCATAAAGTTTTTTTACTTGACACGTACCTCATGTCATACCCTACCTACAGTCATATCTTTTGGCTTTATATCAAGCGAAGTACAATTTGATCAAAAGATTTGTGTCACATCGAACACTTATGACTGCACCATAATTGTCTTCAAATTGGGTTCAGCAAAGCTAGTTAAGCAGTGGTTTGCGCAAGCAATCAACACACCAACCAACCTCAGATATGTTCGGATCCTCGAGTGCCTCCCGTCTTGCAATGCAGTTCCAGCTGGAGACACCGATGGCAATCATGTAGTTGCTACCGTACGCGTCTGTGTAGTCGCGAACAGCTTCTCCGGTGAGCTTCATGATGCCCAGATTGAAACCGCTGGTGACAATCCAACAACCTGGAGTTAAATATTTCGTACGTGGAATACATTACTTTATCTGTAAGCATGCAATGGGTGTACTGAATTTTCACTTTACACATTCGTGCAGAACCCAAAGAGTAACATTATATTTAGTGATAGTTTTACATAATGGAGTTTAATTTTGGTTATTTGCAGTATTTGACGCGCTCATGGCATGAAATTCAATCGGATTCTTTTCTTCCCCTACAACCAACGCCATGCTCCATGATTTTTTTGTTCCTTTGCTGCGCGAGAGAGGGTCGTAAGAGAGAGGTTATGCATGAAGCAGGCCAGAAAAAGATACTTTGCAGTCACTTTTGTGCAAAAAAACAAAAATGACTGCCAACTATGATAAAATTAAAGGCGGATGGCCTGAACTGGACGCTTTTTGGAGGCTGGTCGTTTGAGGGAGGTTGCGCAGGTAGTTTCCCGCGCGAGGGGGTTCGGTTGAATGCAAGGCAGCTTGCATGCGGCCAGAAGGGGATCAACCATTGCGTCCCATGTGCACCTAGACACTGGATATTCCCGCGCAACCGTCAGAGGGGAGGTCAGCCTTGATGGGCCATGGAGCTTAATTGGTAAAAAAAACTTAATAGCTAGTGGTTGCATTGGAAGCTGCGGATCAGGCGCAGGTCGCAGCCCCTGCAAGGCCTCACCTACGCTCAATAAATTGCTAGTTAGCTACTATAGAGTGAATTACAATTCAGCTGGGAGAGGCTAAACCTGCTGTTAAGTGTGCGCGGGCTTTGGTGTGTGACATGCTGCGATCAGTCATTTGTCATCTAGGCCCCCCGAGGAGCCAGCGGCTTTTTGTGGAATAACTGCTCTTTTTGTTGCTGTTGCGTTTGGTGGGATATTTCGCGTTGGTTGTTGTTGGGCAGACTCGGGAAGCAGTTACCATTTGCTGCATTGGTGCCTGTAAATCTCACAAACAATACAACATTTCGAAACGAACTTGGATTACACTAGCTTTGGCAGTACTGACTGACCTCCATCTAGTTTGCTTACTGTTTATCCCCCGAGGCCAATGTCATAAAAACCAGTTATCAAATTATCAAATAATTATGGGAGTACAAGTACTTAATGGGGTTTATATGTTAAAAAATACTTAAAAACACACGAAGTCGACTACCGTACGATGTAACAATGTCACTGAACAAAAGGGGGACATGGAAGCGCTAATGCACGCATTGGCACCGTTAGGGTTGCTCAGTTTATACCAGCGCAGATCAAATTAATCTTACAGCTTCAAGGGATTGCTGCTCTACTACAGGACTGGATAACAAAGAGAAACATGCGGGATACAACACAATGAGCTATGATGCTGCCATTAGAGTGGGAGATCGTTGCTGGAGGAGCTGTCGTGTGTTTCGGATGTCAGGCAGACATTAGGGGATGCCAGCACACTGCCTTAGTATTTCCTCCTGGCTCCTGTATACTCTACGCTGCTCTCTCTGTCCATCATAATTTTTTTCTATAAGTTTTACAACGGAGGCGGATAAAAATTTTAGGCTTATTAGTCTACACAATCAGAGTCTTTTTTCTATCGTGCCACTGATGGAGGCGGCAAATGCCATGAATTATGATTTGCGTAGGCCCATAAATGCCTGAATAGAGCAGTAGAGATCTACTATGGCAAATAGTTTGACTTGGACATTTTTTCAGTGGAGCCATCAGGATGGCCAGACACAAAAACTGAGCCTTCCGCTTTTATAGGTCCCGTTTAGCTGACCAGCTAAAAAACCACTTAGTCTGGACGGTGTACAGGGCTTGATACGCATATGCATATGCGCATTAAAGTACAAACGCAGACAAGAGCGAGATCGCAAGATAGTCTATGGTCGCCGTGAACAAGCTGATGGCGTCTCCACTTATCCCCATGCGCGACATCGAAAAGCATGACAGGAATGTGTTGATGGCAAGCGCACTCTTGTCCTTGGTATGCAGGCTGCATGCTTTGGCCACTAAACTGCTTCGCCAAAAAAGGACGGACCAAGAGATTTTGGAGACATCTTGAGGGATGAATTCCGCCTTTTATAACTGCAATAGTACTACTCGTTCTGCAGTGACCCGCAGGAAAAGTTAAGAACAGTTTGCCTGTCATCAGATTTGCTGCAACAGAACAAATGCAACTGAAAGTGGGGACAAGATCTTTTCAATAAACATAGTAAAAGCACAAGAAAAACTTAACTGGCAAGTACGAGTGGTAAACGAAAAAAAAACTAGCAAACACTGCCCAGAACCATCGTACGCTTGGCATGCAATGAACTTCAGAAAATCAGAAAATGTAGCCGTGCAATCCTCAGTTGTAAAAGCATGCATGGTTTTCAGGAGACAGAAATTTAAAATTTGCCTCTTCATTTCATAGGTTTTTGTCAACTACTCTTGCGCAGTACATTATTAAGCCATTGGTTTATGCCAATTACATGTAGTGAGCTATATATCTTCATACGAGCGTATTCACTACAATGGGATTAGCCTAAGACACATTAAATAGCTTTGCAACATATTTTCTAGAAATGCAAAATAGCCATTATTCATAAAGTTTTGTGAGGGTGCAAGGCATAAAACCTGCAATCTAAGTGTTTGTATGGTAAAAATTGTGTCTGACACAAAAAACTCTCGGCACTTTAAATCATTGAGACAGATTCAGTAAGTAATAATGCTTTGTACTTTTTGCATTTCTAGATTAACTAACCGTACCTGAGGTCTGTGCGGCAGTGAGCAGTAATTTTTCTTACTTAATTCCATGACAAAAATTGTATTGAATGCCATATAACATGGGTTGAACTGGTAATGCATACAGCTACTAAGTTTGCGGGATCATTTTGGGATCATAGATTAATCTAGCTAAGGAAATCCGCTTGCGCTCGATTTTTATCCACACCGATCATGCCTTCAAACTCTGTTGCTGAATAATTTTTGAAAAAAATGGCTCACCTTGCATGTCCGTTTTGTCCCGGCCTGCATTGTTTTCACATTTTTGTAATCAATATTTCACAGATAAAACAAATACGCTATAAAGTACCGCTGGACGGATTCCTCGACTGATTTTTGAAGTTCAACTCCCGTACTAAAGATAAGCTCATATTAAGTTCAAATTTGGTCTAAGCTTTTGATTTAAACAATTTAAAACAGAGTTTAATTAGCAGAGAAGAGTTACAACAATAAGAAGAGTATTTAGACATCAAGACATCTATGAAAGGACAAAAAATCGAGTCTTTAATCTTACCAGCACTCTCGGCTGCTTTCCACAAGCCTTTCTTGAAAATCATTTTCAGTTGACGCTTCTTTTCAAAATCGCCCCCGAATATGTTGATGACGAGGGTCGGGCGGGTTAGATCCCAGCGTTTGCCAAGAATTTGTTGCAGAGTTGCATCCGGGGTGTTGCTGTCTAGTCGGACGAACTGTGGAAAATAACAGTTCAAAGAGATTATTTGGTTTTGTTAATTCAAGTTTCAAGGTATAAATGTACCCCTGTGCAGGCATCTTTGTATTGTAGCCATACTATCGCTTTTCATTATACGGATAAAAGTCTTCCCTGTTTTTCATAGCATGTTTTCAGCTCCTAAAAAATTCCTTTCTGTCTACCCAATTAGCTACGCTTACTAAAGAAGGTATTGAGTAACCTTCAACGCGGCAGAAAAGTTTCAGAGCAGTTTTCTTCCCAAGTAGGGAGAACAATGAAAACTGGAGGGCTAAGCCTGGAGAAAGGTAGAGTGACTTTTCTACACTGACTCTTTAAACACCTTAGCAGCAAACAATAATCGAAAAATTGACCAAAAAACTAGAGTACAACGCGCTATATATACCTATAAGCCTCTTTCTTTTAAGTATTTTTGTTTTTATGAGTCAAAGCTTTAGGTTTTTGAAGTCTAGAAGGTTTTGAATATTAAATAATTATTTTTTAATTAAAGCAAAAGCCAATGGCCCGTCAAACGCTTAGCTGGGACCAATTAAGATAATGAACTTCTATTTAGATATTTCTACATCAAAAATTTAATGAATGCCAAAATGAAACGGTCAAGGACGACTTCAAAAAAAGGACTTTGCGTGGAAAAAAGGACTGAAAGCAAGTTGCTCCTAAATTTCAAGGCACTATTTGTACTGAAAGATAAACTTTACAAATCTTGATGGATGAGCTCATTGCTAAGATCGCTGTCAATGCCCCCGTCACAGCCACTGCGTCTCACCTTCGCCAGCTGTTTGAGTCCGGAGAATTCAATTTCACCAAAAGTTTTGCTGGCCTCCTCGTGCTGCTGCTGCTGCTGCTGCTGCGGCTGCTTGATGCTGTGACGTCTGAACGACCCACCGCCAACGCTACCGCCGCCGCCGCCGCCGCCGCCGCCACCGCCGCCGCCGCCGCCGCCGCCGCCGCCGCCGCCGCCGCCGCCACCTCCACCTCCGGACGCCGCTCCAGTCGCTGACAGCGAGGCGATAGACGCACCTCCAGCCGACGAGCCCGGACCCCAGGAAGCGGCCGGGGCATTCAACGAGCTGCCCGGGTTCAACGCCTCCATTCGATTGCGTCTGCGCGAATTATAATTAGCGCTGTTGCTACTGGTTGCTAGGCGGGCCTCCTCACCCTTGACAACCACAACTGAAGGCGACGATGAGGCGTGCCTTTGAGCTGGCTGACCGCAGACGCAAAGTTCACTGTTTCTTAGAATGGAAAAGGAAAACAACAGAGAAAATTGATGCTGTGACGTTACTTAGTTAGCAACCAAAAAAATCGTTTAATTTCTGCTCACCTCTTCGGCCTGAAGTTGACACAGATGGGTCTACTCAGCTGCAGTGGGTACCATAACCGCTCGCGATTCTGGTATTTATCAATGAGAAAGCAACGTTTTTGCTATCAGTTGCTCGGTAGTTAGTCTTTTTAGACTTTTCGTGAGATGTGAGGTGGACTTAGTGACTCACTCTGCTGCCAAAAATGGTGTGAGCTTGCAGGGATCTCATTTTTCTAACGGGGAGTTTTCATTCAGCCTGCTGCTCATTCTCTTCCGCGTTGGATTTCTATTGGCTGACTGATTTGAGCACAATCTCAAATCAAATCTGTCATTGGCTGACGGAGCTAGACTGAACTGGTTTAACTGCAGTTTGAAGACACGTAACTAACTAACTAACTAACTAACTAACTAACTAACTAACTAACTAACTAACTAACTAACTAACTAACTAACTAACTAACTAACTAACTAACTAACTAACTAACTAACTAACTAACTAACTAACTAACTAACTAACTAACTAACTAACTAACTAACTAACTAACTAACTAACTAACTAACTAACTAACTAACTAACTAACTAACTAACTAACTAACTAACTAACTAACTAACTAACTAACTAACTAACTAACTAACTAACTAACTAACTAACTAACTAACTAACTAACTAACTAACTAACTAACTAACTAACTAACTAACTAACTAACTAACTAACTAACTAACTAACTAACTAACTAACTAACTAACTAACTAACTAACTAACTAACTAACTAACTAACTAACTAACTAACTAACTAACTAACTAACTAACTAACTAACTAACTAACTAACTAACTAACTAACTAACTAACTAACTAACTAACTAACTAACTAACTAACTAACTAACTAACTAACTAACTAACTAACTAACTAACTAACTAACTAACTAACTAACTAACTAACTAACTAACTAACTAACTAACTAACTAACTAACTAACTAACTAACTAACTAACTAACTAACTAACTAACTAACTAACTAACTAACTAACTAACTAACTAACTAACTAACTAACTAACTAACTAACTAACTAACTAACTAACTAACTAACTAACTAACTAACTAACTAACTAACTAACTAACTAACTAACTAACTAACTAACTAACTAACTAACTAACTAACTAACTAACTAACTAACTAACTAACTAACTAACTAACTAACTAACTAACTAACTAACTAACTAACTAACTAACTAACTAACTAACTAACTAACTAACTAACTAACTAACTAACTAACTAACTAACTAACTAACTAACTAACTAACTAACTAACTAACTAACTAACTAACTAACTAACTAACTAACTAACTAACTAACTAACTAACTAACTAACTAACTAACTAACTAACTAACTAACTAACTAACTAACTAACTAACTAACTAACTAACTAACTAACTAACTAACTAACTAACTAACTAACTAACTAACTAACTAACTAACTAACTAACTAACTAACTAACTAACTAACTAACTAACTAACTAACTAACTAACTAACTAACTAACTAACTACTCTTAGCTTACTTCTCTACGGTGCTGCAGCACAAAGTTGGGGTCTCGTCTGTTGCTGCCCTGTATTCGTCTTGTCTGCACTTCTGTAAAAGCAGTGACAGCGTCCTGAAATGGCGTATGGATTATTCAGCTTAAAGAGGCTGCGAAGTATAATTTTTTTGTAAAGGCATTAATAAAAAGTTAAAAAAAGAAAATCGAAAATAAATTGTCATGCCTATTGCAGAAATAAATTTGAATGCTACGCGCATAGCAGCCTGGAGAAAGTGAGTTTCAAACAAAAACGTCTAAAATTTTTATCTTGCCTCAGCTTCTTCAACTCGTTGCTCATTCAGCGATTCGTACTGCCAATAGTACGACATTTTACTCGCTGGTCAAGGCAAGGTAATATTTTGCTAGATTTAAAATTTTCTTCGTCAATAAAATATTTTTTAAGACGTTACATAATTCGATTAAATCTAACAACTAACTAACACAGGGAAAACTTCTGTGCACGTTAAACTTGGAATGTTAGCTTCAGGGCTGGTTGATCCATGCGACAATGTGCACTAAAATTTCGCCACTTGTAACCCGAATTCTTGTACTAAAGTACCAAAGGGAAGAGACAAAACATGAATAGGGCATCATGATCCAATGGCTGCCTCTGGCCACTCGTATGTGACTAAAATGCTGCGCTTTACTGGGCAGTTGATTCCTATTTAGGCTATCTATCTATCTATCTATCTATCTATCTATCTATCTATCTATCTAGCTATCTATCTATCTATCTATCTATCTATCTATCTATCTATCTATCTATCTATCTATCTATCTATCTATCTATCTATCTATCTATCTATCTATCTATCTATCTATCTATCTATCTATCTATCTATCTATCTATCTATCTATCTATCTATCTATCTATCTATCTATCTATCTATCTATCTATCTATCTATCTATCTATCTATCTATCTATCTATCTATCTATCTATCTATCTATCTATCTATCTATCTATGTATCTATCTATCTATCTATCTATCTATCTATCTATCTATCTATCTATCTATCTATCTATCTATCTATCTATCTATCTATCTATCTATCTATCTATCTATCTATCTATCTATCTATCTATCTATCTATCTATCTATCTATCTATCTATCTATCTATCTATCTATCTATCTATCTATCTATCTATCTATCTATCTATCTATCTATCTATCTATCTATCTATCTATCTATCTATCTATCTATCTATCTATCTATCTATCTATCTATCTATCTATCTATCTATCTATCTATCTATCTATCTATCTATCTATCTATCTATCTATCTATCTATCTATCTATCTATCTACCTACTACCTATTTATCTGTTTGTCTATCTATCTATGTACTCGTATCTACTTACTTTTTTGTGTAGTGTATACCAATCTTTTTTTCTGAAAGTTATTTTAAACATACAGAACTTACCCTAGCTTTGCTTTTCATCGAAGCAGAAAAGTCTTGTTCTTGACGCTCTTCTAATCAACTTAAGACTGTTTTGCAACTGAATTTTAGCGAAGTTATAAATATTTTCCCAGACACGAATTCTTTACTTGCTGCTTATTTCACAGCAATTAATCAGCATGTAACAGTTTTTAGATGACTTACAGAGAAACACTTGCTTACCACTTCTTGCTACGTTAAATTCATGTTGATCGAGTTAAGCAAATAGCAAGTGCTCCGAAAAAACATAGCAAGCAGAAAGTGAGAGGGGCAGTCTATTGTGAAACTGCGTTTATTTTTTCTACTAACTCTGCCTTGTTATGCTATGTAAATTGGGTACTTTATATCGAATATGATTAATGAATTTTTACTTACCAATAGAAAATACCCGCTGAACTCTCAAGTCTAGACGGTATGAAGGTGCGAAAATCTTCTCGTAGTTAACATTAAAATCTTGCTTTTCACACCTTCTGTGCTTTAAAGAATTGATAGTGCTAGAAAAGATTTGAGCTGGTCTGATATTTTATATAATCCTTACGAAATGACAGTCATACCCTGGCTTTTTTATCAGTTATATCAGCTCAGACAATGGAATGCTAAAAAACTGTAGAATCTGGAATAGAAAACAACAAATGAGATAATTAATGCTGAGTAAAATGCTTTACAATTTGGTTAATTAGTTTACAGTCCAGATTCTATCATCCAAGGACTACCATTTTTTGAATCGTAGAAATGGTTTCCTTACCAGATAAATTTCAATCAAGAGAACTCCATGGTTCCAAGAAAAAAATTTGGCTTAGCTTAGTCCTAGCTGTCGTTTTTTTCAAACTTTTAATCACAAATTTGACAGCAGAAACAAGCCAAAGTTTTTTTTGTCGAGATTTCATGCATTTAATTTTTTTCTCTGGCGCCAGATTGTCTATCAAAACGGCTTATAAAATTGTGATTTAGATTGTACTCCATAATGCACTGTACAGAATTCAGGCACGAGCACAACTTGTAACCAACTTAACTCAAATTTAACACTGCCTGTTGACTCGGTCTGGGGTTCATTTGTGCAATTTTTTATCTAGAAGCAAAAAGGGGTTGCGAGTTTCCTTACGAGTTGATTTGAGATTCCGTCTGATACATGCATGTCACTTATAAAAAGTATTTTAGTCTTTAAAATAGTAAATTAAAGAGGCGTCTGAAGGGTAAAAACATATTGAGGTATGTAGCGGACAAACACAAGTAGAGGACGGCTCAAAGAGAGAACAGCCACAGGATCTTAGCTATGCAAAAATAGAAGTGATTGATGTCTTAATCACATGAAGGAATGTTAGATATATATGACAAAAGCTAGAACAAAATGGTAGAGAATCTTTAAGAAGGAAGCTAGAGAGCAATCTTCATGAGAGGGAAGCTAGAGGGGAATCTCCATGAGAGGGAAGCTAGAGGGGAATCTCCATGAGAGGGAAGCTAGAGGGGAATCTCCATGAGAGGGAAGCTAGAGGGGAATCTCCATGAGAGGGAAGCTAGAGGGGAATCTCCATGAGAGGGAAGCTAGAGGGGAATCTCCATGAGAGGGAAGCTAGAGGGGAATCTCCATGAGAGGGAAGCTAGAGGGGAATCTCCATGAGAGGGAAGCTAGAGGGGAATCTCCATGAGAGGGAAGCTGGTGGGAATCTCCATGAAGGGGGAGTTAGAGGGGAATCTCCATGAGAGGGAAGCTAGAGGGGAATCTCCATGAGAGGGAAGCTAGAGGGGAATCTCCATGAGAGGGAAGCTAGAGGGGAATCTCCATTAGAGGGAAGCTAGAGGGGAATCTCCATGAGAGGGAAGCTAGAGGGGAATCTCCATGAGAGGGAAGCTAGAGGGGAATCTCCATGAGAGGGAAGCTAGAGGGGAATCTCCATGAGAGGGAAGCTAGAGGGGAATCTCCATGAGAGGGAAGCTAGAGGGGAATCTCCATGCGAGGGAAGCTAGAGGGGAATCTCCATGAGAGGGAAGCTAGAGGGGAATCTCCATGAGAGGGAAGCTAGAGGGGAATCTCCATGAGAGGGAAGCTAGAGGGGAATCTCCATGAGAGGGAAGCTAGTGGGAATCTCCATGAAGGGGGAGTTAGAGGGGAATCTCCATGAGAGGGAAGCTAGAGGGGAATCTCCATGAGAGGGAAGCTAGAGGGGAATCTCCATGAGAGGGAAGCTAGAGGGGAATCTCCATGAGAGGGAAGCTAGAGGGGAATCTCCATGAGAGGGAAGCTAGAGGGGAATCTCCATTAGAGGGAAGCTGGTGGGAATCTCCATGAAGGGGGAGTTAGAGGGGAATCTCCATGAGAGGGAAGCTAGAGGGGAATCTCCATGAGAGGGAAGCTAGAGGGGAATCTCCATGAGAGGGAAGCTAGAGGGGAATCTCCATGAGAGGGAAGCTAGTGGGAATCTCCATGAAGGGGGAGTTAGAGGGGAATCTCCATGAGAGGGAAGCTAGAGGGGAATCTCCATGAGAGGGAAGCTAGAGGGGAATCTCCATGAGAGGGAAGCTAGAGGGGAATCTCCATGAGAGGGAAGCTAGAGGGGAATCTCCATGAGAGGGAAGCTAGAGGGGAATCTCCATGAGAGGGAAGCTAGAGGGGAATCTCCATGAGAGGGAAGCTAGAGGGGAATCTCCATTAGAGGGAAGCTAGTGGGAATCTCCATGAAGGGGGAGTTAGAGGGGAATCTCCATGAGAGGGAAGCTAGAGGGGAATCTCCATGAGAGGGAAGCTAGAGGGGAATCTCCATGAGAGGGAAGCTAGAGGGGAATCTCCATGAGAGGGAAGCTAGAGGGGAATCTCCATGAGAGGGAAGCTAGAGGGGAATCTCCATGAGAGGGAAGCTAGAGGGGAATCTCCATGAGAGGGAAGCTGGTGGGAATCTCCATGAAGGGGGAGTTAGAGGGGAATCTCCATGAGAGGGAAGCTAGAAGGGAATCTCCATGAGAGGGAAGCTAGTGGGAATCTCCATGAAGGGGGAGTTAGAGGGGAATCTCCATGAGAGGGAAGCTAGAGGGGAATCTCCATGAGAGGGAAGCTAGAGGGGAATCTCCATTAGAGGGAAGCTGGTGGGAATCTCCATGAAGGGGGAGTTAGAGGGGAATCTCCATGAGAGGGAAGCTAGAGGGGAATCTCCATGAGAGGGAAGCTAGAGGGGAATCTCCATGAGAGGGAAGCTAGAGGGGAATCTCCATGAGAGGGAAGCTGGTGGGAATCTCCATGAAGGGGGAGTTAGAGGGGAATCTCCATGAGAGGGAAGCTAGAAGGGAATCTCCATGAGAGGGAAGCTAGAGGGGAATCTCCATGAGAGGGAAGCTAGAGGGGAATCTCCATTAGAGGGAAGCTGGTGGGAATCTCCATGAAGGGGGAGTTAGAGGGGAATCTCCATGAGAGGGAAGCTAGAGGGGAATCTCCATGAGAGGGAAGCTAGAGGGGAATCTCCATGAGAGGGAAGCTGGTGGGAATCTCCATGAAGGGGGAGTTAGAGGGGAATCTCCATGAGAGGGGAGCTAGAGGGGAATCTCCATTAGAGGGAAGCTAGAGGGGAATCTCCATGAGAGGGAAGCTAGAGGGGAATCTCCATTAGAGGGAAGCTGGTGGGAATCTCCATGAAGGGGGAGTTAGAGGGGAATCTCCATGAGAGGGAAGCTAGAGGGGAATCTCCATGAGAGGGAAGCTAGAGGGGAATCTCCATGAGAGGGAAGCTAGAGGGGAATCTCCATGAGAGGGAAGCTAGAGGGGAATCTCCATGAGAGGGAAGCTAGAGGGGAATCTCCATGAGAGGGAAGCTAGAGGGGAATCTCCATGAGAGGGAAGCTAGAGGGGAATCTCCATGAGAGGGAAGCTAGAGGGGAATCTCCATGAGAGGGAAGCTAGAGGGGAATCTCCATGAGAGGGAAGCTAGAGGGGAATCTCCATGAGAGGGAAGCTAGAGGGGAATCTCCATGAGAGGGAAGCTAGAGGGGAATCTCCATGAGAGGGAAGCTAGTGGGAATCTCCATGAAGGGGGAGTTAGAGGGGAATCTCCATGAGAGGGAAGTTAGAGGGGAATCTCCATGAGAGGGAAGCTAGAGGGGAATCTCCATGAGAGGGAAGCTAGAGGGGAATCTCCATGAGAGGGAAGCTAGAGGGGAATCTCCATGAGAGGGAAGCTAGAGGGGAATCTCCATGAGAGGGAAGCTGGTGGGAATCTCCATGAAGGGGGAGTTAGAGGGGAATCTCCATGAGAGGGAAGCTAGAAGGGAATCTCCATGAGAGGGAAGCTAGAGGGGAATCTCCATGAGAGGGAAGCTAGAGGGGAATCTCCATGAGAGGGAAGCTAGAGGGGAATCTCCATGAGAGGGAAGCTAGAGGGGAATCTCCATGAGAGGGAAGCTAGAGGGGAATCTCCATGAGAGGGAAGCTAGAGGGGAATCTCCATGAGAGGGAAGCTAGAGGGTAATCTCCATGAGAGGGAAGCTAGAGGGGAATCTCCATGAGAGGGAAGCTAGAGGGGAATCTCCATGAGAGGGAAGCTGGTGGGAATCTCCATGAAGGGGGAGTTAGAGGGGAATCTCCATGAGAGGGAAGCTAGAGGGGAATCTCCATGAGAGGGAAGCTGGTGGGAATCTCCATGAAGGGGGAGTTAGAGGGGAATCTCCATGAGAGGGAAGCTAGAGGGGAATCTCCATGAGAGGGAAGCTAGAGGGGAATCTCCATGAGAGGGAAGCTAGAGGGGAATCTCCATGAGAGGGAAGCTAGAGGGGAATCTCCATGAGAGGGAAGCTAGTGGGAATCTCCATGAAGGGGGAGTTAGAGGGGAATCTCCATGAGAGGGAAGTTAGAGGGGAATCTCCATGAGAGGGAAGCTAGAGGGGAATCTCCATGAGAGGGAAGCTAGAGGGGAATCTCCATTAGAGGGAAGCTAGAGGGGAATCTCCATGAGAGGGAAGCTAGAGGGGAATCTCCATGAGAGGGAAGCTGGTGGGAATCTCCATGAAGGGGGAGTTAGAGGGGAATCTCCATGAGAGGGAAGCTAGAGGGGAATCTCCATGAGAGGGAAGCTAGAGGGGAATCTCCATGAGAGGGAAGCTAGAGGGGAATCTCCATTAGAGGGAAGCTGGTGGGAATCTCCATGAAGGGGGAGTTAGAGGGGAATCTCCATGAGAGGGAAGCTAGAGGGGAATCTCCATGAGAGGGAAGCTAGAGGGGAATCTCCATGAGAGGGAAGCTAGAGGGGAATCTCCATGAGAGGGAAGCTGGTGGGAATCTCCATGAAGGGGGAGTTAGAGGGGAATCTCCATGAGAGGGAAGCTAGAGGGGAATCTCCATTAGAGGGAAGCTGGTGGGAATCTCCATGAAGGGGGAGTTAGAGGGGAATCTCCATGAGAGGGAAGCTAGAGGGGAATCTCCATGAGAGGGAAGCTAGAGGGGAATCTCCATGAGAGGGAAGCTAGAGGGGAATCTCCATGAGAGGGAAGCTAGAGGGGAATCTCCATGAGAGGGAAGCTAGTGGGAATCTCCATGAAGGGGGAGTTAGAGGGGAATCTCCATGAGAGGGAAGTTAGAGGGGAATCTCCATGAGAGGGAAGCTAGAGGGGAATCTCCATGAGAGGGAAGCTAGAGGGGAATCTCCATGAGAGGGAAGCTAGAGGGGAATCTCCATGAGAGGGAAGCTAGAGGGGAATCTCCATGAGAGGGAAGCTGGTGGGAATCTCCATGAAGGGGGAGTTAGAGGGGAATCTCCATGAGAGGGAAGCTAGAGGGGAATCTCCATGAGAGGGAAGCTAGAGGGGAATCTCCATGAGAGGGAAGCTAGAGGGGAATCTCCATTAGAGGGAAGCTGGTGGGAATCTCCATGAAGGGGGAGTTAGAGGGGAATCTCCATGAGAGGGAAGCTAGAGGGGAATCTCCATGAGAGGGAAGCTAGAGGGGTATCTCCATGAGAGGGAAGCTAGAGGAGAATCTCCATGAGAGGGAAGCTGGTGGGAATCTCCATGAAGGGGGAGTTAGAGGGGAATCTCCATGAGAGGGAAGCTAGAGGGGAATCTCCATGAGAGGGAAGCTAGTGGGAATCACCATGAAGGGGGAGTTAGAGGGGAATCTCCATGAGAGGGAAGCTAGAGGGAATCTCCATGAGACGAAAGCCATAGTAAGGAATCTCTTGGAGAAGGAAGCTTGAGAATCTCCATCCGACGGAAGCTCGTAAAGGATCTCTTAGAGAGGGAAGCCAGAGGCAGAATCTCAATGAGATTGAAGCTGCATGGTGAAGCATCTCTCAAATGTAAATCCCTCAGTGTTTTAAGCAGGTTGATAAACTTTTAAACTTAATAGAAACCTATGGCTCTTCATTAAGAGCTCGACTAGTTTAGTCCTTTGATTCTTTGCCAGAATTCAATGTTTTTTTTCCATTTCAGTTTTGCCCTCATAGCTGTACTGCATCAAATCAGAACGGGCTACAGATTGTCTCTCAGGATCAACTGATATAAATGAAGTTTACTGGCGTTATGTAACACGGAAAAAAATTATTTTACTAAATAGTGGTCTGTTTTGTATTTAAAAGTATATTTTTAAGATTTTTACATGTTAAGGAGCTAAATTTCTGCTGAGACCTAAATGAACTGGCGTTTAAAAGCTGCCCAGAATACAGCTTGCGGTGATTTTGTGACGACTATACAATGATGACTCATTCACCGGCTGTGACCAACTAGCTCCAATCAAATTACAGCTAAACATGCATACGCGTATAAGTATGCATTTTCTTGCCTTTTAAATTGCGTAGAAGTTATAAAAAAGAGCATTATTATTCCAGAAAAAATCAAAGGTCAAACAATAAATAAATTGCTCCGGTTGGCGGGGTCACAGTCGACTGAACATGCAGCTTGTACCTGGATTTCGCGTGGCTTTATTTCTTGCAAAAAAGGTACATAGCCTTCAAGGAATTAAGGAATTAGTTATAAAATATAGGTTTTCATACTGGTGCAATGTACATACTGACTCTGCACCTGTCATTTGTCATTTGATGGCACTTTTCGCGGACTTTTCGACCAGTTACAGTACACCACATTTGTAAACCCACGGCCAGGTACGTCTTAAGACACGTACGTCCTTGGTCTGACTCTAGGAAAAATATATATAGAAGCGAAAAGTATGGGTTAGGATATGAAGATTGCTGGGAGACAGCGGGAGTCACTCGAGGCTTCGGCCACAGTGGATGTTGAATAAAAGAAATGGAGGAGAAGTTCAGACCACTCGACGTAACTGCATGGAATCTATTTATTGAAACCGCCAGTAAATTGATAGTTGTCCCCATTCGAAGCATTCGTGCTTCGAAAAATATTCTCTTCATGATTACCCATAAATTTTTTCTAAAGAACTCTTTTTTTATTTCCTGTCGAGAAACTGTTATTCGAGAAGGACTCTTGAAATATATCGTTATTATAAAAATTTAAAGACTAAATAAACAGTTAAAAGAATAAATTATTTTATATTTTACTTTTAATCAAAATATTTATAAATTTTAAATGCACTAATAATTTTTTAATTTGTGAAATTGTTTTACTTATTACTTGGCAACGATTTATAGTACGCGCAAATTTAATTATTTTCCTACTTGGAATAATGCCAAATCGAGTGTATGACATCGACATGTTCATGTTTTACGAGCGTGCAACTTAAGAATTTTCAGAAATATCACATTAAAATATAGATATTGGCAAGATTATTTAATGGATTGCCTACATGTGATACATGCTACTTAACTTGATCTAAATTAAGATGTAAGTGGCATAAAAACAAGTTTTTTTGGCTTGGCACTTGGCTTGGCTTTGTATTTAACAGAATTAAAGACTGTATTTTAGCTCTGTTTAATAGGAATAGGAACCCCTTACTGAAACATTCTCTTCACTTAACTGGTATGTGTATGCGCTACTTATAGTTGATATAAAAATACCTTGTTTAAGAAGTGCAGTTAGTAAATTTACTAAATCATATAGCTACTGCCTACCAGACTTGAAGTGGGTGATTATGATTTGATGATAATATGATACTTTAGTTTAAAAACTAGATTATTCGCAAATCAATACTCAAACAGGCCTACCTAGTACTTTCATAAAATCATTTGCTTTGCTTGCAATATTCACTTTAGACTAGCTAATAATAGTAGTTATGTAGCTATGTAGCTATAGTAGCTATTGTAACATAGTAGCTATGTAGTTAGGGCTATATTCCTCTTACATTTGTTAAATTATTTTCATAAAAAAAGCAAATAATTGCAACTCAAAATGACTGAAAAATATAATACTGGGTCCAAAATACTTTTAAAACAGACCTTCAGCTTTAGAGTTTTAATATCAAAGTAGTAAATTATAAAACTATGTATTTTTGTTGTTATAAAAGTTTATCTTTCAAGGGGATAGCTAATTAATAACCAGGATAATGCCAAAATATCCTAAAGTTTTAGGTACATTTTATAACATGAATTCCCTAACATGTAAATAAATAGTGCCTTGCTTGTACTATGTATAATAGTTTAGAACTTTATTTTATAGGCCAATGCAAAGCTTGATAGTAATTTCAGTAAAAGAAATAGGACTTGTCTATTTCTACTCCTTTTCTCCCCCTGTATGATTTTTTATGTTCTATTGGTCATTTTATTAATACAAGAATATATATTATTAGCTAATCAAAAAATTGAAAATAATATATATCTATTTTTTGTATTTTCGAGCAAGTGATCTGCATTGATCAGATCTTAAATAAAAAAATAACTTAATGCTATAATAATTAAAAAAACATGTGTAATTTTAATAGTCATGCATACCCTACTAAAATAGTGATTAGTAATATAACATTACTTTCTATTAGACAGTTTGAAATTTCAAAGTCTTTAAGGTGTTAATCCTTAAAATTTTCAACTTATTTTTCTCCATCATAAATAGCATGTAGACTTGGACTTAAAAATACTCTAGTTTTATGTTATTTTTAATTTAATACTAACATTAGCACTAACATAACATTAGCACTAGCACTAACATTACCGTTAATCTGCTCCCACTTTCTCCTTAACAACCAATCATCAGTTGAAACATGTCTACAACAGTGTCAGCATCATCAGCAGCTCCCGTTGGCAGCGGTCTGCCTCAGGTACGCAACGCCCCCGCCAATCGTCAAGTTCGTCCGCACCGCGGCTTCAGCAGTTGCGCCCTAGACGACTCGTCACCAACTTGGCCAACAGCGTCGGCAAATGCGACTGCTGCAGCGGCGTCGGGACCGTCACAGACTGCCGCAACCGCCGCTGCTGCTTACTCGTCTTCGTCCTTGACGTTGCCAATGACGCAATCGAAAGCTAGCCATACCGTCAGAGCCGGCAGCCAGCAGCAGCCAATGTCGGCCACTCTGTCTCGAATTGTTGGCGGAGGCGGCGGCGGCGGCGGTGGAGGCGGAGCTGGCAAATACCCGGCAGCTTTTATGACCGGCGCGCCGAGGCGGCTGCTGCTGAATCGTCGGCGACACAAAGCCGGCAATAAATATTCGGCTAACAATGCTGGAGCTGCCGCGGCTGCCGCTGCCGCCGCCGCCGCCGCTTCGCTCTCCTGCCGATGTCCGTTCACCTTCGTGCTGCCCGACCTGAGCCGCCAAACCGACGGATTTCGTCAATTCATCGAAGCCGACCTGCTTGATCCCAACGCTCTGGCCAGCTTGGAGGCTGCAGGCTGTTTGAATTGGTGGCATGCGGACGGCCTGGCTAGCAGGCTGTGGCCACTCGCCACTAGCGGCGACGGCAACTGCCTGCTGCACGCCATCAGTCTGGGTGAGACGGGCGGGTTTGATGGTTGATGGTCTCTAGATCTGGAACGCAGGTTTATAGATATGCATGTCGAGTCTCTTGATCTTGAATGCAGAGCTGTAGATATGCATGTAAAGTCTAAAAATCTAGAATGCAGAGCCGTAGATATGCATGTAAAGTCTATAGATCTAGAATGCAGAGCCGTAGATATGCATGTAAAGTCTATAGATCTAGAATGCAGAGCCGTAGATATGCATGTAAAGTCTATAGATCTAGAATGCAAAAACTGTAGATATGCTTGTAAAGTCTATAGATCTAGAATGCAAAAGCTGTAGGTAGATATGCTTGTAAAGTCTATAGATCTACAATGCAAAAGCTGTAGGTAGATATGCTTGTAAAGTCTATAGATCTAGAATGCAGAGCTGTAGAAATGGATGTAAAGTCTAAAGATCTAGAATGCAGGGCTGTAGATATGCATGTAAAGTCTATAGATCTAGAATGCAGAGCTGTAGAAATGGATGTAAAGTCTAAAGATCTAGAATGCAGGGCTGTAGATATGCATGTAAAGTCTATAGATCTAGAATGCAGGGCTGTAGATATGCATGTAAAGTCTATAGATCTAGAATGCAAAAACTGTAGATATGCATGTAAAGTCTATAGATCTACAATGCAAAAACTGTAGATATGCATGTAAAGTCTATAGATCTACAATGCAAAAACTGTAGATATGCATGTAAAGTCTATAGATCTACAATGCAAAAACTGTAGATATGCATGTAAAGTCTATAGATCTAGAATGCAAAAGCTGTAGGTAGATATGCTTGTAAAGTCTATAGATCTAGAATGCTGGGCTGTAGATATGCATGTAAAGTCTATAGATCTAGAATGCAGAGCCGTAGATATGCATGTAAAGTCTATAGATCTAGAATGCAGAGCCGTAGATATGCATGTAAAGTCTATAGATCTAGAATGCAGAGCTGTAGAGATGGATGTAAAGTCTAAAGATCTAGAATGCAGGGCTGTAGATATGCATGTAAAGTCTATAGATCTACAATGCAAAAACTGTAGATATGCATGTAAAGTCTATAGATCTACAATGCAAAAACTGTAGATATGCATGTAAAGTCTATAGATCTACAATGCAAAAACTGTAGATATGCATGTAAAGTCTATAGATCTAGAATGCAAAAGCTGTAGGTAGATATGCTTGTAAAGTCTATAGATCTAGAATGCTGGGCTGTAGATATGCATGTAAAGTCTATAGATCTAGAATGCAGAGCCGTAGATATGCATGTAAAGTCTATAGATCTAGAATGCAGAGCCGTAGATATGCATGTAAAGTCTATAGATCTAGAATGCAAAAACTGTAGATATGCATGTAAAGTCTATAGATCTAGAATGCAAAAGCTGTAGGTAGATATGCTTGTAAAGTCTATAGATCTAGAATGCAGGGCTGTAGATATGCATGTAAAGTCTATAGATCTAGAATGCAGAGCTGTAGAAATGGATGTAAAGTCTAAAGATCTAGAATGCAGGGCTGTAGATATGCATGTAAAGTCTATAGATCTAGAATGCAGAGCTGTAGAAATGGATGTTAAGTCTAAAGATCTAGAATGCAGGGCTGTAGATATGCATGTAAAGTCTATAGATCTAGAATGCAGGGCTGTAGATATGCATGTAAAGTCTATAGATCTAGAATGCAGAGCTGTAGAGATGGATGTAAAGTCTAAAGATCTAGAATGCAGGGCTGTAGATATGCATGTAAAGTCTATAGATCTAGAATGCAGAGCCGTAGATATGCTTGTAAAGTCTATAGATCTAGAATGCAGAGCCGTAGATATGCATGTAAAGTCTATAGATCTAGAATGCAGAGCCGTAGATATGCATGTAAAGTCTATAGATCTAGAATGCAGAGCCGTAGATATGCATGTAAAGTCTATAGATCTAGAATGCAGAGCCGTAGATATGCTTGTAAAGTCTATAGATCTAGAATGCAGAGCCGTAGATATGCATGTAAAGTCTATAGATCTAGAATGCAGAGCCGTAGATATGCATGTAAAGTCTATAGATCTACAATGCAGAGCCGTAGATATGCATGTAAAGTCTATAGATCTAGAATGCAGAGCCGTAGATATGCTTGTAAAGTCTATAGATCTAGAATGCAGAGCCGTAGATATGCATGTAAAGTCTAAAAATCTAGAATGCAGAGCCATAGATATGCATGTAAAGTCTAAAGATCTAGAATGCAGAGCCGTAGATATGCATGTAAAGTCTATAGATCTAGAATGCAGAGCCGTAGATATGCATGTAAAGTCTATAGATCTAGAATGCAAAAACTGTAGATATGCATGTAAAGTCTATAGATCTAGAATGCAAAAGCTGTAGATAGATATGCTTGTAAAGTCTATAGATCTAGAATGCAGGGCTGTAGATATGCATGTAAAGTCTATAGATCTAGAATGCAGAGCTGTAGAGATGGATGTAAAGTCTAAAGATCTAGAATGCAGGGCTGTAGATATGCATGTAAAGTCTATAGATCTAGAATGCAGAGCCGTAGATATGCTTGTAAAGTCTATAGATCTAGAATGCAGAGCCGTAGATATGCATGTAAAGTCTATAGATCTAGAATGCAAAGCTGTAGATATGCATGTAAAGTCTATAGATCTAGAATGCAGAGCCGTAGATATGCATGTAAAGTCTATAGATCTAGAATGCAGAGCCGTAGATATGCTTGTAAAGTCTATAGATCTAGAATGCAGAGCCGTAGATATGCATGTAAAGTCTAAAGATCTACAATGCAAAAACTGTAGATATGCATGTAAAGTCTATAGATCTAGAATGCAAAAGCTGTAGGTAGATATGCTTGTAAAGTCTATAGATCTAGAATGCAAAAGCTGTAGGTAGATATGCTTGTAAAGTCTATAGATCTAGAATGCAGAGCTGTAGAAATGGATGTAAAGTCTAAAGATCTAGAATGCAGGGCTGTAGATATGCATGTAAAGTCTATAGATCTAGAATGCAGAGCTGTAGAAATGGATGTAAAGTCTAAAGATCTAGAATGCAGGGCTGTAGATATGCATGTAAAGTCTATAGATCTAGAATGCAGAGCCGTAGATATGCATGTAAAGTCTATAGATCTAGAATGCAGAGCTGTAGAGATGGATGTAAAGTCTAAAGATCTAGAATGCAGGGCTGTAGATATGCATGTAAAGTCTATAGATCTACAATGCAAAAACTGTAGATATGCATGTAAAGTCTATAGATCTACAATGCAAAAACTGTAGATATGCATGTAAAGTCTATAGATCTACAATGCAAAAACTGTAGATATGCATGTAAAGTCTATAGATCTAGAATGCAAAAGCTGTAGGTAGATATGCTTGTAAAGTCTATAGATCTAGAATGCTGGGCTGTAGATATGCATGTAAAGTCTATAGATCTAGAATGCAGGGCTGTAGATATGCATGTAAAGTCTATAGATCTAGAATGCAAAAACTGTAGATATGCATGTAAAGTCTATAGATCTACAATGCAAAAACTGTAGATATGCATGTAAAGTCTATAGATCTACAATGCAAAAACTGTAGATATGCATGTAAAGTCTATAGATCTACAATGCAAAAACTGTAGATATGCATGTAAAGTCTATAGATCTAGAATGCAAAAGCTGTAGGTAGATATGCTTGTAAAGTCTATAGATCTAGAATGCTGGGCTGTAGATATGCATGTAAAGTCTATAGATCTAGAATGCAGAGCCGTAGATATGCATGTAAAGTCTATAGATCTAGAATGCAGAGCCGTAGATATGCATGTAAAGTCTATAGATCTAGAATGCAGAGCTGTAGAGATGGATGTAAAGTCTAAAGATCTAGAATGCAGGGCTGTAGATATGCATGTAAAGTCTATAGATCTACAATGCAAAAACTGTAGATATGCATGTAAAGTCTATAGATCTACAATGCAAAAACTGTAGATATGCATGTAAAGTCTATAGATCTACAATGCAAAAACTGTAGATATGCATGTAAAGTCTATAGATCTAGAATGCAAAAGCTGTAGGTAGATATGCTTGTAAAGTCTATAGATCTAGAATGCTGGGCTGTAGATATGCATGTAAAGTCTATAGATCTAGAATGCAGAGCCGTAGATATGCATGTAAAGTCTATAGATCTAGAATGCAGAGCCGTAGATATGCTTGTAAAGTCTATAGATCTAGAATGCAGAGCCGTAGATATGCATGTAAAGTCTATAGATCTAGAATGCAGAGCCGTAGATATGCATGTAAAGTCTATAGATCTACAATGCAGAGCCGTAGATATGCATGTAAAGTCTATAGATCTAGAATGCAGAGCCGTAGATATGCTTGTAAAGTCTATAGATCTAGAATGCAGAGCCGTAGATATGCATGTAAAGTCTAAAAATCTAGAATGCAGAGCCATAGATATGCATGTAAAGTCTAAAGATCTAGAATGCAGAGCCGTAGATATGCATGTAAAGTCTATAGATCTAGAATGCAGAGCCGTAGATATGCATGTAAAGTCTATAGATCTAGAATGCAAAAACTGTAGATATGCATGTAAAGTCTATAGATCTAGAATGCAAAAGCTGTAGATAGATATGCTTGTAAAGTCTATAGATCTAGAATGCAGGGCTGTAGATATGCATGTAAAGTCTATAGATCTAGAATGCAGAGCTGTAGAGATGGATGTAAAGTCTAAAGATCTAGAATGCAGGGCTGTAGATATGCATGTAAAGTCTATAGATCTAGAATGCAGAGCCGTAGATATGCTTGTAAAGTCTATAGATCTAGAATGCAGAGCCGTAGATATGCATGTAAAGTCTATAGATCTAGAATGCAAAGCTGTAGATATGCATGTAAAGTCTATAGATCTAGAATGCAGAGCCGTAGATATGCATGTAAAGTCTATAGATCTAGAATGCAGAGCCGTAGATATGCTTGTAAAGTCTATAGATCTAGAATGCAGAGCCGTAGATATGCATGTAAAGTCTAAAGATCTACAATGCAAAAACTGTAGATATGCATGTAAAGTCTATAGATCTAGAATGCAAAAGCTGTAGGTAGATATGCTTGTAAAGTCTATAGATCTAGAATGCAAAAGCTGTAGGTAGATATGCTTGTAAAGTCTATAGATCTAGAATGCAGAGCTGTAGAAATGGATGTAAAGTCTAAAGATCTAGAATGCAGGGCTGTAGATATGCATGTAAAGTCTATAGATCTAGAATGCAGAGCTGTAGAAATGGATGTAAAGTCTAAAGATCTAGAATGCAGGGCTGTAGATATGCATGTAAAGTCTATAGATCTAGAATGCAGGGCTGTAGATATGCATGTAAAGTCTATAGATCTAGAATGCAAAAACTGTAGATATGCATGTAAAGTCTATAGATCTACAATGCAAAAACTGTAGATATGCATGTAAAGTCTATAGATCTACAATGCAAAAACTGTAGATATGCATGTAAAGTCTATAGATCTACAATGCAAAAACTGTAGATATGCATGTAAAGTCTATAGATCTACAATGCAAAAACTGTAGATATGCATGTAAAGTCTATAGATCTAGAATGCAAAAGCTGTAGGTAGATATGCTTGTAAAGTCTATAGATCTAGAATGCTGGGCTGTAGATATGCATGTAAAGTCTATAGATCTAGAATGCAGAGCCGTAGATATGCATGTAAAGTCTATAGATCTAGAATGCAGAGCCGTAGATATGCATGTAAAGTCTATAGATCTAGAATGCAAAAACTGTAGATATGCATGTAAAGTCTATAGATCTAGAATGCAAAAGCTGTAGGTAGATATGCTTGTAAAGTCTATAGATCTAGAATGCAGGGCTGTAGATATGCATGTAAAGTCTATAGATCTAGAATGCAGAGCTGTAGAAATGGATGTAAAGTCTAAAGATCTAGAATGCAGGGCTGTAGATATGCATGTAAAGTCTATAGATCTAGAATGCAGAGCTGTAGAAATGGATGTAAAGTCTAAAGATCTAGAATGCAGGGCTGTAGATATGCATGTAAAGTCTATAGATCTAGAATGCAGGGCTGTAGATATGCATGTAAAGTCTATAGATCTAGAATGCAGAGCTGTAGAGATGGATGTAAAGTCTAAATATCTAGAATGCAGGGCTGTAGATATGCATGTAAAGTCTATAGATCTAGAATGCAGAGCCGTAGATATGCTTGTAAAGTCTATAGATCTAGAATGCAGAGCCGTAGATATGCATGTAAAGTCTATAGATCTAGAATGCAGAGCCGTAGATATGCATGTAAAGTCTATAGATCTAGAATGCAGAGCCGTAGATATGCATGTAAAGTCTATAGATCTAGAATGCAGAGCCGTAGATATGCTTGTAAAGTCTATAGATCTAGAATGCAGAGCCGTAGATATGCATGTAAAGTCTATAGATCTAGAATGCAGAGCCGTAGATATGCATGTAAAGTCTATAGATCTACAATGCAGAGCCGTAGATATGCATGTAAAGTCTATAGATCTAGAATGCAGAGCCGTAGATATGCTTGTAAAGTCTATAGATCTAGAATGCAGAGCCGTAGATATGCATGTAAAGTCTAAAAATCTAGAATGCAGAGCCATAGATATGCATGTAAAGTCTATAGATCTAGAATGCAGAGCCGTAGATATGCATGTAAAGTCTATAGATCTAGAATGCAGAGCCGTAGATATGCATGTAAAGTCTATAGATCTAGAATGCAAAAACTGTAGATATGCATGTAAAGTCTATAGATCTAGAATGCAAAAGCTGTAGGTAGATATGCTTGTAAAGTCTATAGATCTAGAATGCAGGGCTGTAGATATGCATGTAAAGTCTATAGATCTAGAATGCAGAGCTGTAGAGATGGATGTAAAGTCTAAAGATCTAGAATGCAGGGCTGTAGATATGCATGTAAAGTCTATAGATCTAGAATGCAGAGCCGTAGATATGCTTGTAAAGTCTATAGATCTAGAATGCAGAGCCGTAGATATGCATGTAAAGTCTATAGATCTAGAATGCAGAGCTGTAGATATGCATGTAAAGTCTATAGATCTAGAATGCAGAGCCGTAGATATGCATGTAAAGTCTATAGATCTAGAATGCAGAGCCGTAGATATGCTTGTAAAGTCTATAGATCTAGAATGCAGAGCCGTAGATATGCATGTAAAGTCTATAGATCTACAATGCAAAAACTGTAGATATGCATGTAAAGTCTATAGATCTAGAATGCAAAAGCTGTAGGTAGATATGCTTGTAAAGTCTATAGATCTAGAATGCAAAAGCTGTAGGTAGATATGCTTGTAAAGTCTATAGATCTAGAATGCAGAGCTGTAGAAATGGATGTAAAGTCTAAAGATCTAGAATGCAGGGCTGTAGATATGCATGTAAAGTCTATAGATCTAGAATGCAGAGCTGTAGAAATGGATGTAAAGTCTAAAGATCTAGAATGCAGGGCTGTAGATATGCATGTAAAGTCTATAGATCTAGAATGCAGGGCTGTAGATATGCATGTAAAGTCTATAGATCTAGAATGCAAAAACTGTAGATATGCATGTAAAGTCTATAGATCTACAATGCAAAAACTGTAGATATGCATGTAAAGTCTATAGATCTACAATGCAAAAACTGTAGATATGCATGTAAAGTCTATAGATCTACAATGCAAAAACTGTAGATATGCATGTAAAGTCTATAGATCTACAATGCAAAAACTGTAGATATGCATGTAAAGTCTATAGATCTAGAATGCAAAAGCTGTAGGTAGATATGCTTGTAAAGTCTATAGATCTAGAATGCTGGGCTGTAGATATGCATGTAAAGTCTATAGATCTAGAATGCAGAGCCGTAGATATGCATGTAAAGTCTATAGATCTAGAATGCAGAGCCGTAGATATGCATGTAAAGTCTATAGATCTAGAATGCAAAAACTGTAGATATGCATGTAAAGTCTATAGATCTAGAATGCAAAAGCTGTAGGTAGATATGCTTGTAAAGTCTATAGATCTAGAATGCAGGGCTGTAGATATGCATGTAAAGTCTATAGATCTAGAATGCAGAGCTGTAGAAATGGATGTAAAGTCTAAAGATCTAGAATGCAGGGCTGTAGATATGCATGTAAAGTCTATAGATCTAGAATGCAGAGCTGTAGAAATGGATGTTAAGTCTAAAGATCTAGAATGCAGGGCTGTAGATATGCATGTAAAGTCTATAGATCTAGAATGCAGGGCTGTAGATATGCATGTAAAGTCTATAGATCTAGAATGCAGAGCTGTAGAGATGGATGTAAAGTCTAAAGATCTAGAATGCAGGGCTGTAGATATGCATGTAAAGTCTATAGATCTAGAATGCAGAGCCGTAGATATGCTTGTAAAGTCTATAGATCTAGAATGCAGAGCCGTAGATATGCATGTAAAGTCTATAGATCTAGAATGCAGAGCCGTAGATATGCATGTAAAGTCTATAGATCTAGAATGCAGAGCCGTAGATATGCATGTAAAGTCTATAGATCTAGAATGCAGAGCCGTAGATATGCTTGTAAAGTCTATAGATCTAGAATGCAGAGCCGTAGATATGCATGTAAAGTCTATAGATCTAGAATGCAGAGCCGTAGATATGCATGTAAAGTCTATAGATCTACAATGCAGAGCCGTAGATATGCATGTAAAGTCTATAGATCTAGAATGCTGAGCCGTAGATATGCTTGTAAAGTCTATAGATCTAGAATGCAGAGCCGTAGATATGCATGTAAAGTCTAAAAATCTAGAATGCAGAGCCATAGATATGCATGTAAAGTCTAAAGATCTAGAATGCAGAGCCGTAGATATGCATGTAAAGTCTATAGATCTAGAATGCAGAGCCGTAGATATGCATGTAAAGTCTATAGATCTAGAATGCAAAAACTGTAGATATGCATGTAAAGTCTATAGATCTAGAATGCAAAAGCTGTAGATAGATATGCTTGTAAAGTCTATAGATCTAGAATGCAGGGCTGTAGATATGCATGTAAAGTCTATAGATCTAGAATGCAGAGCTGTAGAGATGGATGTAAAGTCTAAAGATCTAGAATGCAGGGCTGTAGATATGCATGTAAAGTCTATAGATCTAGAATGCAGAGCCGTAGATATGCTTGTAAAGTCTATAGATCTAGAATGCAGAGCCGTAGATATGCATGTAAAGTCTATAGATCTAGAATGCAGAGCTGTAGATATGCATGTAAAGTCTATAGATCTAGAATGCAGAGCCGTAGATATGCATGTAAAGTCTATAGATCTAGAATGCAGAGCCGTAGATATGCTTGTAAAGTCTATAGATCTAGAATGCAGAGCCGTAGATATGCATGTAAAGTCTAAAGATCTACAATACAAAAACTGTAGATATGCATGTAAAGTCTATAGATCTACAATGCAAAAACTGTAGATATGCATGTAAAGTCTATAGATCTACAATGCAAAAACTGTAGATATGCATGTAAAGTCTATAGATCTAGAATGCAAAAGCTGTAGGTAGATATGCTTGTAAAGTCTATAGATCTAGAATGCTGGGCTGTAGATATGCATGTAAAGTCTATAGATCTAGAATGCAGAGCTGTAGAAATGGATGTAAAGTCTAAAGATCTAGAATGCAGGGCTGTAGATATGCATGTAAAGTCTATAGATCTAGAATGCAGAGCCGTAGATATGCATGTAAAGTCTATAGATCTAGAATGCAGAGCCGTAGATATGCATGTAAAGTCTATAGATCTAGAATGCAAAAACTGTAGATATGCATGTAAAGTCTATAGATCTAGAATGCAAAAGCTGTAGGTAGATATGCTTGTAAAGTCTATAGATCTAGAATGCAGGGCTGTAGATATGCATGTAAAGTCTATAGATCTAGAATGCAGAGCTGTAGAAATGGATGTAAAGTCTAAAGATCTAGAATGCAGGGCTGTAGATATGCATGTAAAGTCTATAGATCTAGAATGCAGAGCTGTAGAAATGGATGTAAAGTCTAAAGATCTAGAATGCAGCGCTGTAGATATGCATGTAAAGTCTATAGATCTAGAATGCAGGGCTGTAGATATGCATGTAAAGTCTATAGATCTAGAATGCAGAGCTGTAGAGATGGATGTAAAGTCTAAAGATCTAGAATGCAGGGCTGTAGATATGCATGTAAAGTCTATAGATCTACAATGCAAAAACTGTAGATATGCATGTAAAGTCTATAGATCTACAATGCAGGGCTGTAGATATGCATGTAAAGTCTATAGATCTACAATGCAGGGCTGTAGATATGCATGTAAAGTCTATAGATCTACAATGCAAAAACTGTAGATATGCATGTAAAGTCTATAGATCTAGAATGCAAAAGCTGTAGGTAGATATGCTTGTAAAGTCTATAGATCTAGAATGCTGGGCTGTAGATATGCATGTAAAGTCTATAGATCTAGAATGCAGAGCTGTAGAAATGGATGTAAAGTCTAAAGATTTAGAATGCAGGGCTGTAGATATGCATGTAAAGTCTATAGATCTAGAATGCAGAGCCGTAGATATGCATGTAAAGTCTATAGATCTAGAATGCAGAGCCGTAGATATGCATGTAAAGTCTATAGATCTAGAATGCAAAAACTGTAGATATGCATGTAAAGTCTATAGATCTAGAATGCAAAAGCTGTAGGTAGATATGCTTGTAAAGTCTATAGATCTAGAATGCAGGGCTGTAGATATGCATGTAAAGTCTATAGATCTAGAATGCAGAGCTGTAGAAATGGATGTAAAGTCTATAGATCTAGAATGCAGAGCTGTAGAAATGGATGTAAAGTCTATAGATCTAGAATGCAGAGCTGTAGAAATGGATGTAAAGTCTAAAGATCTAGAATGCAGGGCTGTAGATATGCATGTAAAGTCTATAGATCTAGAATGCAGGGCTGTAGATATGCATGTAAAGTCTATAGATCTAGAATGCAGAGCTGTAGAGATGGATGTAAAGTCTAAAGATCTAGAATGCAGGGCTGTAGATATGCATGTAAAGTCTATAGATCTACAATGCAAAAACTGTAGATATGCATGTAAAGTCTATAGATCTAGAATGCAGAGCCGTAGATATGCTTGTAAAGTCTATAGATCTAGAATGCAGAGCCGTAGATATGCATGTAAAGTCTAAAAATCTAGAATGCAGAGCCATAGATATGCATGTAAAGTCTATAGATCTAGAATGCAGAGCCGTAGATATGCATGTAAAGTCTATAGATCTAGAATGCAGAGCCGTAGATATGCATGTAAAGTCTATAGATCTAGAATGCAGAGCCGTAGATATGCATGTAAAGTCTATAGATCTAGAATGCAAAAACTGTAGATATGCATGTAAAGTCTATAGATCTAGAATGCAAAAGCTGTAGGTAGATATGCTTGTAAAGTCTATTGATCTAGAATGCAGGGCTGTAGATATGCATGTAAAGTCTATAGATCTAGAATGCAGAGCTGTAGAGATGGATGTAAAGTCTAAAGATCTAGAATGCAGGGCTGTAGATATGCATGTAAAGTCTATAGATCTAGAATGCAGAGCCGTAGATATGCTTGTAAAGTCTATAGATCTAGAATGCAGAGCCGTAGATATGCATGTAAAGTCTATAGATCTAGAATGCAGAGCTGTAGATATGCATGTAAAGTCTATAGATCTAGAATGCAGAGCCGTAGATATGCATGTAAAGTCTATAGATCTAGAATGCAGAGCCGTAGATATGCTTGTAAAGTCTATAGATCTAGAATGCAGAGCCGTAGATATGCATGTAAAGTCTAAAGATCTACAATGCAAAAACTGTAGATATGCATGTAAAGTCTATAGATCTACAATGCAAAAACTGTAGATATGCATGTAAAGTCTATAGATCTACAATGCAAAAACTGTAGATATGCATGTAAAGTCTATAGATCTAGAATGCAAAAGCTGTAGGTAGATATGCTTGTAAAGTCTATAGATCTAGAATGCAGAGCTGTAGAAATGGATGTTAAGTCTAAAGATCTAGAATGCAGGGCTGTAGATATGCATGTAAAGTCTATAGATCTAGAATGCAGGGCTGTAGATATGCATGTAAAGTCTATAGATCTAGAATGCAGAGCTGTAGAGATGGATGTAAAGTCTAAAGATCTAGAATGCAGGGCTGTAGATATGCATGTAAAGTCTATAGATCTAGAATGCAGAGCCGTAGATATGCTTGTAAAGTCTATAGATCTAGAATGCAGAGCCGTAGATATGCATGTAAAGTCTATAGATCTAGAATGCAGAGCCGTAGATATGCATGTAAAGTCTATAGATCTAGAATGCAGAGCCGTAGATATGCATGTAAAGTCTATAGATCTAGAATGCAGAGCCGTAGATATGCTTGTAAAGTCTATAGATCTAGAATGCAGAGCCGTAGATATGCATGTAAAGTCTATAGATCTAGAATGCAGAGCCGTAGATATGCATGTAAAGTCTATAGATCTACAATGCAGAGCCGTAGATATGCATGTAAAGTCTATAGATCTAGAATGCAGAGCCGTAGATATGCTTGTAAAGTCTATAGATCTAGAATGCAGAGCCGTAGATATGCATGTAAAGTCTAAAAATCTAGAATGCAGAGCCATAGATATGCATGTAAAGTCTAAAGATCTAGAATGCAGAGCCGTAGATATGCATGTAAAGTCTATAGATCTAGAATGCAGAGCCGTAGATATGCATGTAAAGTCTATAGATCTAGAATGCAAAAACTGTAGATATGCATGTAAAGTCTATAGATCTAGAATGCAAAAGCTGTAGATAGATATGCTTGTAAAGTCTATAGATCTAGAATGCAGGGCTGTAGATATGCATGTAAAGTCTATAGATCTAGAATGCAGAGCTGTAGAGATGGATGTAAAGTCTAAAGATCTAGAATGCAGGGCTGTAGATATGCATGTAAAGTCTATAGATCTAGAATGCAGAGCCGTAGATATGCTTGTAAAGTCTATAGATCTAGAATGCAGAGCCGTAGATATGCATGTAAAGTCTATAGATCTAGAATGCAGAGCTGTAGATATGCATGTAAAGTCTATAGATCTAGAATGCAGAGCCGTAGATATGCATGTAAAGTCTATAGATCTAGAATGCAGAGCCGTAGATATGCTTGTAAAGTCTATAGATCTAGAATGCAGAGCCGTAGATATGCATGTAAAGTCTAAAGATCTACAATGCAAAAACTGTAGATATGCATGTAAAGTCTATAGATCTAGAATGCAAAAGCTGTAGGTAGATATGCTTGTAAAGTCTATAGATCTAGAATGCAAAAGCTGTAGGTAGATATGCTTGTAAAGTCTATAGATCTAGAATGCAGAGCTGTAGAAATGGATGTAAAGTCTAAAGATCTAGAATGCAGGGCTGTAGATATGCATGTAAAGTCTATAGATCTAGAATGCAGAGCTGTAGAAATGGATGTAAAGTCTAAAGATCTAGAATGCAGGGCTGTAGATATGCATGTAAAGTCTATAGATCTAGAATGCAGGGCTGTAGATATGCATGTAAAGTCTATAGATCTAGAATGCAAAAACTGTAGATATGCATGTAAAGTCTATAGATCTACAATGCAAAAACTGTAGATATGCATGTAAAGTCTATAGATCTACAATGCAAAAACTGTAGATATGCATGTAAAGTCTATAGATCTACAATGCAAAAACTGTAGATATGCATGTAAAGTCTATAGATCTACAATGCAAAAACTGTAGATATGCATGTAAAGTCTATAGATCTAGAATGCAAAAGCTGTAGGTAGATATGCTTGTAAAGTCTATAGATCTAGAATGCTGGGCTGTAGATATGCATGTAAAGTCTATAGATCTAGAATGCAGAGCCGTAGATATGCATGTAAAGTCTATAGATCTAGAATGCAGAGCCGTAGATATGCATGTAAAGTCTATAGATCTAGAATGCAAAAACTGTAGATATGCATGTAAAGTCTATAGATCTAGAATGCAAAAGCTGTAGGTAGATATGCTTGTAAAGTCTATAGATCTAGAATGCAGGGCTGTAGATATGCATGTAAAGTCTATAGATCTAGAATGCAGAGCTGTAGAAATGGATGTAAAGTCTAAAGATCTAGAATGCAGGGCTGTAGATATGCATGTAAAGTCTATAGATCTAGAATGCAGAGCTGTAGAAATGGATGTAAAGTCTAAAGATCTAGAATGCAGGGCTGTAGATATGCATGTAAAGTCTATAGATCTAGAATGCAGGGCTGTAGATATGCATGTAAAGTCTATAGATCTAGAATGCAGAGCTGTAGAGATGGATGTAAAGTCTAAATATCTAGAATGCAGGGCTGTAGATATGCATGTAAAGTCTATAGATCTAGAATGCAGAGCCGTAGATATGCTTGTAAAGTCTATAGATCTAGAATGCAGAGCCGTAGATATGCATGTAAAGTCTATAGATCTAGAATGCAGAGCCGTAGATATGCATGTAAAGTCTATAGATCTAGAATGCAGAGCCGTAGATATGCATGTAAAGTCTATAGATCTAGAATGCAGAGCCGTAGATATGCTTGTAAAGTCTATAGATCTAGAATGCAGAGCCGTAGATATGCATGTAAAGTCTATAGATCTAGAATGCAGAGCCGTAGATATGCATGTAAAGTCTATAGATCTACAATGCAGAGCCGTAGATATGCATGTAAAGTCTATAGATCTAGAATGCAGAGCCGTAGATATGCTTGTAAAGTCTATAGATCTAGAATGCAGAGCCGTAGATATGCATGTAAAGTCTAAAAATCTAGAATGCAGAGCCATAGATATGCATGTAAAGTCTATAGATCTAGAATGCAGAGCCGTAGATATGCATGTAAAGTCTATAGATCTAGAATGCAGAGCCGTAGATATGCATGTAAAGTCTATAGATCTAGAATGCAAAAACTGTAGATATGCATGTAAAGTCTATAGATCTAGAATGCAAAAGCTGTAGGTAGATATGCTTGTAAAGTCTATAGATCTAGAATGCAGGGCTGTAGATATGCATGTAAAGTCTATAGATCTAGAATGCAGAGCTGTAGAGATGGATGTAAAGTCTAAAGATCTAGAATGCAGGGCTGTAGATATGCATGTAAAGTCTATAGATCTAGAATGCAGAGCCGTAGATATGCTTGTAAAGTCTATAGATCTAGAATGCAGAGCCGTAGATATGCATGTAAAGTCTATAGATCTAGAATGCAGAGCTGTAGATATGCATGTAAAGTCTATAGATCTAGAATGCAGAGCCGTAGATATGCATGTAAAGTCTATAGATCTAGAATGCAGAGCCGTAGATATGCTTGTAAAGTCTATAGATCTAGAATGCAGAGCCGTAGATATGCATGTAAAGTCTATAGATCTACAATGCAAAAACTGTAGATATGCATGTAAAGTCTATAGATCTAGAATGCAAAAGCTGTAGGTAGATATGCTTGTAAAGTCTATAGATCTAGAATGCAAAAGCTGTAGGTAGATATGCTTGTAAAGTCTATAGATCTAGAATGCAGAGCTGTAGAAATGGATGTAAAGTCTAAAGATCTAGAATGCAGGGCTGTAGATATGCATGTAAAGTCTATAGATCTAGAATGCAGAGCTGTAGAAATGGATGTAAAGTCTAAAGATCTAGAATGCAGGGCTGTAGATATGCATGTAAAGTCTATAGATCTAGAATGCAGGGCTGTAGATATGCATGTAAAGTCTATAGATCTAGAATGCAAAAACTGTAGATATGCATGTAAAGTCTATAGATCTACAATGCAAAAACTGTAGATATGCATGTAAAGTCTATAGATCTACAATGCAAAAACTGTAGATATGCATGTAAAGTCTATAGATCTACAATGCAAAAACTGTAGATATGCATGTAAAGTCTATAGATCTACAATGCAAAAACTGTAGATATGCATGTAAAGTCTATAGATCTAGAATGCAAAAGCTGTAGGTAGATATGCTTGTAAAGTCTATAGATCTAGAATGCTGGGCTGTAGATATGCATGTAAAGTCTATAGATCTAGAATGCAGAGCCGTAGATATGCATGTAAAGTCTATAGATCTAGAATGCAGAGCCGTAGATATGCATGTAAAGTCTATAGATCTAGAATGCAAAAACTGTAGATATGCATGTAAAGTCTATAGATCTAGAATGCAAAAGCTGTAGGTAGATATGCTTGTAAAGTCTATAGATCTAGAATGCAGGGCTGTAGATATGCATGTAAAGTCTATAGATCTAGAATGCAGAGCTGTAGAAATGGATGTAAAGTCTAAAGATCTAGAATGCAGGGCTGTAGATATGCATGTAAAGTCTATAGATCTAGAATGCAGAGCTGTAGAAATGGATGTTAAGTCTAAAGATCTAGAATGCAGGGCTGTAGATATGCATGTAAAGTCTATAGATCTAGAATGCAGGGCTGTAGATATGCATGTAAAGTCTATAGATCTAGAATGCAGAGCTGTAGAGATGGATGTAAAGTCTAAAGATCTAGAATGCAGGGCTGTAGATATGCATGTAAAGTCTATAGATCTAGAATGCAGAGCCGTAGATATGCTTGTAAAGTCTATAGATCTAGAATGCAGAGCCGTAGATATGCATGTAAAGTCTATAGATCTAGAATGCAGAGCCGTAGATATGCATGTAAAGTCTATAGATCTAGAATGCAGAGCCGTAGATATGCATGTAAAGTCTATAGATCTAGAATGCAGAGCCGTAGATATGCTTGTAAAGTCTATAGATCTAGAATGCAGAGCCGTAGATATGCATGTAAAGTCTATAGATCTAGAATGCAGAGCCGTAGATATGCATGTAAAGTCTATAGATCTACAATGCAGAGCCGTAGATATGCATGTAAAGTCTATAGATCTAGAATGCTGAGCCGTAGATATGCTTGTAAAGTCTATAGATCTAGAATGCAGAGCCGTAGATATGCATGTAAAGTCTAAAAATCTAGAATGCAGAGCCATAGATATGCATGTAAAGTCTAAAGATCTAGAATGCAGAGCCGTAGATATGCATGTAAAGTCTATAGATCTAGAATGCAGAGCCGTAGATATGCATGTAAAGTCTATAGATCTAGAATGCAAAAACTGTAGATATGCATGTAAAGTCTATAGATCTAGAATGCAAAAGCTGTAGATAGATATGCTTGTAAAGTCTATAGATCTAGAATGCAGGGCTGTAGATATGCATGTAAAGTCTATAGATCTAGAATGCAGAGCTGTAGAGATGGATGTAAAGTCTAAAGATCTAGAATGCAGGGCTGTAGATATGCATGTAAAGTCTATAGATCTAGAATGCAGAGCCGTAGATATGCTTGTAAAGTCTATAGATCTAGAATGCAGAGCCGTAGATATGCATGTAAAGTCTATAGATCTAGAATGCAGAGCTGTAGATATGCATGTAAAGTCTATAGATCTAGAATGCAGAGCCGTAGATATGCATGTAAAGTCTATAGATCTAGAATGCAGAGCCGTAGATATGCTTGTAAAGTCTATAGATCTAGAATGCAGAGCCGTAGATATGCATGTAAAGTCTAAAGATCTACAATACAAAAACTGTAGATATGCATGTAAAGTCTATAGATCTACAATGCAAAAACTGTAGATATGCATGTAAAGTCTATAGATCTACAATGCAAAAACTGTAGATATGCATGTAAAGTCTATAGATCTAGAATGCAAAAGCTGTAGGTAGATATGCTTGTAAAGTCTATAGATCTAGAATGCTGGGCTGTAGATATGCATGTAAAGTCTATAGATCTAGAATGCAGAGCTGTAGAAATGGATGTAAAGTCTAAAGATCTAGAATGCAGGGCTGTAGATATGCATGTAAAGTCTATAGATCTAGAATGCAGAGCCGTAGATATGCATGTAAAGTCTATAGATCTAGAATGCAGAGCCGTAGATATGCATGTAAAGTCTATAGATCTAGAATGCAAAAACTGTAGATATGCATGTAAAGTCTATAGATCTAGAATGCAAAAGCTGTAGGTAGATATGCTTGTAAAGTCTATAGATCTAGAATGCAGGGCTGTAGATATGCATGTAAAGTCTATAGATCTAGAATGCAGAGCTGTAGAAATGGATGTAAAGTCTAAAGATCTAGAATGCAGGGCTGTAGATATGCATGTAAAGTCTATAGATCTAGAATGCAGAGCTGTAGAAATGGATGTAAAGTCTAAAGATCTAGAATGCAGCGCTGTAGATATGCATGTAAAGTCTATAGATCTAGAATGCAGGGCTGTAGATATGCATGTAAAGTCTATAGATCTAGAATGCAGAGCTGTAGAGATGGATGTAAAGTCTAAAGATCTAGAATGCAGGGCTGTAGATATGCATGTAAAGTCTATAGATCTACAATGCAAAAACTGTAGATATGCATGTAAAGTCTATAGATCTACAATGCAGGGCTGTAGATATGCATGTAAAGTCTATAGATCTACAATGCAGGGCTGTAGATATGCATGTAAAGTCTATAGATCTACAATGCAAAAACTGTAGATATGCATGTAAAGTCTATAGATCTAGAATGCAAAAGCTGTAGGTAGATATGCTTGTAAAGTCTATAGATCTAGAATGCTGGGCTGTAGATATGCATGTAAAGTCTATAGATCTAGAATGCAGAGCTGTAGAAATGGATGTAAAGTCTAAAGATTTAGAATGCAGGGCTGTAGATATGCATGTAAAGTCTATAGATCTAGAATGCAGAGCCGTAGATATGCATGTAAAGTCTATAGATCTAGAATGCAGAGCCGTAGATATGCATGTAAAGTCTATAGATCTAGAATGCAAAAACTGTAGATATGCATGTAAAGTCTATAGATCTAGAATGCAAAAGCTGTAGGTAGATATGCTTGTAAAGTCTATAGATCTAGAATGCAGGGCTGTAGATATGCATGTAAAGTCTATAGATCTAGAATGCAGAGCTGTAGAAATGGATGTAAAGTCTATAGATCTAGAATGCAGAGCTGTAGAAATGGATGTAAAGTCTATAGATCTAGAATGCAGAGCTGTAGAAATGGATGTAAAGTCTAAAGATCTAGAATGCAGGGCTGTAGATATGCATGTAAAGTCTATAGATCTAGAATGCAGGGCTGTAGATATGCATGTAAAGTCTATAGATCTAGAATGCAGAGCTGTAGAGATGGATGTAAAGTCTATAGATCTAGAATGCAGAGCCGTAGATATGCATGTAAAGTCTATAGATCTAGAATGCAAAAACTGTAGATATGCATGTAAAGTCTATAGATCTAGAATGCAAAAGCTGTAGGTAGATATGCTTGTAAAGTCTATTGATCTAGAATGCAGGGCTGTAGATATGCATGTAAAGTCTATAGATCTAGAATGCAGAGCTGTAGAGATGGATGTAAAGTCTAAAGATCTAGAATGCAGGGCTGTAGATATGCATGTAAAGTCTATAGATCTAGAATGCAGAGCCGTAGATATGCTTGTAAAGTCTATAGATCTAGAATGCAGAGCCGTAGATATGCATGTAAAGTCTATAGATCTAGAATGCAGAGCTGTAGATATGCATGTAAAGTCTATAGATCTAGAATGCAGAGCCGTAGATATGCATGTAAAGTCTATAGATCTAGAATGCAGAGCCGTAGATATGCTTGTAAAGTCTATAGATCTAGAATGCAGAGCCGTAGATATGCATGTAAAGTCTAAAGATCTACAATGCAAAAACTGTAGATATGCATGTAAAGTCTATAGATCTACAATGCAAAAACTGTAGATATGCATGTAAAGTCTATAGATCTACAATGCAAAAACTGTAGATATGCATGTAAAGTCTATAGATCTAGAATGCAAAAGCTGTAGGTAGATATGCTTGTAAAGTCTATAGATCTAGAATGCTGGGCTGTAGATATGCATGTAAAGTCTATAGATCTAGAATGCAGAGCTGTAGAAATGGATGTAAAGTCTAAAGATCTAGAATGCAGGGCTGTAGATATGCATGTAAAGTCTATAGATCTAGAATGCAGAGCCGTAGATATGCATGTAAAGTCTATAGATCTAGAATGCAGAGCCGTAGATATGCATGTAAAGTCTATAGATCTAGAATGCAAAAACTGTAGATATGCATGTAAAGTCTATAGATCTAGAATGCAAAAGCTGTAGGTAGATATGCTTGTAAAGTCTATAGATCTAGAATGCAGGGCTGTAGATATGCATGTAAAGTCTATAGATCTAGAATGCAGAGCTGTAGAAATGGATGTAAAGTCTAAAGATCTAGAATGCAGGGCTGTAGATATGCATGTAAAGTCTATAGATCTAGAATGCAGAGCTGTAGAAATGGATGTAAAGTCTAAAGATCTAGAATGCAGCGCTGTAGATATGCATGTAAAGTCTATAGATCTAGAATGCAGGGCTGTAGATATGCATGTAAAGTCTATAGATCTAGAATGCAGAGCTGTAGAGATGGATGTAAAGTCTAAAGATCTAGAATGCAGGGCTGTAGATATGCATGTAAAGTCTATAGATCTACAATGCAAAAACTGTAGATATGCATGTAAAGTCTATAGATCTACAATGCAAAAACTGTAGATATGCATGTAAAGTCTATAGATCTACAATGCAAAAACTGTAGATATGCATGTAAAGTCTATAGATCTAGAATGCAAAAGCTGTAGGTAGATATGCTTGTAAAGTCTATAGATCTAGAATGCTGGGCTGTAGATATGCATGTAAAGTCTATAGATCTAGAATGCAGAGCTGTAGAAATGGATGTAAAGTCTAAAGATTTAGAATGCAGGGCTGTAGATATGCATGTAAAGTCTATAGATCTAGAATGCAGAGCCGTAGATATGCATGTAAAGTCTATAGATCTAGAATGCAGAGCCGTAGATATGCATGTAAAGTCTATAGATCTAGAATGCAAAAACTGTAGATATGCATGTAAAGTCTATAGATCTAGAATGCAAAAGCTGTAGGTAGATATGCTTGTAAAGTCTATAGATCTAGAATGCAGGGCTGTAGATATGCATGTAAAGTCTATAGATCTAGAATGCAGAGCTGTAGAAATGGATGTAAAGTCTAAAGATCTAGAATGCAGGGCTGTAGATATGCATGTAAAGTCTATAGATCTAGAATGCAGAGCTGTAGAAATGGATGTAAAGTCTAAAGATCTAGAATGCAGGGCTGTAGATATGCATGTAAAGTCTATAGATCTAGAATGCAGGGCTGTAGATATGCATGTAAAGTCTATAGATCTAGAATGCAGAGCTGTAGAGATGGATGTAAAGTCTAAAGATCTAGAATGCAGGGCTGTAGATATGCATGTAAAGTCTATAGATCTACAATGCAAAAACTGTAGATATGCATGTAAAGTCTATAGATCTAGAATGCAGGGCTGTAGATATGCATGTAAAGTCTATAGATCTAGAATGCAGAGCCGTTAATAAATTTGGTTCTGAACCGTAGGGAAAGTAGAAAGGTTTAGAGAAAGAGTGATGAGAGAGAGAGAGTTGGTTTCCTACGTTGAGACACTCAAACTTATCCTTCCAGATGCTCTAGTCTGGGAACAACGATAGTTCGACTTACAGGCGGATCCTCTTGTCTCTTTTGTCCTTGAGTTTCTTCTTCTTGCTTCTTCTTCGTCTAGGCGCCGGAATACTTCCTTGTCTTCTTGTCTTCGTATACGGAATATCTTCTTGAATTTCCTCTTCGTGCACGGGATCCTTAGTCGTCTGACTTTCTTTCAAGTCAGGGAACTCTACAATGACGCGCGGAGAGACTTCTTATTAATTCTTTGAAACTTATCTGATTGGTTAACGGGGCCGCTGCGGGAGCGTCTTCTTCGTAGTCTAGTACTAGGCTACGGATTATCTGTGGCTACTAGGACCAAGACTTAAAACACAACTTAACTCACTAATTGAGTGCGCTCCAAACTTAGTCTCTCTATTAAATAAATCACAAACACAATTAACAGTAACTTACTGACGTCAGTTGAAATGATCCTCGGTGGGATGTACGGTAGGCGGCTCCGGACGATTGCACGAGGCAAAGGTGAAGATTTTGGAGCGCAGATTCGGCTTGTATTTATAGGCAATTTTCTGACCAAACCGGTTTAAACCGGTTCTCAAACCGGTCCCCTTTTCCCGAGGTCACGGTTGTTTACTTTAAGCAAATAAAAGATATTTTTACATTGGGAACATAGGGCGTGTCCTTAGATGACCCCGACAGCTGTTTACACTTGGAACAGCTGTCGCCAAACCGGTTCTTCTAAAATTAGAAACAACCGTGAGTCATCGATGAGTCATACACCATATATGGAAATATCGCTATTTCTAGTTATACTACTAGATGACCTTATTCAGTAGAGTTAACGCATTTTATACCATTATTTATACATCTCTACAATATCTCCCTTTTTTACGAAAAACTCGTCCCGAGTTTCAATTTTATATCGAACATTTAATTTAGGTAGAATAATTAGTAATTTGTATGTGTTGATTTATTTCGATTTTCCGCCACCGTTAGCATACGCAATTGTCGTTTGTTGAGCAGTTTTTAAGAGGCATTATCATATGAGTAAGGCAAAGGATATATCATGGAAGTTAAAGATTTATGAATAAGCTGATGCAAAGTTATAACGGTTAATGATGAGTAAGGTATAGTGCGGTTAATGTATCGATTGGTGTATTTATGCTAGTAATATGGTTAGTTTATGGTACAACTTTTAATTGTTTATAAGGGTTCCTGCTTCATATTGCGCAGGGTGTAGTTGATTTGGCTGTTAACGACAGCGATTGGCCACATTAAGTGTTGTAATGGCGTATACTCCGTGAACCCCGTTTCGTCTAATAGTTGTAGATATATGTCGATGGCGGTGAGGGATTTTTGTGTCGTGCGCTTTTGCATTGGCCATCGACAGTAGAGTATTTCGTAATTCGATCAATTGTTGTGGTACAGGCCATGTCCTAATGGCTTGTGACAGTGCCAGTGTATCTCTTGTTTCAGGATGGTAAATGCTGAGCCGAGGGTCCGCTGGAACACTGTCGACGAGCGTTTTGACTAGGTTGTTGAAGCCCTGGAGGCACATTGGGCATTGTGTGATATCGCGTAGGGCGAAGCTGTTTACACAGGACATGCAGGCCCAGTGCCGATCGTTGCACAACTGTAAGTGCGGCTGTTTGTTGCATATTATGCAGCCAATTCTTGGGTCCCGACACATGGGACAGCTGCTGATCCGTGGGTCGTCGATACACTGCGCACAGAATTGATGGCCGTATTTACAATAGGTCCGGAGATCCGCTGTCTCAGTGATGCATATAATACATTCTTCGGCCTGCGGGGTATCGGTTGCCTTATTGTTCATGTGGTGGCAACATGGGGATAAGCAAATCAATTGGTTCATTGCCGAGTATTAAATATGGCAATAATGTACACAGAAGATGATTGGGACCAGAACCAAGGAAATGTAGGTGACTTTGGAGTAAAAATGTCATGTATGGAACATTGAATTGGCGTAAGCGGGGAGCATGAATATGGGCATAAGTAAGTAATTGTCGGCGTACAATAACAGTGCGGCGAGGGAAGGGCCAGTTAGATAGTCTTCGGTAGATTTCCGAGCTTGGGAGGAATGAAGCTGTGAGGGGGAATAAGCATAAGCTTTCTTCAGTTGGGATACGCGTAAGTTTAACTTGCATTTTTACATTGGCAAGTGTGAGGCAATGAGAACATCCGTTAATACCTCTTTTGGCGAAACGTTTGATGCACTGAAAGCAAAGGAAGTGAGTATTATTACAAAAGGGAACCGTTCTCCATGAGTAGCATGACATACATTGTTTGAGTGAACCTCTACACAGAGGACAAGAATTGAACGGTTGAGAATGATGTGCATGACTTAGACAAGAACCGCAGACACCATGGTTATTTATACATATTTTAGGTAATGGTCGAGAAAATTCATCAAGGCAAATGGGGCACGTATATTGCATGGTAGCGTTGCTTGCCATGTCAGTGTTGTTGTGCGGTCTGAAATGAGAAGCATTGATTATTGTGTTAATTTATACGATTGATTGTCGTGGTCGTAGGTTATATTCATGATGATGTTCCGGTTCACTTGTCTGCGTTGCCATATGGGCTGTTGCTACATGTTTTGAAGTTCGTCTCGTGTGGTCAGGGTTGTTCATGTCCGGTAGGAAGGTTGTGTCGGTTGTTATTCGTTTCAGGCGGTGAATGTGTACGTAGAATTGTGGTTGATGTGGGTCTTGTATGTTTGCTAGTCTGGCTGTCGTAGGTGATATTAGTCGAGTAAGTCTAAATGGGCCTTTATATTTGAAGGCATGTTTGTGTGTTTGTTGCGGTGGATAATGGAGGTAGACTATGTCTCCTACTTGGAGACCTTTGGTGTTTTCTCCGTTGGGTGGTTGTCGTGGTTGATTGTCCATGTTGTGTTTAGCAATGTTCCATGCCAAATGTAATTGTGTCGTGAACTTTTGTAGTGTGGATGGCGTTTCTGTGTATTGCGATGGTAATAGTTGATTTACTAGTAAGTTAGGTGGTTGGAAGTCTCGTCCAAACATGAGAAAGAAGGGTGTGTTTTCTGTTGAACTGTGCACCGCGCTGTTGTAGGCCATTGTCACTGATTGTAGGTAGATGTTCCAGTCCTCAGGTTGTTTGTATACAAAGTGCGTAAGCATTTCGTGGAGGTTTCGGTGAAATCTTTCAACCATATTAGCTTTAGGGTTGTATGTGGATGTTAGGATCTGTGTGATATTTAGCATTTGTGCCGCTTGTTGGAACAGTTGTGATGTAAATTGCGTTCCGTTGTCGGAGGTGATGGTTTTTGGCGTTCCAAATTTGCAGATTATGTCATTGAAAAAGGCCATGGCAACTGTGGCTGCTGTGATGTCCGGTATTGGAATGGCCACCGCGAACTTTGAGAATACATCGAGTGCAGTTAGTATATAGGTATAGTTTGTTGACTGATATTTTGCAGGTGGTAATGGACCAGTGATGTCAATCGATACCGTTTCCCATGTACCCACTTTGGGAATAGACTGTAGCTCTGGTTTTTGTCGTCTGCCAGATTTTGTGGACGCACACGAGTGGCACTTGAGGCAATATTGTTTGATGTCTTTGTTCATAGTTGGCCAAAAATAAAATTGTTGTACTCTGTGGATTGTTTTCTTTGCGGATAGATGACCTGCTAATGGGCTGTCGTGAAGTTCATGCAGGATGGCCTCTCGATAGCTGTATGGTATGTAGAGTTTTGCTCGCCCGTTTTGAATTAAGTATAGTGTTTCATCTCTGAAGGTTAGTTGTTGTTTTTGCTTGTGTAGAAACTTCTTTTCATCTCTGGATAATTCATAAAATGTGGCATTTTCCATTTTTTGTGCGGCTTTATAGAAGTTATCTTTTTGTTCTTCTATTAAGTCTTTCATCGTTGGAATAGGGTGGATTGCGTTGATTTCGTGTGACCTTGATAATGCGTCTGCCACTTTGTTTTGTGGTCCAGGTTTGTAGACTAAATTGAAGTTGTAGTCTTGGATCTTTAAAACCATACGGATTAGTCTGTTGTTCGTTTGTCCTTTGGTTTTGACAACATGTGTCAGTGGTGCATGGTCTGTACGAACGGTTGTAGATAATGGAGATCCGTAGATATAATAATGGAACTGACTTAATGCGAAAACAATTGCTAATAGTTCTCTTTCCGTAGCAGACCACTTTGATTCGTTTGGTCGTAGCGCTCGGCTGATATACGCGACGGGTTTTTCTTTTTTGTCATCGGTTTTCTGTAACAGTACTGCGCCAAGTCCCGTTCCTGAGGCGTCAGTTTCGATGATGAAAGGTTTGTGGAAATCTGGGTGTTGTAGCAATGCGTCATCCGTGAGGAGGGTTTTGATTTTTTCGAAGCTTGATTGTTGTTCTTCTTTCCAATTGTTATCATTCCATTTTGGTATCTTGAGCAAATCGTATAGTGGTTTAGCCACTTTTGCGAAGTTTGGTAGGAACTTCCTGAAGTATTTGGCAAGTCCTAGGAATGATTGAAGTTTTGTGATAGATGTTGGTTTCGGAAATTTCTTGACTTTCGATACATTATCGATATCTGGAGAAATTCCTTGTGCCGTGACTTTGTGTCCTAGGTAGCGAACTGAATCTCGAACGAACTTGCACTTTGTCGGTTGTAATTTCAATCCTTGTTTTCGTAATAGGAAAAAGGCCTGTTCCATTGTTTTTAAGAGTTGATTAAAGTCGTCTCCATATGCAAGGATGTCGTCGACATAGTGTAGTAGGTTTGTACATCCTGCTAGCATATATGCAGTTAGTCTACTCATTGTTGCTGGTGAGTTGGATATTCCCATGGGGCTTCTTTGGTACGCAAAGACTTCTCCTTTGTAGGTCTTGAAGGCAGTGTATTGTTTCGATTCTTCTTCCAATTCTATCTGCCAAAATCCATGTCGGAGGTCCAGGACGGTGAATAAGGTTGCTGTGTTTAGCCGTGCAAGTAATTCCGAGATTTTGGGTAGGCTTTGTTGATCCGTTGGGATGTATTTGTTTAGTAGTCTAAAGTCGCAGACAAGTCGTCGTTCGTTTGTTTCCTTCTTTTCGACAAGCAGGCATGGGGATGAGTACGCGGAAACGGTTCGTTTGATGATTCCGGCTTTCAGCATTTTGTTAATAATTTCGTCGAAGTGATGCTGTAGATGCTTGGCAATTGGGTATGGCTTACATTGAATAGGCTCTTGGTGAGGTAGTAGTTCGATACGTTGCTTGATATCTCTAGCACATCCGATGTCGTAATCTCCATGACAGAATACATCATTATATTTCCAGACTAAATCCCTAACATGATTCTTTTGTTCTTCGGTGATTGGGCTGTGTGATAGGTCAATTTTCTCCAAGAATTGTTCTTTTGTTAGTTTCGGCGTGTTGGTAGTTTGAATTAACATTACTGAGGCTTGTGTGCTTAAATGTCCTAAGCAAGTGTTTGAGTAAATTTTGACTGGGTATTGGTTTGGATTAATGATCTGTATTGGGATCGTGTTGTCATTATTGATGAGTACTAGGGCTGTCGGTATGAAAATCTCTAGTGATGATAAAAGTCGTTTTCTTGGTTCAAAGATCATAGCCTCTTCCAGATTTTGTTCGCCTGGAATTTGAGCTTTAATCCAGCATGTACTGGCAGCTTGAATTGTTGTCTCATGTTTCAGATGTACTTTTGGTTGTAGGTGTATTTGATTGACCAGCGGATGTTCTGTGTTGTCTAATCGAAATGTTTGTTTGTTGAAGTCAAAGGTTAATGGAAGATTTAACTGTCTGAATGTATCGATGCCAATGATGAGGTCTTGATTCGGTAGGTGGTCGATGACGTACGTTTGAACTGGTAGTTGTTTGTTCGCAATTTTCAGTGTTATGTTGGTGAGTCCAAGGATGTTCAAGGCGTGTCCGCCTGCGCCGGCGACGGCAATAGAGGCAGGTCGCATGGCTAGTTTGAGTTTATCGCAAAGACGTCGTGTCATGACTGTGATGGAGCTTCCTGAATCGAGTAATGCTTTGCAGGGCAAGTGATTCACTTGTACTTGCGCTAAGACTCGTCCGATGTTGGATTGTAATGTACAAACGTAATTTTCAGGCCATTTTGTGTTTAATGGTGACGGCGGTGGTGGTGGTGTGATAACTTGTGTTGCAGTGACTGGTTGGTGAATTTTCGGGTACAACGTGTTTCTAGGGGGAGCTGACGGTTGTGGCAGTAATTGCTGTGGTTCTTGAAGTGGTGTTTCTTCTATTTGTTCCTCTTGGGTCTTTCTTTCGTGTCCAATGGCAAAAACATATGGTCCTTGTGGACATGCTCTGTAGGCGCATCGAACTGCGGTAATGCAAATCATGAGGAAGAGTTGGATCCACACGAAACAGGCGCTTCCGAAGATGAATCCTTGATATAGACTTCCGCGTCCATGGAGTAGGTCTATGAAACTGTTGGACCAGAATGATTGAATAGCTCCATTCATATTGAAACCGTAAAATGTTGTTGGTTGGTTTGTTTCTTCTCTTCTTTCCGTGAATAATTTGGTTAGGACCTGTCTTTGGGCGATGAAAGCTTGTAAGAAATCATTGATAGTCCATCCTGGCGTGATTTCATCTAGTTTAATGTCGCCGAATGGTTTGTAGATCGTTTTGTTGATCTTGAGTTGTAGGTCGGACATTTCGTAAGTTTCGTCGACAATCAATTGTGGACTCGTGATGTTGGAGAGTTCTCCTGTTGGTGTGATTTTATGGAGTACTCCGTTGACGTTGAAATAGTTTGTTGCTTCGGTGCATGGTCTTGGGATGGCTGTTCCAACGATAATATTGTGTACAGTGTCTAGGAATCCTCTGATTCTCTTTCCATTGTAGTATGCTTCAATCCTTGGTTTGTCATAGCAGGTGTTTGACACGTTTGATGACGATATGATAAAGTGCTGAATTGGTGTACACTTATAAATTAGTAGATGTCCGTAGACAGGGATTGCTAGTACATCTTGGAGTCCCGTAATTTTTCGGAAGGTTGTTGTTGGGTTAACATAGTAATTTTGTCGTGCATAGTTTAAACTGGTTTCGTGCATTCGACAGGTTAATTGTACCATTGATCGATGTAGGTAGTTTAATTCTTTGTGTAATTTGTGTTCCATAGCTGTTAGTTTTGCAGAGAGTAGCTGAGCTGACACAAGCGAAGGTTTGTTGATGTCTCGTCTTGTGCGTTGGGAGGGTATTTCTGGTTGGTACGTTCCATTAACAACTTGTAGGAATGTGGTATTACTCATTGTAAGTAGTTCGATCGGGATTTCCTGGTCTGACAGCACAAGTTGTTTGTACGTGTCTTTACATTTCAGTTGTAGGTATTTTGGTCGTTTTGGAAACGTGAGTGCTAAGTCTGCGGTGTTTGCAAGAAATGTGTTGGACAACAGCTGTCCTTGCACAGTGTGATATTTTTGGAATTTGCAGTCACTTTGTGGTAAAACTTGCCAGACGATGTTATATTGTCTCGTTCTTTTGTTTTCCTGGTATTGGGAGTGAGATCTCCATTCGATCTGATTTCGATAATCGTGAAATGGGTTGTTCTCCAATGGTAGATTTTGCGCTTGTTCTTTATTGTAAATTTGAGTTCTACAACTTCCTTCTGCATATTTACATTGATCCATTGGGATCTTGAGAGATTCCATTATGTCGAATGGATTGTGGTAGAATGGCACGTTCCTGATTAGATAACTGTTATAGACCTGGTATTTCGGATAGTGAGATGCCTGAATGTGCACATAGCGTCCATGTGCTCTGTTGTGTGTTTGAAAAAGTTGAGTGCTTGCAGCAATAGATCCTTGTTTCCGAAGTTCTCCATCCTTTGAGAACAACGTTTGATTCCATTGCAGGCATTCTTCTCTAGAGACTGGCTGAGCTGTCTGCCAGTAGCGTATTCTGTTCCATTGTACAAGCCATATTTTATCAATTTCGTCCAGCTCTCTGAAGCAGATGATGGCGTTTTGTCGGTGTTTCTTGAGATTTGCTTTGTACATGTTGATGCTCAGAGGAAGTGGTTTTGTTTGATTTGTTTTAAAGTAGCTGCATTTGACTTCCGTTGGAATCTTGTAGATTATTGGTTGGATGTTGGCATCAGTAGGGCAGATCATCGGAACCGTTGTCATTTGGATTGGTGTGATGCAGAGGAAGAAAAATAACGGCAGAGCTAAACATTTTAATAGTGATAGTCGCTTTCTCTTCTTTTGTGACGGCGGAGGTTCTTCAATTGGGCGAAGTTCAGGCGCGTTTGGAGGGGTGGCCATTGCAATATCATCCATGTTTTCGTATTCATTTTCAAAATCAGTTTTCATGAGCACATAGTTGTCATCAATCTCGTCTGTCTGTGTTGTTTTGTCTTTGATGTTGTCGATGCGGTCAGTATTCGTGGCTTGTTCTTGAGTTTGAGTTTGTTCAACTGGTTGTGGAGGAAGGTTTTCGTAGATGGTGTTAATCTCATGCGATGCCGGTGGAAGATCGTAAGGATCTCCAAAAGGCAGTACGTCGTAGGGATCCTCGGATTGTAGGTCCGACAGTTTTTGTTGCTGTAGAACCTCAAGGGTTTCCACTGAGAAGCTTGGTACTAGTTCATCTACTGTGAACTCAGGTTCAATGGCGTTGGTGTATTGTCTCCGTGTTTGGGTAGGTTGACGAGGCGGAGGAGGAGCTTTTCTTTGTTGTCTGTATGGAACTACGGCGTTGTTTGGGTTATCATTTGATGCATATTGTTGCTGTCGATTTCCGTTTCTGTTTTGATATTGAGGTGGTCGATACATAGGACGTGGTTGGTAATTTGGTCTGTTGTTGTAAGAGCCTCTCGATCTGCAGTCTCTAGCGATGTGTCCATAGCGACCGCATTGGTAGCAATTATTTCTCTGTCCTTGTTGTCTGGGTTGTAGTTGAGTAACTAGAGCAGTATGATGTTGTTGCATTAGTTTGCTCAATTGATCTGCTAGTTGTGTGGTATCCTTATTGGATGAGGTGATCAATGGTGCGCTTGCTTCCCATTGCATTCCAAGACGAAGTAGTTGTTCTTCTGTTTCAATAGTTTCTCGGAGAAGACGATCTCTCAAGGAAGGTTGTGCATTATTAATGACGTGTAAGATGAGACTTTGCTCTTGGTCGGCACGACGTTGTCTTTCTCGGGCAGCGAGTTCTGCTGGTCCAATTGGTTGAGCTACAGCGGCGGCAGCTGCGGCTGGTGCTGGTTGATGCAGGGCTTTAACAATTTTCCGGATGTCATCCACGAACGAGAGAAATGATTCCGTGGATTGCATCTTTCGATTGTGGAGTTTGTGTAGCAAGACTGAGCGGTTGGTTCCGCATCGGGCGAATTGTGAACGCAATTGCGTGACAAGTGCTGGGTAATTTTGCTGTGTGGCAGCCTCAAGTTTTCCATATATCTCTCTTGCTGTGCCTTGCAGTAGTGGCGGTAGCAAAAGTGCCTTTTCTGGGTTTTGTAATCCATATTCTCGACATACAAGGTCGAAATGGTCGATAAAGGTGGCGAAATCTTTGTCCATTGAATACATTCCAACCGTTTCCTTAATGTCTCGGTGTACTGACGGATTTCTACGTGCCATATTGTTGATTGGAAACGGAGGAAGTTCAAGATCTGGATCGATATCCAAGGGGTTTTCCAGTGTGGTTCTTCACACGTAGAGTGTGGGGTGGGTGGGAGGGTGTTTGCTTGCTTTACAACCGTCCCTCTGTCTTTGTGTTTGCTCTGTTGGCTTCTTGGCTGTCAGCGGTTTTAACTCTTTGTGTTATTTGATCAGCGGTTCCTTTTTAAGTTGGAGTGGATTAGTTGTTCAAACTAAGAACGAGGTCACGTTGGGGTCAACGTTTGGAGTTTAACTATGCGGCTGCTGTTCTAAAACTTTTTCAAAATTTCAAACTTTATTATCGCAACGTAGGCGAAAAAAAAATTTTTATGTGGATCTGCCTGGCCTGGGCGAGATCACCAGTAATAAATTTGGTTCTGAACCGTAGGGAAAGTAGAAAGGTTTAGAGAAAGAGTGATGAGAGAGAGAGAGTTGGTTTCCTACGTTGAGACACTCAAACTTATCCTTCCAGATGCTCTAGTCTGGGAACAACGATAGTTCGACTTACAGGCGGATCCTCTTGTCTCTTTTGTCCTTGAGTTTCTTCTTCTTGCTTCTTCTTCGTCTAGGCGCCGGAATACTTCCTTGTCTTCTTGTCTTCGTATACGGAATATCTTCTTGAATTTCCTCTTCGTGCACGGGATCCTTAGTCGTCTGACTTTCTTTCAAGTCAGGGAACTCTACAATGACGCGCGGAGAGACTTCTTATTAATTCTTTGAAACTTATCTGATTGGTTAACGGGGCCGCTGCGGGAGCGTCTTCTTCGTAGTCTAGTACTAGGCTACGGATTATCTGTGGCTACTAGGACCAAGACTTAAAACACAACTTAACTCACTAATTGAGTGCGCTCCAAACTTAGTCTCTCTATTAAATAAATCACAAACACAATTAACAGTAACTTACTGACGTCAGTTGAAATGATCCTCGGTGGGATGTACGGTAGGCGGCTCCGGACGATTGCACGAGGCAAAGGTGAAGATTTTGGAGCGCAGATTCGGCTTGTATTTATAGGCAATTTTCTGACCAAACCGGTTTAAACCGGTTCTCAAACCGGTCCCCTTTTCCCGAGGTCACGGTTGTTTACTTTAAGCAAATAAAAGATATTTTTACATTGGGAACATAGGGCGTGTCCTTAGATGACCCCGACAGCTGTTTACACTTGGAACAGCTGTCGCCAAACCGGTTCTTCTAAAATTAGAAACAACCGTGAGTCATCGATGAGTCATACACCATATATGGAAATATCGCTATTTCTAGTTATACTACTAGATGACCTTATTCAGTAGAGTTAACGCATTTTATACCATTATTTATACATCTCTACACCGTAGATATGCATGTAAAGTCTATAGATCTAGAATGCAGAGCCGTAGATATGCATGTAAAGTCTATAGATCTAGAATGCAGAGCCGTAGATATGCTTGTAAAGTCTATAGATCTAGAATGCAGAGCCGTAGATATGCATGTAAAGTCTATAGATCTAGAATGCAGAGCCGTAGATATGCATGTAAAGTCTATAGATCTACAATGCAGAGCCGTAGATATGCATGTAAAGTCTATAGATCTAGAATGCAGAGCCGTAGATATGCTTGTAAAGTCTATAGATCTAGAATGCAGAGCCGTAGATATGCATGTAAAGTCTAAAAATCTAGAATGCAGAGCCGTAGATATGCATGTAAAGTCTATAGATCTAGAATGCAGAGCCGTAGATATGCATGTAAAGTCTATAGATCTAGAATGCAGAGCCGTAGATATGCATGTAAAGTCTATAGATCTAGAATGCAAAAACTGTAGATATGCATGTAAAGTCTATAGATCTAGAATGCAAAAGCTGTAGGTAGATATGCTTGTAAAGTCTATAGATCTAGAATGCAGGGCTGTAGATATGCATGCAAAGTCTATAGATCTAGAATGCAGAGCTGTAGAAATGGATGTAAAGTCTAAAGATCTAGAATGCAGGGCTGTAGATATGCATGTAAAGTCTATAGATCTAGAATGCAGAGCTGTAGAAATGGATGTAAAGTCTAAAGATCTAGAATGCAGGGCTGTAGATATGCATGTAAAGTCTATAGATCTAGAATGCAGGGCTGTAGATATGCATGTAAAGTCTATAGATCTAGAATGCAAAAACTGTAGATATGCATGTAAAGTCTATAGATCTACAATGCAAAAACTGTAGATATGCATGTAAAGTCTATAGATCTACAATGCAAAAACTGTAGATATGCATGTAAAGTCTATAGATCTACAATGCAAAAACTGTAGATATGCATGTAAAGTCTATAGATCTACAATGCAAAAACTGTAGATATGCATGTAAAGTCTATAGATCTAGAATGCAAAAGCTGTAGGTAGATATGCTTGTAAAGTCTATAGATCTAGAATGCTGGGCTGTAGATATGCATGTAAAGTCTATAGATCTAGAATGCAGAGCTGTAGAAATGGATGTAAAGTCTAAAGATCTAGAATGCAGGGCTGTAGATATGCATGTAAAGTCTATAGATCTAGAATGCAGAGCCGTAGATATGCATGTAAAGTCTATAGATCTAGAATGCAGAGCCGTAGATATGCATGTAAAGTCTATAGATCTAGAATGCAAAAACTGTAGATATGCATGTAAAGTCTATAGATCTAGAATGCAAAAGCTGTAGGTAGATATGCTTGTAAAGTCTATAGATCTAGAATGCAGGGCTGTAGATATGCATGTAAAGTCTATAGATCTAGAATGCAGAGCTGTAGAAATGGATGTAAAGTCTAAAGATCTAGAATGCAGGGCTGTAGATATGCATGTAAAGTCTATAGATCTAGAATGCAGAGCTGTAGAAATGGATGTAAAGTCTAAAGATCTAGAATGCAGGGCTGTAGATATGCATGTAAAGTCTATAGATCTAGAATGCAGGGCTGTAGATATGCATGTAAAGTCTATAGATCTAGAATGCAGAGCTGTAGAGATGGATGTAAAGTCTAAAGATCTAGAATGCAGGGCTGTAGATATGCATGTAAAGTCTATAGATCTACAATGCAAAAACTGTAGATATGCATGTAAAGTCTATAGATCTACAATGCAAAAACTGTAGATATGCATGTAAAGTCTATAGATCTAGAATGCAAAAGCTGTAGGTAGATATGCTTGTAAAGTCTATAGATCTAGAATGCTGGGCTGTAGATATGCATGTAAAATCTATAGATCTAGAATGCAGGGCTGTAGATATGCATGTAAAGTCTATAGATCTAGAATGCAGAGCTGTAGAGATGGATGTAAAGTCTAAAGATCTAGAATGCAGGGCTGTAGATATGCATGTAAAGTCTATAGATCTACAATGCAAAAACTGTAGATATGCATGTAAAGTCTATAGATCTACAATGCAAAAACTGTAGATATGCATGTAAAGTCTATAGATCTACAATGCAAAAACTGTAGATATGCATGTAAAGTCTATAGATCTACAATGCAAAAACTGTAGATATGCATGTAAAGTCTATAGATCTAGAATGCAAAAGCTGTAGGTAGATATGCTTGTAAAGTCTATAGATCTAGAATGCTGGGCTGTAGATATGCATGTAAAGTCTATAGATCTAGAATGCAGAGCTGTAGAAATGGATGTAAAGTCTAAAGATTTAGAATGCAGGGCTGTAGATATGCATGTAAAGTCTATAGATCTAGAATGCAGAGCCGTAGATATGCATGTAAAGTCTATAGATCTAGAATGCAGAGCCGTAGATATGCATGTAAAGTCTATAGATCTAGAATGCAAAAACTGTAGATATGCATGTAAAGTCTATAGATCTAGAATGCAAAAGCTGTAGGTAGATATGCTTGTAAAGTCTATAGATCTAGAATGCAGGGCTGTAGATATGCATGTAAAGTCTATAGATCTAGAATGCAGAGCTGTAGAAATGGATGTAAAGTCTAAAGATCTAGAATGCAGGGCTGTAGATATGCATGTAAAGTCTATAGATCTAGAATGCAGAGCTGTAGAAATGGATGTAAAGTCTAAAGATCTAGAATGCAGGGCTGTAGATATGCATGTAAAGTCTATAGATCTAGAATGCAGGGCTGTAGATATGCATGTAAAGTCTATAGATCTAGAATGCAGAGCTGTAGAGATGGATGTAAAGTCTAAAGATCTAGAATGCAGGGCTGTAGATATGCATGTAAAGTCTATAGATCTACAATGCAAAAACTGTAGATATGCATGTAAAGTCTATAGATCTACAATGCAAAAACTGTAGATATGCATGTAAAGTCTATAGATCTAGAATGCAAAAGCTGTAGGTAGATATGCTTGTAAAGTCTATAGATCTAGAATGCTGGGCTGTAGATATGCATGTAAAATCTATAGATCTAGAATGCAGGGCTGTAGATATGCATGTAAAGTCTATAGATCTAGAATGCAGAGCTGTAGAGATGGATGTAAAGTCTAAAGATCTAGAATGCAGGGCTGTAGATATGCATGTAAAGTCTATAGATCTACAATGCAAAAACTGTAGATATGCATGTAAAGTCTATAGATCTACAATGCAAAAACTGTAGATATGCATGTAAAGTCTATAGATCTACAATGCAAAAACTGTAGATATGCATGTAAAGTCTATAGATCTACAATGCAAAAACTGTAGATATGCATGTAAAGTCTATAGATCTAGAATGCAAAAGCTGTAGGTAGATATGCTTGTAAAGTCTATAGATCTAGAATGCTGGGCTGTAGATATGCATGTAAAGTCTATAGATCTAGAATGCAGAGCTGTAGAAATGGATGTAAAGTCTAAAGATTTAGAATGCAGGGCTGTAGATATGCATGTAAAGTCTATAGATCTAGAATGCAGAGCCGTAGATATGCATGTAAAGTCTATAGATCTAGAATGCAGAGCCGTAGATATGCATGTAAAGTCTATAGATCTAGAATGCAAAAACTGTAGATATGCATGTAAAGTCTATAGATCTAGAATGCAAAAGCTGTAGGTAGATATGCTTGTAAAGTCTATAGATCTAGAATGCAGGGCTGTAGATATGCATGTAAAGTCTATAGATCTAGAATGCAGAGCTGTAGAAATGGATGTAAAGTCTAAAGATCTAGAATGCAGGGCTGTAGATATGCATGTAAAGTCTATAGATCTAGAATGCAGAGCTGTAGAAATGGATGTAAAGTCTAAAGATCTAGAATGCAGGGCTGTAGATATGCATGTAAAGTCTATAGATCTAGAATGCAGGGCTGTAGATATGCATGTAAAGTCTATAGATCTAGAATGCAGAGCTGTAGAGATGGATGTAAAGTCTAAAGATCTAGAATGCAGGGCTGTAGATATGCATGTAAAGTCTATAGATCTACAATGCAAAAACTGTAGATATGCATGTAAAGTCTATAGATCTACAATGCAAAAACTGTAGATATGCATGTAAAGTCTATAGATCTAGAATGCAAAAGCTGTAGGTAGATATGCTTGTAAAGTCTATAATCTAGAATGCTGGGCTGTAGATATGCATGTAAAGTCTATAGATCTAGAATGCAGAGCTGTAGAAATGGATGTAAAGTCTAAAGATCTAGAATGCAGGGCTGTAGATATGCATGTAAAGTCTCTAGATCTAGAATGCAGAGCTGTAGAAATGGATGTAAAGTCTAAAGATCTAGAATGCAGGGCTGTAGATATGCATGTAAAGTCTATAGATCTAGAATGCAGGGCTGTAGATATGCATGTAAAGTCTATAGATCTAGAATGCAGAGCTGTAGAGATGGATGTAAAGTATAAAGATCTAGAATGCAGGGCTGTAGATATGCATGTAAAGTCTATAGATCTACAATGCAAAAACTGTAGATATGCATGTCAAGTCTATAGATCTACAATGCAAAAACTGTAGATATGCATGTAAAGTCTATAGATCTAGAAAGCAAAGCTGTAGATATGCATGTAAAGTCTAAAGATCTAGAATGCAGAGCTGTAGATTATGTAGATATGCATGTAAAGTCTATAGATCTAGAAAGCAGTGCTGTAGATATGCATGTTGAGTCTATAGATCTAAAAAGCAGGGCTGTAGATATGCATGTAAAGTCTATAGATCTAGAATGCAGAGCTGTAGATTATGTAAATATGCATGTAAAGTCTATAGATCTAGAAAGCAGTGCTGTAGATGTGCATGTTGAGTCTATAGATCCAAAAAGCAGGGCTGTAGATATGCATGTAAAGTCTATAGATCTAGAAAACAGAGCTGTAGATATGCATGTAAAGTCTATAGATCTAGAAAACAGAGCTGTAGATATGCATGTTGAGTCTATAGATCTAGAAAACAGAGCTGTAGATATGCATGTTGAGTCTATAGATCTAGAAAGCAGGGCTGTAGATATGCATGTAAGTCTATCGATCTAAAATGCAGAGCGGTAGATATGTATGTAAAGTCTATAGATCTACACGGCATGCCTGTCGATACAAATTTCAAGTATCTAGATCTAAAATTCAGAGCTTTAAATGTAAATTTTAAGTCTTTAAAATTAGTGCTCCATGTTTCTGAAGGTAGGTTATAAGTCTTAATGACTAATATTTTTTATATGTAGAATATAAAGCAGTATTTTAGCTTTTATTTGAAATTCCCTGAGTTGATTTGAAGCCTGTTGCCTTTAATTGAAAGGCTTTTTAGCCATACTCAATGAAAATTTTATCAAAATTTCAAGTCATAAATGGCAAAATTTTTATTCAATATTTTTAATGCTACTTTCTATCGAGTTTTAAATTTATTTATAATAAAAATTGCCTGAATTTGCGCAGCATTTATGCCTAGAAAATATATTTTTAGGTCAGCTTCCAAAACCACTACTATGAGTAGAATTTTCGCACATTGTTTCCCCTTGGGGCAGGCATGTTCGGCGTGCACGACCGTCAGCTGATCCTTCGGGCCGCGCTGCACCGCTACCTGCGCAAACGCAGTTCCGCTCTGTACAGGCGATGGCGTTGGCAGACTCACGCTGAGCTGACTAGGACTACTGGACTGAGGCTGAGCGATTCTGAATGGCGGGCTGAATGGAAATCTTTGCTGCAGCTGGCTAGGTGAGTAATCGTTGGTTGGAGACGTAGGTTGCTAGGGACGCCAGCCCGTCCGTTTCTCAGGTTGTTAGGGACATCAGTTAGCCGTCAGATGCTCAGGTTGCTAGGGACGCCAGCCCGTCCGTTTCTCAGGTTGTTAGGGACATCAGTTAGCCGTCCGATCCTCAGGTTGCTAGGGACGCCAGCCAGCCCGTCAGATCCTCAGGTTGCTAGGGACTGCTAGGGACGCCAGAAGCCTATCAGATCCTCAGGTTGCTAGGGACGCCAGCCAGGCCGTCAGATCCTCAGGTTGCTAAAGACGCCAGAAGCCTAACAGATCCTCAGGATGTTGTTAGGCACGCCACCCTCCCGGATCCGCATTATGCTCCCCAATATCCAATATTTATCATTTATCCCAAAAATCCCAATCTAATCACCAATCCCACTGTCACTCTCCCAATCCCAACCAGAGCCGCGCCCAAGTCGACCCCAACAGCGCCTGGCGACCGGCACACCTACAGCAGCCTCGAAGAGATTCACGTATTCGTCGCCGCCAACGTTATTCGCCGACCAATAATCGTGGTTGCCGACGCTTTCGTAAAAGCCGCCGACGGTGGCAATCTGGCACCGAATCCATTCGCCGGACTCTACCTGCCGCTGCTAGAACGGCCAGAGACTTGCTGTCCCTACCCTGTGCTGCTGGCCTTTCACAGCGCCCATTTCTCCGCTCTGCTACCCATGGAGGCTTCGTCTAACGGCGGCTCCTGCTATCTGCCTAGCGCCATTCCGCTCGTGTCTCGCAGCGGCGCCAGCCTGCCCGTTCATTTCGCCTACGACCCAGGCTCGGGATTCAAGTGGAGCCGGGCCGCTTCCGCTAATTTAACGCCTGTTGAACAACAGGAATGCAACGATACTACTGCTGTAGCTCCGGTTGATAGTAGCACGGCCGCACTATTGGCCGACTATTTGCACTGTTGCCGACTGTTGCCGGCTCGATTAGCTAAGACGGGACACGGCGAGGACATGCCGCCGTCCTATGCCGCCGCTATGTTCGCCGGGCTAGCTGGCGGCGGTGGCGGCGTCGGCGGTGGCAGTGTGATTAATGCCGGCACTAGCGGGGCTGCTATGCCTAATCATCGAAAGGTTAGTGAGTGTGGTTGGATTTTCTGTTTGGTCTATTTGACTCCAGGGAATGGATTCATTTTGGCGCCATTTTTGTGTCATTTTGGCGCTATTTTAATATCAATCTTGAAACTATCAATCTTGGCGTCATTTTGGTACTAATCTTGGCGCCATTTTAGTATCAATCTTGGCCCTATTTTTGTATCAATTTGGCGTCATTTTATTATCAATCTTGGCACCATTTTAGTGTCCATTTGGCGCTATTTTAGTATCAATCTTGGCGCCATTTGATGACAATCGTGGCGCCATTTGAGTATCAATCTTGGCGCCATTTAAGTATCAATCTTGGCGCCATTTAAGTATCAATCTTGGCGCCATTTGATGACAATCTTGGCGCCATTTGAGTATCAATCTTGGCGCCATTTGAGTATTAATCTTGGCACCATTTGAGTATTAATCTTGGCGCCATTTGAGTATTAATCTTGGCGCCATTTGAGTATTAATCTTGGCGCCATTTGAGTATTAATCTTGGCACCATTCGAGTATTAATCTTGGCGCCATTTTAGTATTAATCTTGGCGCCATTTAAGTAATAATTTTAGCGCCATTTGAGTATTAATCTTGGCGCCATTTAAGTATTAATTTTAGCGCCATTTTAGTATTAATCTTGGCACCATTTTTGTATTAATCTTGGCGCCATTTTAACTTTCAATCTTAGCGCCATTTGAATATCGATTTTGGCGCCATATCCATATAACACAAATATTTTCAAGCATTTACAATTTTCTTTTAATGCTACTCATATAAGTAGACTAATTCGCAGGTTATAATACATTATAATTTATCAACGACCGCAGGTGGAGACCATATCGCGCAGTTTCGGTCGGCAAGTTCGACACGCCCTGCAGCTCCGTCGGGGTCATTCGTTTCACAGCGGCGGCGGCGGGAGTCAGGCTACCCAAATACAGCAGCAGCAGCAACAACCGTTGCTCTTGTCATCAATCAATTCGCAGGCTGACGAAACCGACCAGGAGCTCGCGGATTCAGCAGATGGCGCAGCAGCTGCTACTGCAGTGTCCGCTTCTGCACCGGCCAACGAGCCAGCTGATTCAGTTCTGTGCGCTCGGATCGGTTTAGCCGCTAGGCCACCCAACTTTACCGAAGTTGTCACCGGCTATTTGGTGCGAGCTCGAGCTAGGTACCTGCAGCAGCAACAGCAGCAACAACAGCAGCAGCAACAACAACAAGAAGCTGTTGATGAAGCTCATGCCGAGAAGCTGGAAGACGGTTCAGAATCAATTCCCGACCAGAAGTAGCAGCACCAGTGAATAATTGCCTCTCTTTTTTGTCTCCGGAAAAAAACTGACAGATTTTGTCAGTAAAACTATAGCCTCCCCTTAAAATCTCCGTTTATATTTTATTGTTCCCATATTTTTCTTCTTGTTAACTTTTTCTGCAATGCACTCTGTACAAAATTAGTTTTTTTCTCTTTTAATAGAATATAATAATAACCATTCTTACTACTGTTAGTAGTAGTAGTAGTAGTAGCGAGTAGTTTCTCTATCGCACTGCTTACCCATAGTTAGAGTTCTAAATATGGTAAATTTCCTCGACAGATTTTATTGCCCAATTGTTTTTGGGCGATGATTTTTTTTGCGAAAACGCAACTTATTCCAGTTTTTTGCCGAGTCACTTGTCGGCTCATTTTGTGGTCTGTGTGTACAGAACCGAAACAAAACACATCAGGTATTTTCGGCGTTGCGACATAAGCATAAAACTGGTTTCGTTTCATTTCGAGATGACGACTTTCGCTTTTAATATTGCGCTTTGCTACTAACAGTAGAGTGATTAAGTGTCATTATTCGGTCGTTGAAAAATCTATTTTTTTATTTATCCAGATGATTTGGATAACTATTTTGTTAATTTATTTTCTTGTTTCTTTTCTCTGTTTCTAGTGCGTTATATTTAACCTTACTGAGTGAAGAATATTATTGTTCGTATGTCATTATTGTAGCCTTGAAAGTTCATCATCAGCTGGTTTAGTCTGGATTTTTTCACCTTTCCCTTTACTGTCACCACCATTCCGGAATGAAATAGCAAATTCTTAAATATATATTTTTTGTCTAGCTCTGTAAAAGAAGCGAGCTGTGTGATACTAGGTGACGTATTAATACTTTTTTAATCCCTGGAACCTCTATTTAACTTGCACACGCTCGTGTGTACAATGGGGGGAGGGGGTTAAAACTATTGATCTTCCTAGCGCCCTTAAACTTAACTGGCTGTGTGCCTAGCTTAACGCACACATACGTTGACACCCCCTTGCCTGCTTCCTGTACACTGGCAATGTACATCAAGGCTTTCTCTCTCTCTCCCTCTATGGGTATCTTTCCTTTCCACTGTTAATGTACACCATAACTCTATACCAATCTTAACGTACACCAGCAAGCTTCGAAAGCTTATCTCTTGTCACAAAACCCCAGTAATAAAACTTTGCTCTAGAAGTTCCACAGTTATGTTTGACAGAACGCTCATTACTTCTTAACATAAATAGGCTACCAAAGAATGTACATATATGAATTTCATTTAGATGCGCTAGTGCAATATGCTTTTATTTAAATTACTGTTATACCCTCTGTCCCCCGATGCCTTCACCTGTGCTTTATTTAATTTTCCAGTCTTATTTTGCAATTAGAAGCTGAATCTTTTATTTTTACACTATCCGCTAACAATACGGAGAAAAACTTTGACTAATTGGAAATCAATGATTCTATGAAGCGCTATTTTATATAGATATTTTTTCATCGTGAAAGCAGTGCCTAGGGCCAATAACAGAACTAATTAAATTCATTACTAATCTATCGATCTTGCTTACCAAATCATTGTTCGTAAATAGTGCAGTGATATTCTCTCTATTCGAGGCCATGATGTCAGTGAGAATGAAAGATTTCACACGCTACTAGATTTATTTTTTAGCTCATAGAAATGTATTGTGCCGGCAATGCCGCACAAAGATTTCCACCTGGAGCACAATAAAAATATGACTGAAGCAAATAGTCGCAGTAAATTTATTGCTTAAAAGTACAACTCATAAAATAAATTATTGTCGAAATTCGTTGTCTTTGTTTCTTTACTAACCCTTTGAATTATTAAAAAAAAGAAATTAAAGACTAGCTGTATTATCTATGAATAATAAAACAAACATGCGTAAACTGGAATTAAAACAAAGAACAATAACAGTTTATTTATTTACCACACTGCTTGACAATATGAGCGAGAAAGTATGAAACTAAATTTGCAAGATCATTATTCAGACCGTATGTTATTATTTTATTTTAGCTACTTAAAAACTTTCAAGGCACAGCCGAGATTAAGTTAATATATAAAATAAACCTATTGCAACATAAATTGCAGTTTTAGCTATGTATTACTACTGATATTGCATAACTGTTAAGTAGTATAAACTTGTAAATATCAACGAAAAATACCGGAACTGCTATTAAAGAAAATTTAATTAAAGCCCTATAATATATCGCACAGGAAGCATCGATAAACAAGTATATTATGGAAACTAAAGGCACAGAAAAAATGAAAACAAACACACAGACGATATTATTCCACACAAGTATATAAAAAGCTTATTAGCGAAATATTATTGTAAAAATTGAATATTAGTTAGTGAATTGCGGTTTGGTAAACTGCCAGGAATGGACTCTTGGTGACAAAAAACCAAAAACATATATTGCAAAAAATTATTTGAATTTAAACTGAATTAATTAAGTTGCACATTTGAGCGGTCGTTTAATTTAAGTTTTTTTAAACACCGAGAATAATAAATATAGCCTACTTATAGAAGTAATATCGGAAAAATGTTTTAGTGAAAAAATAAACAAAAAATACACTTTAGGCCAAGCAGGTTATTGTGAGCAAAAATCTGATTTATCTTACACGCAGTATGAGATAAGGAATGAAGTATCCATACAACAGCGTTGCATACTACTGATTTTTTAAAAAAACGATGGACAGTGGTAGCATTTAAAAAAGCTCAATATTAAAAAAGAGATACGAAAAAGTGATAATTATTGATAGCTTGTAATTGACTGCCTGCCTTATTACGCAATTTCAATGGAGAAACACAAGAGTTGTACGTTAATACATAGTGATTAATTTCGCATTTAGAAGATGAATTCTTAGAAATTTGTTTCACGTTTTTAATTTAATTGGTGACTTCGACTCAGTGAAATTACTTTAACTTAGTTTTAGTTTACAAAAATAAACATTATTGACACATCGTTAAAAAATTGAATCTTTTTTAGAATTGCTAATTTAAGACAGTTTCTAAGAAAATGACAATTAAGATCTGGGTGACTGCTGAGACTGGGTGAGCTCCTCCATGGCAACAACAGTTTTGGCCACTCGTTGAAGGCCTCGAGGCCCGGACATGAGATCGGTGACCAGGAATGATTGCGACTAAAACAATGACAACAAAGACTATGCGTTTAGTGTTTATTGCTGGCTATAAATCAAGACTAGCTACTCATCCATCAAGTCCACATATCCACATATCCTACTATTAATCTACCAACCATACTATCCAGTCTATCCACCCTACAATCCAGTCTACCCACTCTACCATGAAACCTACTCACTCTACTATCAAACCTACCCACTCTACTATCAAACCTACCCACTCTACTATCAAACCTACCTAAACCTACTATCAAACCTACCCAAACCTACCATCAAGCCTACCCAAACCTACTATCAAACCTACCCACTCTACCATCAAACCTACCCACTCTATCATCAAACCTACCCACTCTACCATCAAACTCACCCCTGGCAGTCCGATTCGCCTACACAGAGCCAGAAAATTTTCGATATTCCGTCGACTCTTCGGCAGCGGCAGCTCCAGCACGCCCTGGGGCGGCACGTGCACCCGCGGAATGCTGCCGGGCGCCATCTGGTTGGCTAGGCAGCACAGCAGTACGCCGTCACGAAGCGCGTCAGTCAGGCCGTCCGGGGTGTCAGGAAGAGCCAGACTTAACCGACGCTCGAGTATGGCCTTCATGTGGCCAATTAGCTGGGTGTCCACCTGGCCTGAGGCTTCAGGAGGGTGAACGGGGGATTAATAATGATTATGGTTGTGGCTGGAATGTTTAAATCACTTTGGTCTGGTTTTTCAGTGACCTCAAACTCAAACAAATACATTTTATCGCGATTTACCCCTATTAAAGGCTATTTGATTTATGGTGACAATATGGGCCAAAGAATACTATATTTATTAAGACAACACAGATAAATAGATAGGCAATGGATAAAAAGGGTACAGAATAATCAAAGAGAAACGCAGCCAAAGAGACAGCTGTAGATAGATGGGCATGCAGACAGACAGACAGACATACGGACAGGTAGACAGACAAACAAAGTCAGACAGACAGACAGACAGGCAGTCAGACCGACAAGAAGACGGGCAGATTCATAGATAAACAGACAGAAAGACAAACAGACAGACAGACTAGACAGACAGACAGACAGACAGACTTACAGCCAACAGTCAGCCTCCCTCTAGATCCCTCGCCGCCGCCACCATCCCGAACAGCTGCAGTCGAGTGAGTGGCAGACGCAGCCTTCTGCTGAATCTGATAAGCGGACGGCGAGTGCGACAGTGGACTCGGACCCGCTGGTCGTCGATGGCCGTCTGTAGATGCCGACGGAGTCGCCGCTGCTGCACCGCCTGTTGTTGCCGACGCGGCGTGCGAGCTGAGAGCCGACGAGAAGCTCAGAGATTTGACAACTCCTCCACCTCCGCCGCTGCCACCCACGCCTGCAGCAGCATTGGCTGCAGTCGATCCTAACCGACTTGATTGAAGTTGAAGGCGTTCCACCACGGAGCTGCTGCTGCCGATGAATTGGACCTGGCCGCGGCCGCCGCTGCCGGCTCGATGACCGCCTAGAGGATGATGGTTGGGCGGCTGCTCCGCTGCCGACTGCTGCGGTGGCTGTTGCTGGGGAGTGAGCTGAGTTGACTCAGGCGTTGCTAGGGTCTGCGGAAGTATTGCAATCAGGCGGAAGATTTTTTAGATTGGTTCTTAATGGATAGTTCTTGAAGTTTAAATTCGTCATTGGTCATTAGAAAGATTTACAACCTGGTAGTTATCAGCGAGAATTTTCCGAGCTATTTTGCTGATTTACTAAGTATCAGGGTGATTCCCATCCTGGTGATTATCAGGGTGATTCCCATCCTGGTGATATCAGAGTGATTCTCATCCTGTTGATTATCAGGGTGATTCTCATCCTGGTGATTCCCATCCTGGTGATTATGAGGGTGATTCCCATCCTGGTGATTATCAGGGAGATTCTCATCCTGGTGATTATCAGGGTGATTCTCATCCTGGTGATTATTAGGGAGATTCACATCCTGGTGATTATCAGGGTGATTCCCATCCTGGTGATTTTCAGGGTGATTCCCATCCTGGTGATTATCAGGGTGATTCTCATCCTGGTGATTCCCATCCTGGTGATTATCAGGGTGATTCCCATCCTGGTGATTATCAGGGAGATTCTCATCCTGGTGATTATCAGGGTGATTCTCATCCTGGTGATTATCAGGGTGATTCTCATCCTGGTGATTATTAGGGTGATTCCCATCCTGGTGATGATCAGGGTGATTCTTATCCTGGTGATTATTAGGGTGATTCTCATCCTGGTGATTATTAGGGTGATTCTCATCCTGGTGATTATCAGGGAGATTCCCATCCTGGTGATTATCAGGGTGATTCCCACCCCGGTGATTATCAGGGAGATTCACATCTTGGTGATTATCAGGGTGATTCACATCCTGGTGATTATCAGGGTGATTCACATCCTGGTGATTATCAGGGAGATTCCCATCCTGTTGATTATCAGGGTGATTCCCATCCTGGTGATTATCAGGGTGATTCTCATCCTGGTGATTATTAGGGTGATTCTCATCCTGGTGATTATCAGGGAGATTCCCATCCTGGTGATTATCAGGGTGATTCCCACCCCGGTGATTATCAGGGAGATTCACATCCTGGTGATTATCAGGGTGATTCCCACCCTGGTGATTATCAGGGAGATTAACTTGGAATGATTGTTTATGCAAAAATTGATGTCCGGTTTAAAAGCGATCTGCAACCACCTTATAAAGTAGAGTTTTTGAAATGACGGATAGCTTTTCTAGCGTAATGACTATTTAAGATAAAAGTTTATATCTACATTTTATATACAGCGTAGCTAAACAGCATTTTAGCTAGTAATTAAATAGTACTATAAATAGCATTTTTAATATTTTAATCATTTTTAGTTGGGTGCGAGTTAACCCTACTGTACAGGAAGTAGGTTAGACACTAAATATATTATTGTATAGCTTAAGTAAATTAATTTTGCCTTTACAAATACTTGTACTAATCTTTACATTATATAAATACATACTAGCGCTCTTGAAGTTACATCTGGCTCTCCATAGGAAAATTCTTCCGCAGAATTTATTCATCTAGTTTGGTTAGCAGGTCAGAGACAGCAAGTGGCTGATTTAATGATTGACTGTCAAGGCGGGGGAAATCAGCCAGCCAGCCAGCTAGCAGCTATCTGATTTCCTACTCAAATTTCGCAATTAGCATTTCAGCCAGAAAACTTCTCCTAGCAGCCGCATTCTGTCTACTGACGCTGAGCTTATCTCAAACAGAATCCCTGGCAAAAAAACTAATGCCGTTAATAAATTAGGGCTGAAACACAGCACGCGCTTCATTTGCCCCATCAGTTCTCCCAGTTGCCTCAATCTTATTTCTTAGCCAGTTTGGTCTGATAGAAACACAAGCTGGGAGGATCAGTTTTCACCCTCTTCTCTTATTTTATGTCTAGGCTAGATGTAATTTTTATTACACTGAGTTACATGCATAGCCTTGAGGAACTCGTTAAAGTTTATTGTGAAATCTTGAAATTTTAGTTGACACTAGCCAGAGGGGACGGCAACGGCATTAATTATAAAAAAAGAAGACGGGATTCGACCCCTAACTTGCCCACGCTGGATAATCGCATTTACAAGGCACTCACACAAGATCACTAGCAAGGTTTTTTTAGATAGATAGATAGATAGATAGATAGATAGATTAGATAGATAGATAGATAGATAGATTAGATAGATAGATAGATAGATAGATTAGATAGATAGATAGATAGATAGATAGATAGATAGATAGATAGATAGATAGACGGATGCATAGATAGATAGATAGATAGATAGATAGATAGATAGATAGATAGATAGATAGATAGATGGATGGATGCATAGATAGATTGATGGATAGATAGATAGATGGATGCATAGATAGATAGATAGATAGATAGATAGATAGATAGATGGATGCATAGATAGATTGATGGATAGATAGATAGATAGATAGATTAGATAGATAGATAGATAGATAGATAGATTAGATAGATAGATAGATAGATAGATTAGATAGATTAGATAGATAGATAGATAGATAGATAGATAGATAGATAGATAGATAGATAGATAGATAGATAGACGGATGCATAGATAGATAGATAGATAGATAGATAGATAAATAGATAGATAGATGCATAGATAGATTGATGGATAGATAGATAGATATATAGATAGATAGATAGATAGATAGATAGATAGATTAGATAGATAGATAGATAGATAGATAGATACATAGATAGATAGATAGATAGATAGATAGATAGATAGATAGATAGATAGATAGATAGATGGATAGATTAGATAGATAGACAGATAGATAGATAAATGAATAAGTTATGGGCCTTTGGTAAAGCAAGGCAGAGACTGTACAGTTTAACTAATAGAAAGGCTCAAAATTTTATCAAGGCACAGTGAAAAATCGGAAAAGAAACAGACACAAACCAAGCCGATAAAAAAGAAGCAGCTGTGCACTAAAAAAAATTTGCAGTAAAGTTTTGAATCTGAATTTTTTAGCAACTTAATGAGAAAATTTCTATAAAGAATTTTTTATTAAACTTGCTTTAGTGTGGCAATTGCATCGTTTGGTTTTACTAAACTAACCACAAGCAGCTACAGCCCTCAGTTTGTCTTTCAGCCTCTCTTTCTCTCTACACAGTGCACGTTCAGTATATTTATATCCATATATAGACTAGGCCAAGTCTACGGTATCTTGTCTTTTTAAGTGAAGCTTTGGTTTAAATTTAAACTTTGGCTGCTGAATAGTTAGGCGTACATCAACAGCTACTAGATAGATTTTTCGTCTTTAATTTGATTAGAAACATCAGTAAAACTATCGAATAGACATAATGCAGTCTGCAGACCATGATAAGTTGATAACTACTGCCAAATAGATCGACTATAGTTTAGTAAAGTCCAGTCTAGTTAGCTAAGTCTGAACTGCCAAGTCAAACACTCGTCTAGCAGCGGGATAAACTTTTATCATCTCCCGGAATTTTCCACAGCACGAACTCGGAAGATCCGAGTTTTAAAAAAAATGCAAACAGAAATTTTTGCTCGACGGGAGAAGAGAGAAAATTTCGGGATGAAAAAAGCGAGACACAAATTAGATGGTTTGATGGAGGCGAAGAGAGGGGAGAAGGCAGAAGAAGAGCGGAAAAGGAGATAGACGAGATGTCTGTCTTTTTACAACTTACAGCTTTAGGCGGCGAAGGTGAAGCGCTAACTCGCAGCCGTCTTAAATAATTAGCAGACGACGAGGACAAAGATGCGGACAAAGAGTCGGCGCCAGTCTGACTAGCAGCAAATCCATTCAGCTGCTGTTGCTGGTGCTGTAAGTGCCTGTAAATCTGTTTGTCCGCTTTAGACGCCGCTTTGCCAAGAGTTTGGCCTTCGCGAATGCTCTCAACGGTGAGGTATTTGATCACGTGACGCAGGCCGCGCGCGCACACAGTCGCAGGTGGTGAGAGCATAGGATTAAGATCCAATTGGAGCTCTTGCAGAGTGTCATGCAACAGTCGGTAGTCATGGGGCAACTGTTGGAGACGGTTGCTGGACAGATCGAGACAGGTTAACTTGAGCACAGACCATTCTAGGATATAAGGGGGGCAATGGGCAAATGACAGTAACTACACAATTTAGCTAGTTGAAAGAGAAGCTAAAGTCTACATAAATCAGCATAATACATGGATATTCCAAAATTATTGAATTCACTAATAAAGATGTTACTTACCACTAGGCACAGTAATCAATTTATTATTGCTTAGTTTTAGTATCCTGAGGTTTTCAAGGCTTGCCAAATTTGGTGACACTGTGTGGATAGCATTATTGCTGGCCTCCTGCATGAAACAATATATTTTACTTTATTAAGTAATTTTAGCATTCAAATTTGTACTCAGATACCAACAAATTACAAAAAACTTACCAAATGTACAAGCTGGGATAGCTTAGCCAACTCAGGTGGCAACTCAGTCAGTTTATTGCTATTCAATAAAAGAATTTGTAATGAACTAAGCTCACAAAGGGCAGTTGGTATTTGAGTCAAGCAATTGTAACTAAGTTCCAATTGCTGAAGACTGGTTAATAGCCTAAATGTATCTGGCATTGATCTGATCAAATTGTGTGAACAATCAATAGATAAAAGAAATTGGCAGCTGCATAGATGCTTTGGAAAATCTGTGAACCGGTTATTGCACAAATCTGAAATACAAAATTTTTTTTCAAATAATAATAGGGTCATAAAGAATATAAAAAATAATTAGTTATAGGAAGTTACTTTATATCTTACCAACATGTAATAAATCATTTAGGTTGAACCCATTGATTGTAGATGGCAAGGATTTCAACTTCTTCTTTGATAATTTAAGGCAACCATTCTTTTCTGCATCAGCAAAATACTTTTCGATTGTTTTATCATTTGCAGAATGATTAACAGCCATTACTTAATAGATAGAAGTACACAACAAAGTTTTTTTACTGTAAGTTTACAGACTTACAAACTATACATACTTTAGCATCTGGTAATCATAGTAATATGCTTTAGCAGCATTTTTACCGAAATTTTAGCCTAGAAACTGTACTAGGCTAGCTACAGTAATAAATATTCTTAACTGCTACTGTTAAGACATAATTCATTTGACTGAAAAAAGTTTAATAAAAAGCTGTCTTTTTTCTCAGGAACCAATAAACGGAATGCTTTAGCTTTGTTAAATGTTGCGAATAAGAGATTGGCAATATAACTAATTACAAAATCCACGGCTTCAACTCAAGTTTAAGTAAGCTAAGTGGTATTTAATAATTTAGCCTTAGGCTGGGAAAGTCCTCGTTGACCTAGCGACGGACTTAACGTCTAGTTAATGGCGTAGTTACTACTGAATTAAATTTGGATGGATTAAGCATAGGTAATCGCTAATCTTCTTCGCTAATCTTCTTCGCTAATCTTCGCTAATCTACGATAAGGTAAGGAAACAATTTCGCACCGGTGATAGATAGATTGATATAATAATGAATCTCAGATGAAAAATAAGTCCTGACATGAAAGTTAAATAACATCTGCCGTTGTTTCCTACAGAGATTAAATTTAACATGTATCTCTGTTAAGGTACCAAAATCAAAATTTAAACATTTATGTAATAGTAAATAAATGTGTATGCGCTTAAAAAAATTTTATACTCTTTATTTTGTTTGCTTGCGTTACAATATTTAAATTACCAACCAAAACGGTGTCGCGGCATGCGTTTGTGCGCAGGTTTGTGCGCATAGTGAAAGAAGTCAGTCCAGAGCTAAGCCTGTATAATTAAAAAAACGGAATTATATAATTAAGGACGCGAAAAGCGTTCAGCGATGAAGGGATGTAATTTAGAAATAGGGCGCTCAAGTGAGCCTGGCTTTTCAAATATTTTCTGGCAACTGAGTTCTTCTTTGAGTGATGAACGCGATTGTGCTGCTACAGCTATTGTTTCACAAGTTTTAAGCGAAACAGATCAAAAGGAATTAAAGATAGTAAGTTTATTTTAAATTAGAATTCTTTTGTCTTCCTAATCCTTTTTACCCATGCCAGGCATTGCAGCTAGACTTAACTTAAGCCTAGCCTATTCTAGTTCTATCAGAGACCTAAAAATGTTCTAAAACTCATAGGACATAGGGCCTAATTTTATGGCATTATAAAAGTATTGTATGTAATGCGCTGTTGCATTTTGTATTATTTTTAAGCTATATTAGTATTTATGGGTTAATTTATAGAGTTACTTATAGGTACAACTACTATGTAGGCTTTCATTGTCACAGCTGCCATGTTTCCAGTATGGAGGCTTTCTTTTTTTAGGGACATTGCTGCTGTGTATATGAGCTAATCTAATAAGTAACCTAGTCAACATTAGAAACATGGTTGGCATGCCTTAAAGCTTTTGCATTATATTCATAGCCACCATCTCTAAATGTGGCATAATTTATATTCTAGGTAGCAAAAGTTAGTTCATTTTTATTGTAAAAATTTCTAATTATACCAGTAGACCCAGGTCCATTTAACAGACTTTCATTTAACATTTGTGTCTTTTAGTAGGATCAATAGTTAATTTTATTTTATTGCAAAGGTAAATAGTTGATCTTGCAATTTTGCATGTTTGATTTTTTATTGTTTAATTGGTTCCTGATTCCCAAGACTAAAAGAGTTTATAATGATATTAAATATATGTGTACAACTCCACAAATTTGGTCAGTTGGTGTGACTTAGCTAGTTAAAAAAATTGGCAACTTACATTTAAAATTTGGAAGGATCAAAAAAGTTTCCTCAAATTACCTCTTAGCTATACTTTACATCCTCCTCAATTTCGGCCAATTTTGCAACTTATCTCCAGGATTTTGTCACTTACATTGCCAATTTTGCAACTTATCTTAGTTAGTTACCAAGATATTTTAATTGATATAATCTTACATATTATTGCCAACATTTGTTAAAAAATGATTTATAAATTTAGAATTTTTAGGCTGCAGACTACTTTGGTTAGAATCACTTGGTAGCTAATTTGGTAAAAACATATGACTACTTTGGTAATAGCAGTTTCAATAGCAGCTTAAAAATTGAATTGGTAATAAAAGAGAATGCAAAGAGTAGTAATAATATAGAAGTAAATATAATGCTTCCCATAATGTTCCCTTTATTCTATTTGTTGCATTCCATTTTAAATTTGCCAATTCTCCAAATATATTTTTTCAGATTTTAACTGAAAATGGGATTAGGAATAAAGATCACAAGCTTAAAAATCTTTTTTCAGGTTCATAAAACTTATAAAGTTGCAAAGCTAATCCTTACTTTAAACTTATCTGTAATCCAGCAACTGATAAGGATATTACAATAACTACTATGCTAACCAATTCTTCTGGTTCTACAATATAAAATTCACTTGGGTAAAAACATTTGAAAAATTGTAGTATGAAATATATAGAAAGGAAATTAAATTTTCCCATTAATAGAATATTTTATAAAGTAACCATGTTAATTTTTTTAAGTTGATTAAGAAATGTGCCATAAACATTGCTTGTTAATGAACTGACAGTTACAAAAAATGATATTAAAATGACTGTTACCAAAGTGGATTGTATTTGAATTTTTATAGTTAGGCCTAGGGTCATAAACTAGTTAAATAAAAAATTCAAGTTTTACTTATCTATCCCCACCAATTTTTTTTGTATTGTGTAGAATATTTCATTGTCTTTTTCTTAATAGTTGTAATCAAATTTCACATGTTTTATTTTCTTCAATAGGATCAAAGTCAACAAGCAGAAGATGCAGAGCCCAAGACCAGACTACAATATACTGTTAAAAGACTTTTCAAGGGCTTGGCAGGTCAAAAGCCCGAATCAAAGATAGGCTTTTCATTGGCTCTTACCTTGGTGAGTCTGATATGATAGTTTTTATTATTTTAATTATAGGACAAGTATTAAATAGCAACATTTTAAAACCCTGTTTAGTTGCTAGAGAAGCTCAGTAAGAGTCAAATTCGATCAGCTTTTGCAAGCGGAGAAAAGTGCCTATTGGACATGAAAGTGGATACTAAACAGGTAAGAGCTCAATGCTACTGCTTTTTTATCCTCTCAAGGATAAAGAAAGTACCCTATTATTAATTGTCTTAATTGAGATATTATCCTTTATCTAATTAACATAAATTTGATCTAGAATATCTTTAACACAAATATTCCTTATCCATTGGATGGAAATATCCCTAATCCTATAGAAATTATTCCTAGGCCTTACGAATATAAAAATTTATTAAGCGCTTCTAATCTACCTTGTTGAAACCCACACTAAATAGGAGGCATCATGCAAGCGCATTGGTGCCTGTCTTCTCCTAATAGCAGCAACTCGATCCGGCGCTTTCGCTAAAATTCGTTCGGAGCAACGAACTCGTTTGCTCGACACAGTGGCGTCTTTTTTGGGCGATCGCAGCCTAGCGGATCTGGTTGCCTGTGTTTTGGCTGGCGCTATAGAGCAGGTCAGATGCGATAACTATATTTTACTACCTTAAGTAGTGATTTGAATTTTTTTAATATTGAAAAATATTAAAAATATCTCAATTTTACCATTTTTCTAGCTTCCATCAGACGAATTTAATTCAAATTTATTTGAAAAATTGTCCGAGAAGCTGTCAATTGGTTGGGACAGCCTAGATGCCAACGGACTGTTGCTACTGCTGTGCTGTCATCAGCATCAGACGGTTAGTTATCTGATGGTTTGAAGGTCTCGTGATCCGATTTATCACTAAATTCGCCTGTGATCCATTATCACTTTCAGTTTTGTTACTATTCTCACCTGAGATCTCAAATAAATGTCACAGAGTCGCTATTCTCACCTGAGATCTCAAATGAAAGTTGCAGTCACTATTCTCACCCGGGATCTCAAATGAAAGGCGCAGAGTCACTATTCTAACTCTAATCCTAAACAAAGATCAGAGTCTTGATTCTTAGTAGCCTCTGATTTAAGATTATGTTATGTTGGTTTCCCCATCCCCTACAGGAAGCGGTCAGCAGGAGCTTCATCAAGTCGCATTACGCCACCAAGCATCTTGTCAGTGAAGCCAATTTCGATCATTTCCTTCGCATCTGTCTGGTAAGATTCTTTGAACGATTGCTGAAAATTTTATGATATCTCATTGAAAAAAGTAACGATTTATCAAAAAAAATTTACGAATTCCCAGTCGACAGTGGAAGAATCTCGCGAGACTCTCTCCGCCTGCCGCCTGCACCCTGTAGCGGAACGCCTGCTCGACTGTCTGCTCGCTAAATCTACTAATTTGCTGTCTGAATTTGTCACTAAAGTTGCCATAGCAACTGTTGCTAACGTAGAAATGCCGGCAACGCGCAAAGCTCTGGGCCTCGCCTGTCTGGCTTGGGTTGCCAACTGTCCAGTCGAGCGATTTGTCGGGAGTTCGGAGACGTCGGAGTCTGCCGATGACGCCGCTGCTGCCGCCAAGGCCGAGTGCTTGTCCAACTGCCTGACCAACGAGAGCGTCTGCCAGCAGCTGCACAGCCACGCGTCGAACAACAACTCCCTGCTGCATGAGTTCGCCTGCAGCCTGCTTAGCAACCAACTGCTACCCAGTTCGGTTAGCGAGCAACCTATTCTAATCGCTGTTACTAAGCGGTTGCTAGGCTCGGATTGTCTATTTGACTACGGCTTGCCGGCTCAATGTCGAATAATGCGCGCGGATAGGATGGGCCGTCTGCCGGTGGAACTGCTGGACGACTGCGCGAGGTTTGGCTGGGTTTCAATCGTGTCCATGAATAATGCCTAAGTGCCTAAACAATCCCCAGAATAATCTCCCCTTATATCCCCAGAAGAATCGCCCCTCAAATCCACAGAAGAATCGCCCCTCAACTCCCCAGAAGAATCGCCACTCAAATCCCCAGAAGAATCGCCCCTCAAATCCCCAGAAGAATCGCCCCTCAAATCCCCAGAAGAATCGCCAATCAACTTCCCAGAAGAATCTCCCTTAAGTTCCCAGAAGAATCGCCCCTCAACTCCTCAGAAGAATCTCCCCTTAACTCCCCTGAAGAATCTCCCCTCAAATCCCCAGAAGAATCACCCCTCAAATCCACAGAAGAATTGTCCCTCAACTCCCCAGAAGAATCTCCCCTCAACTCCCCAGAAGAATCTCCCCTCAAATCCCCAGAAGAATCGCCCCTCAACTCCACATAAGAATCGCCCACGAATTCTCGAAGTAATCGCTGTCCAACTAAAGAAAAAAATACGGAGCGTCAGAAAAATCGCCCCCTGAATAACCACATAAGTCGCTCAAACACAAATTTGCCCCTCCGTCCCTAATACTGCAGCCGCATCGAGTCCGAGCTGTCAAACTTGTCAGCCGATTCTTCATCGCCGAAGCAGCGGCACCGTCTGGCTTTCGGTTTGCAAACCCTGCGCCAGCTGGTAGCGGGCAGCCGGGCTCTGCTATCAAGCAAGCCGAAGTCTTGCTCAAAAATTCTTCTCTGCCTGGCTGAATTGTTTCTGTTGCCTGCGTCCTCTTCGCCATCGTCTAGCGACGTCTCAGTTGCTAAGGACGCCAGATCAGCATTCTGCCGCGCCCTGGATTCGGTCTCCTCAGCCGCCCTGTCCGGCGGCTCCCCTTTCAGGCGCGGCTATCGGCGCTGCCTGCGCCACCTGGCCCGAGGTTTGATTGACAGGCTCGCGTCAATCGGCGCTTCGGAATCGTCGGCCGCTAGTCGGGCGCTGACGCTTGGCCTTGAGCTGCTCCGGCCGGGTTCTGCTGGCGGCGGCGACGACGACGCCGATGGCGGACCTTGCGGAGGCATCGATTGGTGCTTCTCGCTGGCCTACCTGCACCTGGGCTTCCATCTGCTGCCCGGGGCTGCTGCCAGCGCGCCGGCCAAGAGGCGAGTGGATAATATGCCAGATTTACGTTCAATTTCTTGCTAATTCTTTCATTTTTAATTTGAAAGTCTCACTAATTTATCAATGTACATACCGTAGTTTGATTCTCTCTGATTGATAAATGTAAATAGGTGGATTCTCTCTGATTGATCAGTGTGCATAGTTGGATTCTCTCTGATTGATCAATGTACATGGTGGGATTCTCTCTGATTGATCAAAGTACATTGTGAGATTCTCTCTGATTGATCAATGTACATAGAGGGATTCTCTCTGATTGATCAAAGTACATAGAGGGATTCTCTCTGATTGATCAATGTACATGGTGAGATTCTCTCTGATTGATCAATGTGCATAGTGGGATTCTTTGATTGATCAATGTACATAGAGGGTTTCTCTCTGATTGATCAAAGTACATAGAGGGATTCTCTCTGATTGATCAAAGTACATGGTGAGATTCTCTCTGATTGATCAATGTACTTAGTTGGATTCTCTCTGATTGATCAATGTGCATAGTGGGATTCTTTGATTGATCAATGTACATAGAGGGTTTCTCTCTGATTGATCAATGTACATATTGGGATTCTCTCTGATTGATCAAAGTACATAGTGAGATTCTCTCTGATTGATCAATGTACTTAGTTGGATTCTCTCTGATTGATGAATGCACATAGTGGGATTCTCTGATTACAATCACATGTGTACATTGGGGTATTTTAAGCACAAGATTCTCCTGTTGACCCCATAAACCCTTCAAACCCCCGCTAACCATCAAAACCCTCCTCATCTCTCGTCCAGCATTTCCCCCGCCGGCGGCAAAAACACCGACACCAACGAGGCCGTGCTTGACGAAGCCTCCGCACAGTCGCTAATTGACGATCTTAGCGAATGTCATCGACGAAGCGCCGCAGGCGACGGTGACAATGCAGCCGATGCTGGCGGGCAGCCGCGCTGGCCGGACGTTCTGCTTGACGGCTTCGTCGGTCTCCTGTTCGGCTCTCGCAGCCGCCTGCTTCGCTCCGTTGCTAGCCTGGTTGCTAGGCAAGTTGCGTCCTTAGTTACGCTAGAAGGCGTCGCCGCTCTCAACCAGCTGTTGTTGGAAGGCGACGGCGCTGAAGCGGCTGATGAAAGCGGCGATGAAGACGAAGACGAGTCCGGCAGCGACGATCAGCCCGGAGAAGCCGAGGATGAGGAGTCTGAGATCTCCATCAGCGGGGTGAGTTATCCTGTCTGATTTCCTGGAACCGGACTTATTTATTTGCCTAATCTGACATTTTTTGCCCAAATTTTTTTGTTTGACCGGGCAGGCCTCTGACCTGGACGATGACGCTGAAGACGGCGCGGCTGTTGATCCGGATTTCCGGCGCGCCTGCAAATCGGCATTGGGCGAGGCGGCTTGTCCGTCGGATGCCGAGGCGGATATGGATCCGTCTGACCTGTCCGACTCCGCCATGGAGCGGGTGGATCAGGTGAGTGGATCCCCATTCTCTTCCTAAATTTCCCAGATCTCCATTCTCTTCAAAAAGCTCATAGATCCCCATTCTTTTCCCAAATTTCCTAAATCCCCATTCTCTTCACAAAGCTCGTAGATCCCCATTCTCCTCCTGAATTTCCTAGATATCCCCATTCTCTTCCTGAATTTCCTAGATATCCCCATTCTCTTCCCAAATTTCCTAGATATCCCCATTCTCATCACAAAGCTCATAGATCCCCATTCTCTTCCTGAATTTCCTAGATATCCCCATTCTCTTCCCAAATTTCCTAGATATCCCCATTCTCTTCCTAAATTTTCTAGAACCCCATTCTCTTCCCCAATTTCCTAGAACCCCATTCTCTTCCCAAATTTCCTAAATCCCATTCTCTTCCCAAAGCTCATGGATCCCCATTCTTTTCCCAAAGCTCCCAGATCCCCATTCTCTTCCCAAACTTCCTAGAACCCCATTCTCTTCCCAAATTTCCTAAATCCCATTCTCTTCTCAAAGCTCCCAGATCCCCATTCTCTTATCAAAGCTCCTAGATCCCCATTCTTTTCCGAAAGCTCCTAGATTCCCATTCTTTTCCGAAAGCTCCTAGATCCCCATTCTTTTCCGAAAGCTCCTAGATCCCCATTCTCTTCTTGAAGCTACAGATCCCCACTTAATTCACAATTACAACGCCCGTTCACCAACCCGCTGCCACCCGCAGGCCCTGTCGCTGGCATTCCGCAGCCAGCTCGGCCCCAATCGCCGAAGCGAACGCGCCGCCGCTCTGGAACGTCGCCGACACCGCTGCCAGGCCAAGCTTCGCCTATTGGACGTCGCCGAAGCGTTGCTGCTGGGTGCCGCGCCGGATTGCCGCGCCTCCCTGGCGGCTGGCCTCGCCCAGTTGGCTCTGCTGGCTGTCGGCGGCGGCGGCGGCAGCAGCGGCTCCGTCAATGGCGTCACCGCCGGAAACTTCTGGTCGGCGGCTCCGGCTGGCGAGCGGGACCAGCTGCGGCAGCGGTCTCTGGCTTTGTTAAAACGCGCGGCTTCGGCTGCCGCTACTACTAACAGTAGTGCTGCAATCGGTAAGGAGGCGGACGAGTCGGTGGCCCGGGCTGTCGACGCGGCGTTAGCGGCAAATTTGAAAAGTCCACTGCCGGCTAAGATGGCCGAGGTATGCATGCGCTTTCCGATATGTAGCGAAAGTTACTGAAAAATTGTGAATGTTCAACCAAGTTATCCGACAGAGCGAAAGTTTCTTATTGAGCAATTTTTCAGCAAGTAGTCCGATATGTAGCAAAAGTTAATTTTAAATAACCAGTGTTCAAGCAACTTCTCCGTTACGTATCGAAAGTTACTTTTAAATAACTAGTGTTCAAGCAACTTCTCCGATATGTAGCGAAAGTTACTTTTAAATCACCAGTGTTCAATGAACTTCTCCGATATGTAGCGAAAGTTACTTTTAAATAGCCAGTGTTCAATGAACTTCTCCGATATGTAGCGAAAGTTACTTTTATATTGCCAGTGTTCAATGAACTTCTCCGATATGTAGCGAAAGTTACTTTTAAATAGCCAGTGTTCAATGAACTTCTCCGATATGTAGCGAAAGTTACATTTAAATAACCAGTGTTTAAGCAACTTCTCCGATATGTAGCGAAAGTTACTTTTATATCACCAGTGTTCAAGCAACTTCGCCGATATGTAGCGAAAGTTACTTCTAAATAACCAGTGTTCAAGCAACTTCGCCGATATGTAGCGAAAGTTACTTTTAAATAACCAGTGTTCAAGCAACTTCTCCGATATGTAGCGAAAGTTACTTTTAAACTACAAAAATGACTCCCACCCGCAGACCGCCGCCGACATCCTATCGACTCTGCTCCGCATCCGACCAAGCGCCGTCGAATCCCGACTAGCCTCGGCTCTCTCCCGTCAGCTGTCGCCTTCACCTTCGCCAACGTCGCGGACGCATCGATTCCGTCTAGGCGGCCTCGCCCTCTGGCAGCGCGTCTGCTCGGAGCGGCCTCAGGTAATGGACGCTGAGCTTCGCAAACGTCTACTAGATTTGTTCGTTGCCGACCAGAGCGGCAGCGACGGACAGCCGCTGAAGCCGCACGACTTGGCCGCTCTGGCCAGCCTGGCCGGCTGTCTGGTGAAACGCGGCGTCGTTGATCAAAAATTCCACAGCCGGCTGGCCCGGTGGACCTTCGCCAGGCTGGACGCCGAGACGAGCGCCGAGGGTGGCGTCAGCTCCGCCCACCTTCTGGCCGCCCTGCTGCAGCTGTCCGCCGCACTGCTCCGTCGGGCCCGTCAGGTTGCCGCCGGCGAGACGCTTCAGCCCGTGTCGGTGCCACCTGGACTCGCCGAACGGCTGCGCGCCATCCGTGCCGGCACCCGCAGTCGGGATCTTCGCCGAGGCCTGCAGGCTTGTCTAGCGGAACTGGCCAGCGTCAAATCCGACGGTGATGCCGAGTCGGTGGAGCGAAATAGCAGCGGCGGCAACAAGAAGAGAGCGGCCAGAACGAGTGCCACCAAGACTGGCAGCGCCAAAAAACGGCGTCGTCTTGGCGCGGAAGATCCGGCAGAGCTTGAATCGAAAATGGAGACCGACTGATTGGTTTTGACGCTTCTGGGATGCATTAAAGGTCATTTTTGGGCTTCTATGGTCTAAAGAACATTAAAGGTCATTTGAGGCTTTTGAAGTCTAGACGACATTTAAGGTCATTTTTGGTGTTATAGAGTCTGAACAACATTGAAGGTCATTTGGGGCTTCTGAGTCTAAATAAAATTGAAGGTCATTTAGTGCTTCCAAGGTGTAAAGAACATTAAAGGTCATTTAGCGCTTCTAAAGTCTAAAGGACATTAAAGGTCATTTAAGTTTTTTTAGATTCGCAGGATCATTAGAGGTCAGTTTTGGTCTTTTAAGAGTCTGAAGAACATTAAAGGTCATTCTTGTTTCTTCGGTCAATTAACGGTCTTAGGCGGTCCTGTTTTTTTGTGTTTAAATAAGTCGTCGCGTAGCCCTGAATTAACATTTATTCGCATTTTCGTACGTTTTAATTAAAAAAACGTTGAAAAGTTCCATCTTTAGGAGTCCAATTGTGCTAGCAGCTAGCGCGTTGCTTCGCTTGAGTTAATTGTGGCATTTGCGTCTCTGTCTTCGCTTTAGCGTTCTGAATTGCATGATTTGCTGACCAAAGAAAGCTTTAAGTAATTCAATAAGATCGTATTAAATTGGTCTTAGTTCTATCGAAAGGCGAAACTGATTTTTTCTTTGTCAATTTGATTAATAAAGGAACTTTGAGTGATCGGTCTTTCGTGCTACTTTTGATTCTATTTTTCATTTTTTGGTGAGTCATCGGCAATCCTACTGAGATATTATTCGAACTGTAGAGATTTATGATCCCACTAGAGAATAATTAGGGACACTTGAGGATCATCAGGGATACTAAGGGGTCATCAGGGATACTGAAGGGTCATCAGGGATACTGACGGGTCATCACGGATACTTAAGGATCATCAGGGATGCTGAAGGATCATCAGGGATACTGAAGGATCATCAGGGATACTGAAGGATCATCAGGGATACTGAAGGATCATCAGGGATGCTGAAGGATCATCAGGGATACTGAAGGATCATCAGGGATACTGACGGGTCATCAGGGATACTGAAGGGTCATCAGGGATACTGAAGGGTCATCAGGGATACTGAAGGGTCATCAGGGATACTGAAGGGTCATCAGGGATACTGAAGGTTCACCAGGGATACTGAAGGATCATCAGGGATACTGAAGGGTCATCAGGGAAATTGAAGGATAATCAGAGATTCTGAATGATCATCAGGTTACATGTTACATGTTACATGTGTAACAGAAAGATTAATACAGATGTGAAAGCTCATCATTATAGCACAGGGTCGTAGTAAATTTTCGGAAGTTACTGAAAAAACGGAAATTTTTTATTACAATTTATCGATGATTTCAAATCTAAATATCAGCTTAAGGTGTAGAAAAAATTATTTTTTAATGTAATTAACATCAATACTTGTAGTGTACTGAGAGGATTTTAATGTTGGCTTGGTTTAGTCAACCGTTGTCACAGTGAATCATTTATCACAGTGATAGTCCACTATCACAGTAGGAATAGCTGCATAACTCTATTAGGGGAAAATTCGTAAAGGAAAAGGCCACAGTCGCTCTATATCGAACCTTGGTTTGATTTTTCTGAGTTTAAGATTTGCCTTGAAATGGAGAATTAAAGTGTGAATTTCTTAGAAATTTTACACTTTAACCGGAAGGTCAAATTGGAGGCTTCCCAGCTGTTGCTTCGGAAACATTAAATTCATAGTGCCAAAGGATTCAGATCAACCGTTGGGAAAAAAATTACGAAAATTATATTCAAAGTCATCCAAAAGTAGAAAAAAATTTAATCCCCAGGAAAGTTACATCTAGTTCAATTTATAAAGGACTGCATAAGGCAATAATTGTCTACAATAATGTAAGACAAATAAAAACTGCAAGAAAAGTCGCTGCTAGCAAAGCTAGAACTCCATAGCGAACGCGTAAGCTCCAGCTGCTGGGTGGGATCTCCAGCTTTTTCACGACCGTGCGAATCTTCTGCTCGTCTTGTGTCTCCATAGTGACGCGTCTTTCGTCTCTGATAGTCTCCATCTGTCGCAAACAAAATGAAAAAATTGCTTTTTTAAACGAACAAAATTTTTCCTTTAACTTTTGGCAGTCGCTGTAGTGAGCCAGAGTGAGCAGCTCCTCCAAGTCCGCGTCTTCTTGCAGCTCCTCAAGCCACTCACCGAATACAATTGGCGTGCGATTGCGGAGCAGTTCAGCTTGGAGACTCCAGCTCAGGCAGCGGAAGTTCACGTACAGGTGGGAGGAGCGAGGCTGAGACAGTCTGGCTGTGAACAGAGTCTGCGTGAACTCGGGAAGGAACGGGAAGCGAGGCGGAGAGTCGCAGGGGAGGCAGAACCTCCACGCCCAGTCTGAGTCCATGGGTAACTGAGGCTGCCAATCCTTTGATCTACATGTCATTTCTCCAGCCTTGAATCCAACTTTAATACGATGCCCCTGAAGCTCCATCAGGACTCGCTCAGCTTCCTCTGATTCTCTGAACTTCAAATGCGCCATGGCGGTCAGGCACAGGGTGGCGCACTTGCACCACTTCAGCTCATGCAGGAGACTGAGCTGCCTCATCAGGGCGTCTCTGTTGTTCGATTCTGACTGCAGCTCGCTCACACACTGCTGCACCACACTGTACACGTCTGCGAACTTGTAATAATACTCTGGAGAGTAAGTTCCCTTTCTGACTTCAGTGACAGAAGGCAGCGCTGTCAGTGGCAACAGCGTGAACGGGTGAAAGTAGAAACTCTCTGACTGCAGGGGTCTCACGAGTCTCCTCAGCTGCTCCACCACAAAGCCGATGTCGCTTCTCAGCTCTCCAAGTCTTTGTCGAACCCTCGCCTTCGTGTTGTCGAAGTCGCCGCCGATTCCAGCGTTCTTGAAGTAGAGCGGAGCGTCAGGCATGAAGAAGTGCGGCATGCACTCGTCGGGTGAGCTGCTCCAGTCGATGAAGCTCAGCATCATTTCGAGAGACTCCTTCAGCAGAGCGATCAGATTCTGAGGCTTCCAAGCTTCAGCTGAAGGATCAGTTCCGTGTCTCTTCAGCATGAAGAACAGCAGAGTCTTTGCATTGTAGGTCTTGAGTCCATGCGTGTCCAGAGTGTGGGGCAGGAGTCTCTTGAAGATGAACTTGATGACTGCGAACAGCTGGCCCTGGACTGTGCTCAGTTGTCTCATAATGCGTTTCTCTTGGAAGCTGAAGCTCACTCTGAGCTCGTTAGTGGAGTTCGGTCTGGTCGCCCTCACGAGATGAACTTTATCTAAAGGCCGTCCAAGTAGCTTCTCAACGCTGTCCCCACAATAGCAGCTGCAGCAGGGGATCGCATGGCACGTGTCCTGCGCAGGCCGCACACCGCACGCCTTGGCTGTCACTGCCGGCTGGCTGCCTGCAACAGTCAGCGAGGGAGTTGGTCAAATCAGGACTGCTCTGAGTCAGCTTGGGACCCAGGGTGGTAAAAAACAGTAGCTGAACTCGGCAGTGGGACTTGCTAAGCAGATTTTCGACTATCATGCACCTGAATTCTATTTACGCTCGTAAGTGAACCAACGCTCTCTTCTTTCTAGTTTCTTGCTAGTTTTCGTGACGCATGGTTGCTAGACTTGAATTAAAAAATTACGAGTATTCTCACTGCTCACAAGGACCACTAGTAGATGAAGGAGCACTCCGATTTCGTGAAAAATTTTTGAAGGCCGATTTTCACCGCAAAATACATTGGCGAGACAGCAAAATTTCACGTTCTTAATCTTCAAAGGCCTGTTTTAATTGGTTGAAGCCTGCTTAAAAAAATCCTATGTAACATTTTACTAACAAGACCCTGTTCTTTTGGTTTCTATTATGTTTTGGTCGCGAAAACGTTCTACAGATATAGTTTTATCACATTTTGACATGAAATTACATACTTATGCCCTTTGGCTAGCTAAACTATAGCTAGGCTGGCCTAGCATATCAGGCCTTCTATATTAAATCTCTCTGACAGAAAAATTAAATTTGTATTGACATAGCATATCCTGTGTCATACAAACATGATAACAAGATGCTAAGTTTGAGAATGGACACTCGTTCATAATATACTCAATTATGTTTATATATCCACACTAACCAACCAAGTTGCCTAATAAGTGGTTTCATGCGCTGCAATTCATTGATACAGCTGTTGAAGGCATTCCAACTACATGTCTGCTGTGTACCACCTATGCTCTTATACCTAAGGTCTAAAGCCCTGTATAGAAATAGCATAAACACATGATACTTTAAAAATCTAAATGTCTCTTGTGATTTGTAAATCCTAATCCACTATTTAAGCTTTAATTTCTAAGTAAACTTAGCTATGTATACCTTTTTTGGGCCCCGTATTTCATCAGTGGGTACGTGGCCTTTAAGGAGAAGCTCGACTGTCAGGCTGCTACGGTTTCCGAACCAGCCTGTTGCAGTGAATTCACTTCGCTTCTTTCACGAGGGAAGCTGTGTCACCCTCCTGAGTGGCTGGTGGTATTTGCTTGCTACGCCTACTTCAACGCTGCAACACCTCGTTGCGTCAACTACTGCCGGTCTGTCTCTTTAATTGTTTTCGATGCGTTCATGGATGTCCAGCTGCATTTGGGGCAATTGACCCACGTCTCTAGGCGTCTAGCAAATACCTTCTTTAAAGGATTGGTGCGACGCGAGTCACAGGCTGATGGACGTCCGTCCGATTCAAGTCAGCGGCGCTTGCGAAAGCTTTTGCCCTCAGGCTGAGTATTTCAGTATTTATAAAACGAGTTAATCTTGGTCTCTGCCATAATTGCCACTGTAGTGCTACATGTATTTTAGCACTTCTGCGCAGTTACTGCGTATTGCGCTGAAATTGCTTGAAGTTTATTGTTTCTGCGCTAAAATGAGTTTTTTAGTTATATTCTTGAGCCTTTTTAAGGCTGATGGTTTCGCTAGGAAAGAGTGCTTTTTTTAGTTTTTACAATTTACGATTTTCTGTTTTTTGCTCGTTCAGGATCGCAGGCTGCAATTAGCCAGCTGCATTTTTTGCTTTATTGCTTGTAATATCTAGAGATACTACAATTTTGAAATTATTATTTGTATGTTTATTGTACGAAGTAGCTTGTAAATACAAATCACTTATTATTCTCTAAGTTTATTTCTTTCAAGTTTAATACAAAAAATTTCGCTACAGGTTCCTACAGAAGGTCTGCAGGATGCGATTGTCTTTGCCTTGTTTTTTTGTTACTGTGTAGAGAATAAATGTGTGCCTAGTTCTGCATGGTTATCATGAATAATTAGTAATCTTGAGTAACTTAAAGAGCAGTAGGATCATCTTCATAGTGTCCTAGCTTTGTAGCTTTCGGAATTTCTAGGGGTACATGTATTATACTGTACTTTTATTCCGCAAAAATGCATTTAAAGCTAAAAATTTATATTGCATATAAAACCGAAATAAATTCTGGACAACCTGGTGAAAGAATCAGCTCTTTGTCTGCAAAGATAAAAAATGGCAGCAGTTTGAAAAATCGGCCTTCAAAAAATTTGCACCATTTGAGAGTGAAACGTCCTTCTACTTGAGAAGTCCTAGACTGCTCACTCAAGGAGGGAATTCAGAGATTTCTTAGCTCATCGAGGAATCACTTTTGCTTTTGAACACACGAATTAGGGATCACATTGTCATATTGTCCTTGCCTCAACCAAGGGCTCTAAAAAGCACAATAAAATTTGACTGAAAGTACAGGCATCAACTATGCATTGAGATTAAAAATTTATTAAACTTTGGATGCAGTGTACGTTAGCGAGTCTGACGAATCAAAGCACAGGAAATTCGAGGGTTTCTGGCTTTTAACGAGGTCGATCACCCTAGGCGAATCCTAGGCGAATGCGGACACTTGGGTCCGGGAGTGAGACAGAGGGAATAAAGGCAGAAACTCAGGGACACTAAATTCATTTGTTGCAACTCGTTTAGTCTCGACCAGAGGTGATTATTGACTTCCTCGCAAATTATGCAGCTGCGCTACTTATTTCCACTAAGATAAATCTGCGTTAGTTTTCTAGCGAACGAAACTCTCGACACAAATACGTGACATCGTCCTTCTAGAAGCTTGCAAGTCAAGCCGAACTGGTCTGACATCTTCGATGAAGAATGCAGTGCGCTCAGTGTCTCAGACACCTGACGGAGAACACGGCAGACTGACCGATCTACGAGCTGAGCAGTAAGGTTGATGATGATAACAACACGCTGCTTTGCACATTTTCCTTAAATGCGCTCTCGTACATCAAAGATATTAAAAGTATCTACCTTTATCTGAAGCTGCAGCCACGCAATTGAAGGGAGACAGATTTCGATTCTGATGTCCCCTGATCAAATAGCTGATGTGTCTACTTCTGTTTCCCTGCCTAACAAGCTTTCGCCAAGTCTTCTTTTAATGCTACTTTTACAAGCTTTCGCCATTGTCCACGAATGAACAACAATGATAAGGAATCCTATCCCACTCACCTGATCCCACTGGCACCTGTGCGTGGCCCTCCTTGACTAGTCGAGTGCCTTCTTTACAGAAACCTCCTTTACTGCAGCCGCCTTTTAGATGGAGTCTCTGCCCAGCAACCAGCACAGTCCAGTCAATGTCCGAGTCAGCTGCTGTCCTGCCATTCACTTGCACCAGACTGTTGGCCCAGCCTTCTGCGTAGCTGCCCGTCATCTGCCTGCGCCAGTCATCCCGTGTGAGGACTCGAGCGACTTCTTCCAGCCAGTCAGCCAGTCTCTGCTGGCACTCCGCTCTCTCCCGGGTGAACCCCGCCTCGCTCAGCAGTCGGTGCAGGTCCTCACTGAGCTGCCTGTCTCGCTGTGGGTCATCTGGGGCTCTGAAATGATCCGAGATCAGCTGACTCACACTGGCAGCTCAAGCAGACTCACCTGCTCATGCAATTCTACACAAGCAGAGCAAAGCGCAGAAGTGACAGTCGAGCTGCGCGGACTCACAGAGGGAGGCCCGGATGTGAGCGGTGAGCGGCTGGCTGGCTGGCCTGCGGGCTGCTGCAATGCGGGAAGGAGAGGCGGCGTTCCCGTCAGTCAAGTCTTACAACATACAAAATTTATTGTAAACATAGAATTTCTTTGTTTCTGGAAATTTCGAAGAAATACTCGTATTTGCTTAAATCTGTTAATTAAATACGAGCGTCATTTCATTTCCTATCCAGTTTTTTTTCACTGTTTCTGTGCATTAGGGCTTAAAAATTAACAAGTTTTAAATAGTACCTTGTTTAACAATAATTAGCTAGTTTGTTAGTTCAGAGTGGGCCCCATGGGTCCAATGCCCTGTGTCCAGCTTTTGTAGGGATCCCGCAAGCGACGCCTTCTTTGCAGACGTGCTCGAAGCGTCTGCTTTTAGCACTAAAAAGTTTCACTAAGCTAATTTCAAAGTTGTTCAAAAGCTTTGCTAAATTAACGAAAACAATGATTGTGTACTGAATCAATTTTGAAATAAGACTGTGAATTATTAAGCAGAGCAATAAGAGCAAAATATGTTAAGTGTTCTCATTGTGTTGCATTACTTCGCATTTTTTAGCAAAGAGGCGACTTATTTTTGATAGGAATAATATTAACACAAGATTTTATGCCTAATTTTTTTCAATTCGATTACTATTTAAGCTCGTTTCTACCTGAATGTATCAAACAGCAACTTTGTGCCCAATAAGAATACTATGCGGATCTGTGGAAAGCTGACACTATGGATCTTCCATCTGCTTTTAATTCTTACAATCCTTTTTAATAAGCCTAATGAACAAAAATGTATATATTTATGGAGCTTCCCTCTGATGCATGAGTAGAAATAGATCATTTATGCTCTTGGGCTCAGTATGAATCGATATTTTAACTAAACACAAAGCTCTCACCTGGCTTCACTGTTCTTCAGTAGCCGCAGCACCTGCGAGTATCCAAGCTTCGTTGCCAGCTGTGCACACATCTGGCCCCGATGACTCGCATCAGCTCCTCCGTCCATCAGAGTCTTCGAAGCTCGCACGTGACCCGCTTCGACCGCTCGTGACAGAGCAGTCCGACCCTGACTGTCTTCAGCACGCACTGACGCACCGAGACCCAGCAGCTTCTCAATGAGCTCGTGATGACCCGCATCAGCTGCCAGCATGAGAGCAGTGGCTCCAGTGCTGTCTGACTTGTCGACATGCTCTGTGCTGATTTGGTCAGTGCTGAGTAGTGTAAGAGCCAGTGCGATATGGCCTTGAGAGATGGAGAGACAGAGCAGCTGGGTGATCTGAGCTGGCTGCATTCGAGACAGAGTGCCATTGAGAATGGTGTTTCTGCCCTCGATGGCCATTGAGGCTGTGAAGCTGAGGATCTCGCTGGATTGGAATAGCCAGTCAGGCTCGATGCGTAGGAAAGCGACGACGTCTTCTTGGAGACTGGAGCAGGCCGAAGCAGCGGCCTCAAAGCGCAACTGATCTAACTGATCTTTAGCATTTTGGTCAGCAACTGTCTGCACCAGAAACTTCACCACTTCTAAGTAACCCTTTCTTGCAGCTTCTTTCGCTGCCTCGACGCGGCACCGATCTCTCACGCTTGGATCAGGGATTTTCGGCACTAAAAACTTCACTACGTTTAACCGACCAGACGAAGCAGCTCGTATCGCTGAATCGATGCAGCATTGTTCCTTCATGTTCTGGTCAGCAATTTTTCGCACCAGAAACTTCACCACTTCTTTGTGTCCCGAAAAAGCAGCCTGCATCGCTGCTTTGATGCAGCATTGATCTTTTACAGTTTGGTCGGTGACTTTTAGCACTAGAAACTTCACCACTTCTAACCGACCTTTTCTTGCAGCCAGTTGAGCATTTGCTTGGCAAAATTCTGTTTTATGCCGTTCTGCACAGCGTTCAAAATGGTATTTCACATCCTCAATGTTTCCACTTTTTAAAGCTTCTGCAATGCTTTGCCTTTGGCCCATCGGACTGTCAATAATAGCTTTTCTCAGCTGGATTGTGTTCCTCCTGTGGGTGCTGGGCCGTGTCTCTCTCGACCTGATGCCTGAAAGATGTCAAAGGTGCACTGAAATAGCAGGAACTAGCAGGAAGCAGACTGGCGAGTCATTCACCAGATTGCAGTAAAGCTTGCATGCCGAACAGTCTGTACGCCTGACGCTTGAATAAAAAGCCACTGCAGTCGAAACAGAGATCAATAGAATATGTGGGCTAAGACTAATGATCAAGTATACAGAAAAATGCCTGTTTTTGAGAGCCGACCAGCTCTCAAAAACAAAAAACAATCTTAGAACCCTTGCTGACCAGAAGGATCCCCCGAGGGTAGATGACAGTAAGGGAAAGGGGAAAGATACATCGAGTAAATGTAATTATGGAAGCCCAAGGACTGCAGTCCACAGCTATTTAGTTCCATCTGGATACCCACATCAAACCCTGAAAGGCATGCCGTCCGATTTGCATTTTAGTTAGCACAAGCACGATGTTATTAGCGCCCACGGCTGGCCGAAGTCCAACTGAAGTCCACCATCTTTGAACTGAACTGGCCACTGACTACGGAGTTTAAAAAGTTCTAGCAAAAGTGCGATAATCATCTTAGCGATCAGAATGATAAACAGGCCCTCAGAGCATCAACCGTGAATTGGAGAGCTTTATCAGTTATTGGTTGTAGATGATGTAAGTACGAGTAGCAACGATAAATATTTAAAAGTTGTTTAAGTGAAACCCTGTTTTAGACTTTGCGAAATTGGTCAAAGCAAGATTAACAAATGCTGTTCACTTTTCAGATATTAACCCGCTTGACATCTGCTTTGAACGAAAATTTAACTGATAGCATCTGCCTACCTTTCACCAGTATGAAGCAGTGAGATTAGCTTAAAACGACGGCCAATATGGCTGTCTATGAGTGCTCCAATTTGTGACACTTGTCTACAGGGGCCTCGGCAGTCTACTCTGACACTCGACTGTCTACTCTGACACTCGTCTATCTACTCTGACACTCGGCTGTCTACTCTGACACTCGGCTGTCTACTCTGACACTCGACTGTCTACTCTGACACTCGGCTGTCTACTCTGACACTCGGCTGTCTACTCTGACACTCGACTGTCTACTCTGACACTCGGCTGTCTACTCTCACACTCGACTGTCTACTCTGACACTCGACTGTCTACTCTCACACTCGACTATCTACTCTGACACTCGACTGTCTACTCTGACACTCGGCTGTCTACTCTGACACTCGGCTGTCTACTCTGACACTCGGCTGTCTACTCTCACACTCGACTGTCTACTCTGACACTCGACTGTCTACTCTGACACTCGGCTGTCTACTCGGGCTGCACGTCTGATCAAAAGCTTAGATGCAGAACAGCGCATATTTCAGAGTTTTTGTGGGCAGAAATTGAGAATGGCTGCTGACGTATGTGTGACGGTCTTGATAAGGGAATTGACTTGTTTTGAGAAGTTTGATATTAGGATGTTTAATATGACAGTAAATTAACCACTGGCTGTAGGCGAAGTCTGAGCGAGTTTAGGGGCGCGGAATTTGTGGAGGCGGGGATTGGGACACTTGAAACTCTCTCAGCCTCCCCTCTGGCTTCATCCACCTTCTGACTGCCCCTGTTCTGTCTCCTACTAGCTCTGGGTTGACCAGTCTAGAGTTTCCCTTGAACTTTTTCTCAGTTTATCCCTATACCCTCCCCTTTGCCCTTGTGTTGTTCGGACATATTAATAGTATTTTAAGTCTGCATCTTTATTATTTTATGCTTAGTCTTTCTGAAACTGCTCCTAATAATATAATACTATCAGTAGTTCCGGCACGCCTTCACATCGAAATCTGCGCTAAATGCCTAATTCTACCCCTCCCTTGTTTTCCTTTTCCGTTTACTTTTCAAATGTTGTCCCGCTAATATAGTTCACCCATTGTTCTCAATTTCTGTTTACTTTTTGTAATGTTTCTCTTTCTATTGTTCTCAGACCGTTCCCATTGTCCTTAGTGTTTCCTCTTATCTTTGCCCCTAATTATCACCTCACATCTCCTCCCCTCTCCTCCTCTACTCCGACGGCCAATCGGAGAGAGGGAGCCATGGCAACGGCGTCGAGTTGGCGGCCATTTCGGATCCGGAGGCCTATAAATACGGATAAATACGGCCGATTTTGAGCTAAGAATCTGCACATCGTTCTACTTTCTCCGGAGCTAAGATCCGTTGGCGTTTGCGTCAACCCTTAAGTGGTGAGACCTTCGCTCAGCTTAGTCAAACTGACTGCGCCTGCTAGCCGTCCCCTGTGACCCACTAAGAGACAAGGCTTTAAGCCTCTGCCACCATCGTCAGGGTTCGGCCGGATCTTTTAGCCCGATCGGCTATTGCCGTCAGCTACGACTGCTCCACGCTTGCGCTTCGACGAGTGGAATAGCCCCTAAACAGCTCAAGTACTAGGTTGGTTTTGATATCCACCCAGTGTCAGTGAGTTGCATTAGCAACAAGGTGCAAACCCTTTGCGCAAAATCTTTTCAGGCAAAAGCTGAATATGGCTTGGAATAATGCCTACTCTATTACGCAATCCTTAGTTAATCGCTTTCTATAAAATTCAATACTTACCAAAAGTATTAAATAGGTCACAGTTTGCCAATAATTTCGAAGAATAACACAGTCGGTAAAAATACAATCGGTTTAGAGCTTGTGAACGTCAGAAAAGCAGTTAAATTATAAAAAAAACTTCTTGTACGTTAATTCCAATTCCGTGAATCCATACGCGAGGCTCTTTTCCAGTGGTCACCAAGGCATCTTGTAAGAGCCCCATCTTAAAACTAACTGTACACTGCCCCTTCCGCACCCGAAAGCGCTACACCAGAAGTCCGCAGTCTTTTCAATTGGACAAGCCGTGGCTTCAGCTGGACTCTGACTTTCTGCGCTTCTTGTAAACAATTGTTAAAGCAAGTGAGTTGGCAGGCTTGGTGTGACAAGTGCGATGAAACTGGCTATGACGCAAATGCACCCCTATTGGCTCAAGAGAGAGCATGAAAGGATGACAGAAAGGTCATCCTTTATATTTCAGTTCTTTTAGGATTGCAGTGAACCATCTTTGGCTTTGCTGTTTTAAAGAAGCAACAGAAATGCGATAACATCAAGCACCCCTCGCACCAATATATGAAGGCAGTTCAATTGGCACCGTGCCGCAGGATTCTTGGACCTTCCCCGAACTGAACTGGCCCGGAGTGCGTCAGGTAGAAGTGCAGCACTGGGTGGTGACAAAAGTGTCTGCTTGTTTATGCGAAGAGTTTTACACAAGGCGAAACAAGAAAATACAATATAGCTGCTTGCTAGCGGGCACAATACGAGTACAGCTGCTGAACGGTCAAGAGGTGGGAAGTCGAAGGCTGGGGGAATGAATTGAGATAAAATAAAAAATTGGTTATAAGCAGAGTCGTCATCTTGAGAAGCTCCGTTCGTCAAGCGTCAAGATAAAGCCCCGTGTTTGCAGGCTCACCAGTTTGCAGGCTTCGACACTTCGCCGCCTTCTCTTTGAATCCTGTGCGGATTTTTACAATTTTCTGTCTCAGGAATATTTTCAAAATAAAGATTATATTTTTATTCTAGAGCTCGAGTAGCCGACGGAGGTCCGGATAGGAGGGCGAGTTTTGTCTTCCGTCTCCCAGCTCACCTATCCCCCAGCTCCCCCATCCCCCGGCGCCCCTATCCCCCGGCGCCCCTATCTCCCAGTTCCCCTATCCCCCGGCTCCCCCATCCTCCAGCTCCCCTATCTCCCAGTTCCCCTATCCCCCGGCACCCCCATCCTCCAGCTCCCCTATCCCCCAGCTCCCCTATCTCCCAGTTCCCCCATTCTCCATCTCCCCCATCTTCCAGCTTCCCTATCCGTCAGCTTCCCCATCCCCCAGCTCCCCTATCCCCCAGCTCCCCTATCCCCCAGCTCCCCTATCCCCCAGCTCCCCTAACCCCCGGCTCCCCCATCCCCCAGCTCCCCTAACCCCCGGCTCCCCCATCCTCCAGCTCCCCTATCACTCAGCTCCCCCATCCTCCAGCTCCCCTATCCCCCATCTCCCCCATCCCCCAGCTCCCCTATCACTCAGCTCCCCCATCCTTCAGCTCCCCTACCCCCGGCTCCCCTATCCCTTGGCGCCCCTATCCCCCGGCTCCCCCATCCTCCAGCTCCCCCATCTATATCTTTCAGCTATAATGATATCGTACTCGAAGCACTACAAAAAAGGTTATAATTACAGTCAGCATCAAAGGAAAGCAAAGAAGTTACAAAGGTTTAAAAAACGCGCTTTTTGAAGTTTTAGCAATTTTACATGACGGCTTGCTTGCTCGCAGAGACGGGCTGGTACAGCAACAAGGGGGAGATTATTCCCATGACATGGGCAGGGCTGCAACGGATTTCATGCATGATTTTAATAACTAAATTTGGGTGGAAATTAATTCCCCAACTCATATCTCTCAGTCAGTTTTGGTTTGCTCTGTGTGAGCTTTGGACTTGTGATTTGGGATTTGGATCTGGAATCTGTTTTAGGATACTCCATCATAATAAGGGGTGAAGTAACAGACAGCAAATGAAAATCACTGAAAAATACCAAATCAGGTTAAAAAAGTGGCAGTCACAATAAAAGTTGAACTTAAAAAACTACAAAAATCAATAGATAAGTAAGCACTGGAAAAGCCATGTCCTAAATATACTACTTGACAGTAATTTGCACAGCCATCAGAAAAAGTGCTGCAGCTTCGCATCATTCTCCATCACGGTCCAAAACGCTTCTTCTTAGACAGAGGTGGTGCATCTGCTTCATCAGAACTCTCCAGCTTTTTTCTGACCAAGCTGATCTTCTCCTCGTCCTGCGACTCCATGGCGACGCGTCTCTCGTCCCTGATGGTCTCCATGAGCCCCAGACTGAGCTCCACGTGCTCGCGGCAGTCAGTGAGCCAGAGTGAGCAGAATTCACTTACTATCAGAGCAGAATTTCCCATTTGAAATACGTGTTAGATAAGCTACAAATAGTGAAACAGAATACACTTTTATTACTGCGGCATTCACCTGTAATTTAGACGGCGATCAGAAAACCGGTGCAGCTTTGCGTTAATCCAGCAGTCTCTCTTCTCCGCTAATGTGTCCATGGAAACGAGGCAATCAATCAGGCTAGTACTCTGAAGTCTCAGCAGCTTCTGCCTGACCCAGCTGATCTTCTCCTCGTCCTGCGTCTCCATGGCGACGCGTCTCTCGTCCCTGATGGTCTCCATGTGCCGCAGGCTGAGCTCCACGTGCTCGCGGCAGTCGCTGTAGTGAGCCAGAGTGAGCAGCTCCTCCAAGTCCGCGTCTTCTTGCAGCTCTTCAAGCCACTCACCGAATGCGATTGGCGTGCGATTGTGGAGCAGCTCAGCTTGGAGACTCCAGCTCAGGCAGCGGAAGCTCACGTACAGGTGGGAGGAGCGAGGCTGAGACAGTCTGGCTGTGAGCAGAGTCTGCGTGAACTCGGGAAGGAACGGGAAGCGAGGCGAAGAGTCGCAGGGGAGGCAGAACCTCCACGCCCAGTCTGAGTTCTCTGGCAACTTAATTTTCAAGAAGTCACGTTGAATGTCTCCTGGCTTCAATCCAGTCTTGACGCGATGCCCCTGAAGCTCCATGAGGACTCGCTCAGCTTTCTCTGATTCTCCGAGCTTCAAATGCGCCATGGCGGTCAGGCACAGGGTGGCGCACTTGCACCACTTCAGCTCATGCAGGAGTCTGAGCTGCCTCATCAGGGTGTCTCTCTTGCTCGATTCTGACTGGAGCTCGCTCACACACTGCTGCACCACACTGTACACGTCTGCGAACTTGTAATAATACTCTGGATAGAGAGTTCCCGTTCTGACTTCAGTGACAGAAGGCAGCGCTGTCAGTGGCAACAGCGTGAACGGGTGAAAGTAGAAACTCTCTGACTGCAGGGGTCTCACGAGTCTCTTCAGCTGCTCGACCACGAAGCAGATATTTATTCTCAGCTCTCCAAGTCTTTGTCGAACCCTCGCCTTCGTGTTGTCGAAGTCGCCGCCGATTCCAGCGTTCTTGAAGTATAGCGGAGCGTCAGGCATGAAGAAGTGCGGCATGCACTCGTCGGGTGAGCTGGTTGAGTCGATGAATCTCAGCATCATGTCGAGAGACTCCTTCAGCAGAGCGATCAGATTCTGAGGCTTCCAAGCTTCAGCTGAAGGATCAGTTCCGTGTTTCTCCAGCATGAAGAACAGCAGAGTCTTTGCATTGTAGGTCTTGAGTCCATGCGTGTCCAGATTGTGGGGCAGGAGTCTCTTGAAGATGAACTTGATGACTGCGAACAGCTGGCCCTGGACTGTGCATAGGTTTTTCATAATTCTCCACTCATGGAAGCTGAAGCTCACTCTGAGCTCGTTGGTGGAGTTCGGTCTGGTGAACGAGGTGAACTTGTTCGTAATTTTTAAGTTCAATTAGCTTCTCAACCCTGTCCTCACAAAATCCGCTGCAGCAGCGGATCGCATGGCACGTGTCCTGGGCAGGCCGCACACCGCACGCCTTGGCTGTCACTGCCGGCTGGCTGCCTGCAACAGTCAGCGAGTGAGTTGGTGAAATCAGGACTGCCCTGAGTCGGCTGCTGACAGTCAAAGCTGAGCTACGGAGCATTTTTTTCTGAGACTAGAATTTGCTTACATCAGGCACTGCTCTCAATATGTTTTAAGACCTATCGGTGCTCGGTTCGCAAAGCAAATAATTTGTCTCAAGGCTGAGATTTTGGCTTGCATTTTTGAGGGCTCTTGTCAGTCCCTGCGATTGTGGCTGCGAGACCCAAAAAATTTTTTTTTGGATCAGCGGGACAATGCAGGTTACCTCGTCAGGAGTTTCTTATTTATTTGCAGCCGATGCGAAGCTGTGATAAAAGCTGCGATTGCCCGTCTTTTTAAAGTTCTGAAACTCGGGGAGCCGACTCCCCGCAGAATCGAGATCCATCGTCAACAATAGCTGGGCGGGACTGGGGATCCTTCTCCAGCTTCTCCTCTAGTTAGCACCATCCTGCATCCTCTCTGCTCTCTCTTCCATTTAAACACAAGACCTGAGCTTCCCATTTCTCAGCTTCCCTCACTCTAGCGTGTTGTTTCTTTGTTGTCTTCATGTTTCCCCCATAACTCTCCCTTTTCTGCCTAATTCTCACCCCATTCTTCCCCTTGAGCTTCTTTGTTTTTGCACATTACTTTTAAAACTTGAATCCTCCTGACCTCCAATTTTCTGTGATCCTCCTCCAGATGCTGCACATTCGCTGCACTGCTGCTGGCACTTGACATGGGAGTATCAACGTTAACCTACGCAAACCACTCTAGCTACTCCCTAGCAACTAGCCTTTCTTTTGGCCTTGGGTCTCGTGTCGTTTATTCTTGTATCAAGCGCCTCTCTTCCGACCCATTGTTTGCCTTTTCTGCTCTTTTTCGGCTTTTTCCTCCATTCGGCCCCATCTGCTGACAGCATGATTCCATGGGAATTATCAACATCTATTATTAGAATCCCATATGTGCGTGATGAGCCGGTGGCCAATCGGAGACAGAATGCGATGGAGACGTCTTTGAAGCGGCGGCCATTTTGGATTTTTGAGCACTGGATAAACACGCGATTTTCGCTACAGAGTCCTCATATAGTCACCGACATTCTGGCGATTGTGCTCTGTGCCCACGGCCCTGCAGTGCTATTGGCCAAGCCCCTGTCTGACTGCTTTCCGACTGTTGTGTTAAGTGCTCACGCACTGCTAGTTAGACCGCGTATGTGGCCCTCCCACTCTCTATTTCTCTCCCTCCATTTTTTCTTTGTTCATTCAAGTTTATACGCATCTGCTTATATCTTTCTAAAATCTTGCTATAATAAATATTGGTGCACCTGCCCAATCGCAGGGTTGAAGCTTGTCTGTGCTTACGACTACTCTTGTGTTCAGTAACTTAACACTGACCTGCCGACCTCCTTGCGACGCGACTTCTGCGAGGGGATCCGCCCGCTTTATCAGCATCGACGTTCATCGCCTTCGGCATCATCGTCACCTGCTCAACGCCCGCAGCATCAATTGCCGCCATCTCGGCTTGCTCGCTCGCCGCTTCAAGGCTCGACCCAGCCGTCCCTCTCCCGATGGCCACCGGTAAGTGCCGCCTTTGGTATTACTGAATTTTTGCTATTGATTTGGGGATCTGACGCGCAGACAGACTATAGAGATCTAAGAGTCTACTGCAGGCATAAATTTAATAAAAGGCGCTACAAACATGCAATAAAGACTCAGAAATTTCGCAGTACAAGAGCGTTGATTGTAGGTAGGTGTTCTGAAAAAAAGAAAAAATGCTAGCTAGCTAACCTAACCGAATATTTTTGTTGTTTTTAGGGGTGGAAGACAGCCCAGTTGTTAGGTGAGGTCGCCTAAAGACGTTTATGAGAACAGAAACCGGCTGCGACAGTCCTAGCAGAGGTTCCATTCCCAGCTTTTACACAGACAGAAATACAGACAGACGGACGGACAGACGGAGCTGATAGATGGACACAGAGACAGGCACAGGGAGCGAGTGGCTCGGCGGTCTAGCGCGTCTGCCTTGTGTGCCACTGGTCCAGGTTCGACCCCGCGTTGTAGGTCGTTTATTTTCCCTAGCGCGGTTTCGTGTGCAGGTTCACATTTATTTGGGGCCTTGTGCACGAATTGGTTGGGCTTTGGGCCAGTTGTGCAATTTACGCCCATGAGGGCAACCCCCAAGGCATAGAGAGTGTACATTCCTGGAACCACCGCTTGTACACCCTATGAGAGTGCGTGACTGGGTGCCGGCTTGTGTTTGTGTCTATGCCTGTATATCGTATTTAGTGTGACTGAACGCGCTTCAGGAGTCAGCGCAATGGACAGTCATGCCCAGTCGCTGGTTGTGGGACGATGGCGCTTTAAGCGCCTGCAGCCCAAAGTGCCTGCAGCCCTCCTGCAGATTTAACTTTTTAACAGGGACAGGCACGCAGACGAACAGCAATACAGTCCTCTCAATCCTCCCGGAATTCTATCCCCGAAATCTTTTTTGTGGCTTCTCCGAGCTTCATCTGCTTTCTGCCTGTGACAGCTTGACTGCCACGGCCACCCAATGACAGCTTGAGATCACTGCAGACAAAGCGAGCCCCACTCCGCAATCAGCACTGCGTCATCAGCTGCACTGATCAGTCAGCTCAGCTCCAGCTACGCTGCACTTTGGGCTTTGTAATTTTCAATTCTCTGTGCGTTTCCACAGCTGGAATGCGAGCTGCCGAAGCCGCTCACCTCGCGCTCATGTGAGCCGGGTGTTAGTGGGAGTTTCATTTCAGCTTTCTGACACTGCATTCCAACTGTGCTCGCCAGCTCAGCCTCATCAGAGCGCAGCTCGCTGATTCCTGGGCGCAAGGCGGCTCCAAACGTCAGAAGGCGGAATTTCGCAGAGGCAGCTTCTCATGGACTTCTCAGTAAGCAGAGTTTCCTGATGAGGAACCCAGTTTCACTCACATGATCCCACTGGCACCAGTGCATGGCCCTCCTTGACCTGCAGCCGAGTGACGTTATGACAATGGCAGCCACCTTCCAGATGGAGTGTCCACCCAGCAACCAGCACAGTCCAGTCAATGTCCGAGTCAGCTGCTGTCCTGCCGTTCACTTGCACCAGACTGTTGGCCCAGCCCTCTGCGTAGCTGCCCGACATCTTCATGAAATCGTGTGTGAGGACTTGAGCGACTTCTTTCAACCAGTCAGCCAGTCTCTGCTGGCACTCGGCTCTCTCCCGGGTGAACCCCGCCTCGCTCAGCAGTCCGTGCAGATCCTCACTGAGCTGCCTGTCTCGCTGTGGGTCATCTGGGGCTCTGAAATGATCCGAGATCAGCTGACTCACACTGGCAGCTCAAGCAGACTCACCTGCTCATGCAATTCTACACAAGCAGAGCAAAGCGCACAAGTGACAGTCGAGCTGCGCGGACTCAGAGGGAGGCCCGGATGTGAGCGGTGAGCGGCTGGCTGGCCGGCCTGCGGGCTGCTGCAATGCGGGAAGGAGAGGCGGCGTTCCCGTCAGTCTGGCCTGGGTGCTGGGCTTTCAACACGTAATCCCAAAAAGAAAGTCTTTATTGCTTATGACCCACCAAGAATCCCAGCCTGTCGCAAAATAAATCTTGCATGGCGCTAAAACTTAAAATGTACTCCTAGGCAATTTATTTATTATTTAAGCTAAATTTTTAACGAAGTTGACAAAGTAAGTTGCTATTTTCTTAAATAGTAACCAGAACACAAAGCAAGTCTGCACAGCATTATTCATTTTGCAAATACGAGCTATTCCAGGCAACTATAGTCTACTAAGTTGATTTTTAATGACAGACATTTCGGGCGACATTCAAACTGACATCAGGTGAGGCACTCGGTAGGACCAATCCCTATATACTAAATCTCTAATGTCTGTTTGTTTGTTCGTTTCACAACTCCGCCTGAATGCCTCAACCAATTTTGATCGCGTTTTTTGCAAAAGATGCCAAATTTCCTGGAATCGGTATGGCTAAAATTTCTTTTATCTGCTTCAAATTCTAAAGGGATTAAATATTCGAAAAACGAGTTTTTTTCTATCCATTTAGTGCTTTGAAAACAAAGGTCATAAGCCTAGCGTGGTAAAAATGAATTTTAAAAAGCATTGCATCATAATTGCTGTGTTGATTTTCTCTGTCTAGAGTACACTGTTTCAACACTGAATGAATGAGCTTGGCGGAGAGGGCATAGATGAAAAATGCTCAAGTGTTCTAGCGTGTGTACATTCATCACACTTTTCTGTTCGGTGTCTGACTGCTGCCTAGAGCTGAAAATTAAAGCTTAATCAAGTGCACATAGCCCACTTTGTCGGACACTGTACAAATCGCTTAGTCTGTCTTTTGACGGCTCCAATTGAATTATTTAATTTATAAAGCTGATTTTTGCACCCTCAAATCAGCTGGTGGAATAGCCGCGATGTTAGGCACTAGGTTTAGTTTTATGCTAGGCAGTAGGTCCCCAGTTCGAGTCAGCGTCGAGGCTATTTAAAATTGCTCCATTAATCCAATAAGACCCATGACTGATAACTGCACTACGTTATCGCTTTTGCCTGATGCAAAATTTAAAGCAAAATGAATCTTGAATGGGGCAAGTACTTCATTTTCGTATTTTTTTGTTCAGGCCTAAATTTACTACTTGCCGATATGTATCGAAAATTATATAACAATTAATTGTCGGGATTACTATTGGCAAACAGCTGCTGTAAAGTTTACAAATAAATTTAGATGGCATGAAAATAATTATTGCAGTCTTTATTATACCTCTTTATTAAAAAAGTGGAGTTATGCGTCGAAGACGAAATCATGATACTATGCTAAAGCTAGCTTTATCATATTCAATCACTTGCTGAATGTTGTTACCATGCTTACTACTGATTGCTTTTTTGCTAAAGATGGATTTTTAACAATCTGAAGGCTGAATGCTTATCTACGTGGGGGATTTTTAACATGCTGAAGGGTGATTGCCCACTTGCAGGGGGATTTTTTAAAATTCGAAGGCGATTTGCTCATTTGGTGAACTGGGATTTCTTAACACAAGCTAACTTGCAAAGAGGTATATTCATGAGTAGAACACTGAAGGCTGGTTGCTCATTTGCAGAAGAGGATTTTTACTATGCTAAAGGCTGATTGCTCACTTTTAGAGTTTAAGAAATGGAGTTAGAATTAGCTTTGCCAACACAAAATGAAAAATTATTTTATCCTCATTAAAAATTGATCTCAAGTTTCGCAAGCTAAGCTCTGTTATCAAGTATTAGTGTTCTTTAACTAAATGTGGTGGCTGTCTGCTGCATGCTCTGAGAGGGTCGCAAACTGATGAGAAATTTGTTAGCTTGCTGACAGAAAACTTTTAGCATGCTGAATGCTGATTGCTTTCTTGCAAGGTAAATTTTTTAAGTGCTGAAGGCTAAATCCCACTGCAGAGGGGATTTTTAACCCGCCAAAGGCTGCTTGCTCATTTGCAGGGTATTGTTGACATGCTGAAGGCTGAAGGGATTATTAAAATATTTAAAGCTGACTCCTCACTTACTGCGGGGGACTTTTAACACGCTGAAGGCCAATTGCTCACTTGTAGGGGGATTTTCTGAATGCTGATTGCACTTTTGTTGAACTGGGACTTTTAACACTCTGAAAGTTGACAGCTTACCTTCACCAGCAGAGAGGATTATTAAAATGCTGATTGCTGAATCCTACTTGCAGATAGGGTTATTAAAATGCTAAAGGCTGATTGCTCACTGGCAGGGGGTATTACTAAAATGCTGAAGGCTTCTTAGCTACATGTACTGGCAGGGGGATCACTAAAATGCTGAAGGCTGATTGCTCACTTGCAGAAGGGGGGTATTAGCATGCTGAAGGCTTTGCTGAGGTTCCGAGCTGAGCCAACAAGCTATTAACCAAGCTAGCATAGAAATCGATGCTAGAATTTTGTGACACTTGTTGTGATACTTGCGATTTGGTTTAATGTTAATTATGAATGCTCGGCTTAGCGAGTGAGTGCGGCTGAGACACAGCCCTTTACGATATATTTATGAATATGTCCATAGACATAAAAGCATATTAAACGCTGTTGGCTATCGCCACATCCCTTTTTTTCCGAAAAGAAACAGTTTCAGTATATAGTAATGTTTTTCTTTAACCGCGAGGATCAACAATCAGCTTGGTAGAATCTCGTCTGTTTCACAACTCGACCTGATCGCGTCACATATGGCGTACTAGTGTTAGAATTGGTCGTTTTGTCTGTAGGTTGTTGCTCACCAGTTGGCGGAATACTTGGTGACACACTTGAATCCGATTGCTGCTGTCGCGTATCCATTTGCGTAGTGTTTGCTGGTCGCTGCAGTGCTAGGTCTCCAGGAATGACGGATAACCTTGACTGCGTAATCCGAGGTGCCAGAAATCGGCGGTTTCTCCTTCGCAGTTTCCCATCACCAGTTATCACTTGGTAGGATCGTTCTGGATCAGTATAGTCACGTGATTGAACTTCAGCGGGAACCCACTGTCTCTTGTCCTGGTACAACCAAACTTGTTCTCCAGATTCTAGTGGCTTCAAATCCTTGGCGGATCGATTATAATGAATTGCATCTTTCGCTTGCATCGACTTCAAAGTTTCCAAATCCTTCTTTGTCCAGATTCTTCGTGGTATTAGTTCCTTAACTGTCGTGGGAAGATCGTATCGCAATTTCCTCCCGATCAGAAGTTCGGCAGGAGTAGGTAAACCATGTTCTATCGGGGTGTTTCTGTAGTGAAGCATCGCTTTTTCTATATCCTCATTATTAGGATCGAATGGCGCTAAGACAGGCGCTGCGCAGAGACGCTGCTTGATACCTTGATAGGCTTTTTCTTGTTCATCAGTCCAAACCCAATCTGAGTCCTTCTTTATTAATTGCCTTAGTGGACTGGTCAGCGCAGAAAAATTGTCGATGAATCTTGACAAATAGTTTGCACTGCCAATAAACCTTTGAAGCTGCGCTTGCTTCTCGGTGCGCTGTTCGAAACAATTTGGGTGCGGCATGTCTTTGATGCTGTTTACTTTTTGCGGATCGATTTTAACACCTTTGTTGGTCAAAATGTGTCCAAGAAATCGCAGTTCAGTCTTGCCAAACTTTGTCTTGTGCTTGTTCAGAGTTAGCTTTTTTTTTCTACACTGCTCCAAAAGATTTCGAACGGCATTGTCATGTTCTTTTCGCGTCTTTCCCCAAACGATGATGTCATCAATGTAATTTGCTGAGTTTTCAACCTGACTTGTCACTTCTTCCTTGATTCGTCTCTGATAGGCTTCAGGCGCATCCTTTAGTCCAAAAGCTAGTCTGTTCCACTTGTACACACCAAATGGAGTGTGGAAAGCAGTAAGAAGTGAACTTTCTTGATCAAGCTGAACTTGGTGAAAACCAGACTTAGCGTCAAAAGTTGAAAAGAAATTTGCGCCACTCATCTCGCTGATCATCTCATCAAACGTCGGTATCGGGTATCGGTTCCTAATGATGTCGTCATTCAAATTCTTTGGATCCAAGCATAGTCGAATAGCATTGTCTTTCTTCCAGACAATAACAACATTGGATACCCAATCAACTGGCTGGTCACACTTCGATATTATGCCTTGGCTTTGTAGATTATCCAACTCTTCTCTCAATGCCTTCATGGCTGCAAATGGAACTTTTCTAGGACCTTGGACTTTCGGTATCGCACCTTCCCGTAATGAAATGTGATGTAATCCAGGCAGACAGCCGATTCCGTCAAAGACATCTCCGTATTCTTTAAACATGTTTTCTTCTGTCAGCGCATCTTGATCTGCTGTTTTCGATACATTGAAGATTTGAATAAGACCCAACTTCTCAGCAGTGTCGGTTGATAGGAGCGGAATGTTGTCCTCCTCTATGATGATAAACTCTGCTTCATGTACAACATCTTTGTGTGCGAGTCTCAGAACAATCTTGCCTTTCACTTTGAGTTTTTGACTGTTGTACACTGTAAGCTTAGTGGCATCCTTTTCAACTCGCTTATCTGTAATCACTCGAACTCGTTTCTCTGACATAACATTTACGTCAGCACCAGTATCGATCTTGTAGTTGACCAAGTGGCCAAACTCTGTGTCCAGCGTCACAACTGTCTTTGATCCATCTTTCAGTTGACTCCCATTTATAGAGTCTGCAACACATTGACTCACATTCCAGGCAGTTTTGTCAGCATCAGTAGGTAGGTCGATAAGCTCATCGTCATCAACTGTACGAATTTGCTTCGATTGTCTTGGTCCCTGTTTCCGACACATGGCCTTAAAATGGTTCTTCTGTCCGCAGTTTAGGCAGGTCTTGCCATAGGCACTGCAGTTTGAGTGTCCAAATTTGTGATGTTTCCCACAGTATCTGCATACCTGTTGTCCTGTCGAAGCCCTTCTATTGCTAGAGTTGGACTTGGCACTGCTCGATTGCTGCATTTTGTGATTAGAATCTCTCGTTCGACTAACTCGACTTACAAAGCTTCGGGTCTCTCCTTTCTGTCCTGTCATTTGCCTAGCTTGCATCTTTGAAGCTTCAGTGGCACGGCAGAGAATAATAGCTTTATCCAGAGTCAGCTTTTCTTCCTCCAGAAGTCGTTCGCGTAGTGCGGAATTGTGCACGCCGAATACAATTTGATCTCTCAGTATGGCATCGTCGATACTCTGTTGATTCTTCGGTTCCTTGAAGCTGCATCTTTTAATTAGCAGTCTCAGGTCATTCAGAAAATGATCGAAGTCTTCGAACTGCTCTTGCTTGCGAGTTCGGAACTTGTAGCGATCGTATGTCTCGCTATCTAAGGGCCTGCAGAAATTATCAAAAGATGCGACGACTCCGTCGAAAGTATAATTTGGATTGTTCTCGGAAGTCGTGTCGAATGTTTCATAGATGTCTTGACCCTCTTCTCCCAAAGCTGTTAGAAGAATAGCTATCTTCATCTGCTCACTTTCTTTATCTCGCTTCGTGGCTGTGAGGAAAAGCCTGAATCCAGCGATCCATTTGCGCCACTTCTCTGCTTTGTTTTCATCGAAGGTTATCGGAGCTGGCGGTCTCAATCCTCCTGAATCAGCCATCTGGATCGAAGCGTCGGCTTTGAAGAAGTTGAATAGCGAATGAATTCTGAATGGATGCGATCGTTAGTCGAGAATCGTTTCCTCTGACACCATGTTGTGATACTTGCGATTTGGTTTAATGTTAATTATGAATGCTCGGCTTAGCGAGTGAGTGCGGCTGAGACGCAGCCCTTTACGATATATTTATGAATATGTCCATAGACATAAAAGCATATTAAACGCTGTTGGCTATCGGCACAACACTCAGGGAACTTAAATTGGATAAATTTAAATAAAAGCTACCTAAAAAGCATGTCCATAGCCAACAGTTACGGTAAATCGCAAATTTCAAAAGAATGCGGAAATGTTTGTCTGGCTTGGGTTCGTAAATATTTCATAAAACATTTTTTTGCATTAAAAACATTTAAATTTTCTCATTAGCTCAGAATTGCTACTAATTATAAAAAAATACAAATAAAAACTCTGAAACTAGCGAAATAAAGACTCTCTAAGGGCTCCCCAGCGAGGGGGCTAAATGGCCGATTGCTAACTTGCAGGGGGGGTATTTTTAACATACTGAAGGCTGATTGCTCACTTGCAGAGAAGGATTGTCAAAATTTTGAAGGCTGATTGCTTACTTGCTGAACTGGTACTTTTGACACGCTGAAAGTTGACAGGTCACCTTCACTAGCAGAAGGGATTGTTAAAATGCTGATTGCTAAATACTACTTGCAGGGGGCTATTAAGATGCTAAAGATTGATTGCTCACTTGCAGGGGGGATTACTAACATGCAAAAGGCTAATTGCTCATTTGCCGAAGGGGGATTACTAACATGCAGAAGGCTGATTGCTCATTTGCCGAAGGGGTTATTGAGATTGATTGCTGAGGGGGATTGTTTACGGTACACCGCAAAGTTCTAAAGAGTGCGGAAACGTTTGACGCTGATTCGTATATATATCATAGAATAAATTTGCTCATAAGCTCAGAACTGTGAAAAAAATATTTAAGAAATATAAAGCTCATGTCAATGCAAAATAAGGACTTGCTAGGAGCTACTTCGCAGGGAGCTAAATGGCTGGTTTTTAACTTGCAGAGGGGATAACATACAGAGCCCTGCTTGCAATTCTGCTACAGGGTTGTTGCTTACATGCAACTGTAATTCAACTACACAAGATTGTCGACTGCGCAAATTCTGAAGGGGATTTTCAACGCCCGAAGGCTTATTGCTCACTTGCTGAGGGGCTACTATAGATTAGCATGTTAAAGTCTAATTGCTCATATTCGCAAGGGGATTTTTATAAAACCAAAGGCTCATTGCACACTAGCTGAAGAGGAATCGTTTTTATGCTGAATACCGACTTCTTACGTGCAGAAGCAGGTTTTTAATATAATTAAAAGATGTTTTTAAATTGCCTTATGGGGTTGCTTAGAGCTCCCCAGCGGGGGGGCTAAATGGCTAGTCTACTATACTAAATGTCTAATGTGGCTGCTGGGTGTGGAACGATGTAGAGCTCGAACGGCTCAACTGATTTTGATCAAATTTGCGCCAAAAGATTGCAAATTCTTCCAGGATGAGACGGTGAAAGTTTGCAAGCTCTGCTCCAAGTGGAAGAGGATTAAATATTCGAAAATCGAGTTTTTCCTATGCTTTTAATGCGAGGCCAACGAAGGTCAAACTCGGCACTGTCAGAATGATGATTTTATTTTAGTTTGCGTCATAAAGTTTTGTGCTCAGTTAAAATTCGCGGGCCAATAATTCTCAAACTCTGCACAGTCTAATTTTTTATTTGAAAATGTTGCGTCATAAAGCTAGAGTACACCGCTCCAAGTTTACCTACATTGTCGCGTCAGTAAGAAGAGAATATAAATTTTCTCACCTAGCTAGAGTACACTGCCCCAACCCTAGCTTAATGGTTGTGCACAAGGGCAATAGAAAACTGCTCAAGCGATCTGTGTACATTTTATTAGCGATTGATTATTTCTCGTCCAGCTGGAGAGCCAACATTTAATAAATTGGCTCAAAAGTGTGGATGCTTGAGCGAAATATTTTTATTTAAGTAGCCATGGGCCGTTCTGCAGTGAATTTGCCAATCATGTCTCGAGTCAGTAAGTAAAGAATGTTAGTTTTCGTAGCCCTGTTAGATTGAGAAAACTTTTCAAAGAAGCAAAAGCTGTTTAAGAGGTCTTCGTCGAGCACGATACTGATCGGTAAGTCTGATAGCCTGCCAAATCTTAAATTGTGATTAGCTTAATTTTCTTAAAGCGCATAGTGTCTTTAATAAGGCGTTATAATAGCGACTTCTTACTAGCTTGCAGGATTTTTTTCTGCTGTAGTGATTTTCCTACAAGCTCGGGAACAATTTTCTACACTTTTAGGGATTTCCTAGATGCTCAGGGGGATTTGCAAACTGCTTGGGAGATTTTGTAACGACTCTCGTAAATTTTCTGACTGTTTGGGTGCTGGGAGACTTTCTAACTGCTTGTGGATTTCTGACTGCTCCAATGGGATTTTCTAAATGTTCTAGGAGACTTTTTTACTGCTCAAGGAGGTTTTCTTACTGCATCGGGAAGTTTTTCCAACCGCTAGAAGGGGATTTTCTGAATGCTCGGGGAGATTGTCTGCCTGATTGGGGGATTTCAAACTTCTCGGGGAAATTTTCTAACTGATTAGTTGATGTCTAACTGCTCGGGAAAATATTCTATCTGATTTGGAGATTTCTAAGTGCTTCCAAGGGAACTTTTTTACTGCAAGGGGATTTCTTGACTGCTCGATTGGTATTTTCTGCCTTCTGATGGGGATTTTCTACATGCTCGGGGAGCTTTTCTGTCTGCTTGGGAGATTTATAGCTGTTTGGGGACATTTTCTATCTGATTGTGGATTTCTAACGGTCCGAAGGGGAATTTCAAACTGCTGGGGGGGATTTCTAACTGCTCGAAAGAGATTTTTTGTCTGCTTGGGGGTCTCAGACTGCTCGGGGAGATTTTCTAAACTACTCGAAGGGGACTTACTAACTGCTTGGGGAACTTTTCTTCCGGTGGGGAGATTTCAGACTGCTCGGGGATGCTTTCTGTCTGCTTGGAGGATTTCGGACTGCTCGGGGGAAGTTTCTATTTGATTGGGAAATTTCCGACTTCTCAAAAGGGATTTTCTAACTTTTTGAGGGATTTCAGACTGTTCGGGGGAAGTTTCTATTTGATTGCAGGGTTTGTGACTTTTCAAAAGGGAATTTGCTTGTGGATTTCTGACTGCCCCAATGGGATGTTCCGTGAGAATTTTTTACTGCTGAAGGAGGTTTTCTCACTGCATCGGGATTATTTTCTAACCGCTAGAAGGGGATTTTCTGAATGCTCGGGAGATTATCTATCTTGTTGGAGGATTTCAAACTTCTCGGGGAATTTTCTAACTGATTTGAAGATTTTTAAGTGCTTCCAAGGGAACTTTTTAACTGCTAGGGTATTTCTTGACTGCTCGATTGGTATTTTCTGTCTTTTATGGGGATTTTCTCGGGGAGCTTTTTTGTCTATTTGGGGGATTTAAAACTTTTTGGGGAAATTTTCTATCTGATTGTGAATTTCTACCGGCCCGAAAGGGAATTTCCAATTGCTGGGGGATTTCTAACTGCTCGAAAGAGATTTTTTGTCTGCTTAGGGGTTTCAGACTGCACGGGAAAATTTTCTTTCTGCTGGGGGGATTTCAGACTGCTCGGGGGAAGTTTCTATTTTATTGGTCAATTTCCGAATTCTCAAACGGAATTTTCTAACTGCTTGGGGGATTCCAGACTGCTCGGGGATATTTTCTGTCAGCTTGGGGATTTTTTACCTGTTTAGGGAGATTGTCAATCTGATTGCGGGGATTTTTGACTGCTGGGAGGTTTTCAACTGTTTGGGGAGATTTTCTGCTTTTTGTATTTGTAACTGCTCGGGGTAATTTTCCATTTAATCGGGGGATTTCTAACTGGTCGAAGCTATTTTCTTACTGTTCGGAAGTTTTCCAACTGTTTAAAGAGATATTCTTACTGCTCAGGGAGATTTCTAACTGCTCTGAGAAATTTTTTATCTGATTGGGAGATTTCTTACTGCTCGAAGCGGACTTTTGAACAGCTTGGAGAATTTCTGACTGATTAAAGACTTTTTTACTTCTTAGGGGATTTTTGATTGCTCGAAGGGTCTTTCTAAATGCTCGTGGAGGTTTTTATGTCAGCTTAGGGGATTTTCGACCTTACTCGGGGGAGATTTTTGTCTGCCTAGAAGATTTTGTACATCCTCTTGGGATTTTTCTGTCTGCTTAGGGATTTCTAGCTGTTTGGGGAAATTATCTATGTGACTGGGGATTTTTAACAGCTCGAAAAGGGACTTTCTAACTGCTTGGGAAGATTTTCTAATGGCTTGGGGAGATTTTCTATCTGCTCAGGGGGACTTTTTAACTGCTTGCGTGTGATTTTTTTCTGATTGCTGGATTTCTGAGACTGCTTGAAGGGGATTTTCTAACTGCCTGGGGGATTTTAAACTTCTCGGGGAGCATTTTTTACTGCTCGCAAATTGTTTTATTGCAATAACTGCTTGGGTGATTTTCTAACGGCTAGGGAACTTTTCTGTCTACTTGGGGGATTTCTGACTGCCTGAATGGGATTTTTGACCTGCTTGGGGAATTTCTGAATAAATCTTCAGGGGGGAAACATTTTCCGTCTGCCTGGGAGATTTTCTACCTCTTCGATTTCTTACTGCCCGGGGAAATTTTCGATGTGAGTGGGGGATTTCTAACAGTTTGAAAAGGACTTTCTAACTGCTTAGGAGATTCCTGACTGCTTTAAAGGTATTGTCAAACTTTTTGGGAAGATTCTCTAATTGCTCAGTGAGATTTTCTGTCTGCTTCGTGGATTTTCTGTCTGCTCAAGGAGATTTTATAACTGCTCGGTGTAATTTTCTATCGGATTGGTGGATTTCTGAGACTGCCGCAAGGGGAATTTCCTAACTGCTTGGGCGATTTTTTTCTGCTCGGGGAATTTTTTTGGTTGACTTGGGGATTTTTTAATGCTGCAGGGGATTTTTTAACTGCTAGGTAGCTAACTGCTCTGGGAGATTTTTTACTGCCCGGGAACTTTTTTGTTTGCTTGGGGGTTTGTAACAGCTCCGAAATATTTTCCACCTGATTTGGGGATTTCTGACTGCCCGAACTGGACTTTTTTACTTCTTGGGGGGTTTTTTCACTGCTCGAAGGGTCTTTCTAAATGCTCGGGGAGATTTTCTGCTTGCTTGGGAAGATTTTCTAACTGCTTGAAGAGGACTTTTTAACTACTTAGGCGATGTCTGACTGCTCGAAGGGTATTTTCTGTCTGTTCGGGAAGATTTTCTAATTGCTAAGGGAGGTTTTCTGTCTGCTTCGAGGATATCTTCTTACTGCTCAAAGGGGACTTTATAAATGTTTGGGTAGTCTGCTTGGGGAATTTTCTGTTTACTTGGGGGATTTCTGACTGCTCAGGGAATTTTCTCTTTGATTGGGGGATTTCTGACTCCTACAAGGGGATTTTCTAACTGCTGGGGGGGGGATTTTTCCGTCTGCTTGAGGGACTTTCTACCTGACTGCTGGGGAAAGATTTTCCGACTGCTCGCAAAAGTTTTTTCAATGTTTTGGGGATTTCTGACTGCTCCGGGAAAGTTTCTATTTGATTGGAATTTCTGACTTCTCAAAAGGGATTTTCTAACTGCTGGGGGGATTTTTTCTGTTCGTGGGTTTTCTAACTTATCCTGGGAAAGATTTTTCGGCTGCTCGAAAAAATTTTAGCTGCTTTGGTGATTTTGGACTGCTTGAAGGAGATTTTCTAACTGCTCAGGGAGATTTTCAGTCTGCTTGGGGATTTTGTAATAGCTCTTTTAGGAACTTTTCCGTCTGATTAGGGGATTTATAACTGCTTGGGTGTTTTCGGACTGCTTGAGGGGGATTTTCTAAATGGTCCGGGAAATTTTTAACTGCATGAGGAGTTTTTCTAACTGCCTCGGGTAGATTTTCTAACTGCTCGATGGGGATATTCTAGCTGCTCATGGAAATTTTGTCTGCTTAGTGGATTTCTTATGGTTAGAACAAATTTTCCATCTTATCACGGGATTTCTAACTGCTTGGGTGTTTTCGGACTGCTCGAGAGGGGTTTTCTAAATGCTCCATGAGTTTTTTAACTGCATGAGAAGTTTTTCTAACTGCCTCAGGTAGATTTTGTAACTGCTTAAAGGGGATTTTTTAAATGCTCCGGAAGATTTTTCAACTGCCTCGGGTAGAATTTCCAACTGCTCATGAGACTTTTTTCTGCTTGGGATTCCTTGTCTGGTTGAGGAATTCTCTGTCTGTGGGGGTATTTTTTACCCGAATATTTTTCTTCTCTAGGGGCTTTTCGGTCTACTTAGGGGATTTTTAACTGCCCGGAGAAAGTTTCTATTTGATTGGGGGATTTTCTAACTGCTGGCGGGGTTTTTTTACTTTACTGCTGGGGGAAGATTTTTTGAGTGCTCTCAAAAATTTTCCAGCTGCTCGGAAATATTATCTAGCTGGTTAGGAGATTTTTCAAGTGCTCGGGGCAATTGGCTAATTGCTCGGGGAGACTTTCAGTAGATTTTCTGAATACACGGAGGGATATTATGCTTTTAGGGAGACTTTAGTTTTGCTGCAGAGATTTTCTAGCAGCTTGGGGAGATTTCCGTTGAGTACATGAGTGATTTAAAATGCGTCTGCGCCCCCCTGAGGGGGGCACCGAAGAGCTAGTTAGTCTCTAAAAGTCTTGGTGAAGTTCAACTGGAACTGGGTTGGGTCAGATTTTGGCGTGAAACCTCTGAGACCCTCTCAGATAATCAACGCGAATTTGCAGCAACCCAAAAGGAAAAACCGAGAGTCTCTTCAATTAAAAGACGATAAAAAAAGCCGTGAAACCTCCGTCTGCCCTTTTTGATAACAGTAGAAGTTCCACTGCTTAAAATTGCCAACCCACAGCCGATGCCCTCAAGCTCAGCATGCAGCCGTTTGCAGCACTAAACGTCAAACGTCTCACCTTGCTTCGCTGTCCCTCAGTAGCCGCAGCACCTGCGAATGCGACCGTCCAAGCCGCTCTGCCAGCTGCGCGCACGTCTCGCCCCGACTGTCTCGATGACTCGCATCAGCCCCTCCGTCAATCAGAGTCTTCGCAGCTCGCACGTGACCCGCTTCGACCGCTCGTGACAGAGCAGTCCGACCCTGACTGTCTTCAGCACGCACTGATGCACCGAGACCCAGCAGCTTCTCAATGAGCTCATGATGACCCGCATCAGCTGCCAGCATGAGAGCAGTGGCTCCAGTGCTGTCTGACTTGTCGACATGCTCTGTGCTGATTTGGTCAGTGCTGAGTAGTGAGAGAGCCAGTGCGACATGGCCTTGAGAGATGGAGAGACAGAGCAGCTGGGTGATCTGAGCTGGCTGCATTCGAGACAGAGTCTGAGAGAGAGCTGAGTTTCTACCCTCGATGGCCATTGAGGCTGTGTAGCTGAGGATCTCGCTGGACTTGAACAGCCAGTCAGGCTCGATGGTGAGGAAAGCGACGACGTCGTCTTGGTGACCAGAGCAGGCCGAAACAGCGGCCTCAAAGCGCAACTGATCTCTCACATTTTGGTCAGCAACTATCTGCAACAGAAACTTCACCACTTCTAAGTGGCCCCTAAAAGCAGCACATTTCGCTGCCTCGATGCAGCACCGATTTCTCATATTTTGGTCAGAAAATTTATGCACTGCTACCTTCACCACTTCTAAGTCGCCCGATAATGCAGCATGTCTCGCTACCTGGATATTTTCGCTTTTTACAGCGCCTTCACTGTCCTGCCTTTCGGTCATCGGGCTGATTCTTCTTAGTCAGCTATTTTACACTCGGCTGCACCGATTTCGTTTTTCTTCCTGCGCTGTCTTTCCCAGAGCGACGCCTGCAAGGTGTCAAAGTCAAACTCAAATTATGGGAGGCGAACTGGCGTCTCATGCACAAAATATAATTTGAAAATGAGCGCTGACACTCTGTTAGTCTCGTGAGGGGAATCAGAGATGATGAGCGGATGAAGGCTCAGACATGCTGGTTGAGAGGGAGATTTTTAAGCGTGTGTTTGAGCAAAAAGTGAAAATTCTGCATCCGCTATAGTGTCGCCATGGTGACCAGCAGTTCTTCTGAAATCCCATGTTCTGAATCCACTTTAACCGCTTTAAATGCCGCCCCATCAAGCTAAAACTACATGCAGGTTTCCGTCAGCTTTATAATGAAGAAATGACTCGTTTTCTTTCAGAACCAGCATGCCTTTTACTGAGCACTGAAGGCTGAGCTCGTCAGTTTCTAACCTAAAATGCCTGGCCTCACTCTGTGCCTTTTCAAGAGTCCTGCAGCTGTTGAGGCTGCCGACTCTGCGGCATGCAGAGCGCAAATGGCGGACTGCAGATGCCTCAGTGCAGCGAACTGCGGATGAAGCGCACATGATGGCATTGAAAATCTGCCGCTGAGCTGTGGGAGAGGAGAAACTGGATGGAGAGGGGAGGGGAGAATAAGAGGGAAACAGGGAAGGGGTAGAGAAGAGGAGATGAAGTTTGACTTTATGACAGAAATTATAGGAAGAGGAAGAGGAGGAGGGGAGAGGAAAGGAGCATAGGGGATTGATGAGGAGGCAAGTGGAAGAGATGAAGGAGCAACGTAATGAGGGAAGGAGGCGAGTAGTAGAGACAGTGCAAAAAGTGAAAGGAGGAGATCAAGGCTAGTTGGGGGACATCGTAAGGCAGAAGAAGGGCAGGAGATAATCGCAAGAGAGAGGGGAAGAGACAATGCGACAGTTTCTCTGCTCAAACTGGAGAGGTTCGAGAAGCTCTTAAATGTCTTTCCTGGGGAATTTACAGACAGATAGACAGAGAGACAGACATACAAACAGACAGGCAGACTGGTACTGTTAGTAGAGAAGGCGCATGCAAGCCCAAGGAGGCCAGCGAGTTCAGAAGGCAGTGAGGACTCAACAAGGCGCACCCAAAGGCTAGGGAGAGACGGAAGCTGGTGATAGATGAAGAGGGCAATTATAGGAGCAGAGGGGATGTCCCACGCTTGCGCCCATCCCTGGGTGAGAACAAGCCCCAATGCCTAACAGGTGGCTCTGAAACGAACCCATGCAAGACACAGCTGCATCAGGGCTGCAATCCTGACTGATCCCTAACCCCAGAACTCCATTTGCCTGCACCCTCAGTTTGGATCCCAGCCACCCAAAACTGCAAACACGCTTTCCAAGACAGCCCTGATGTGATGCGAGAATAACGCAGTGCGCGACACCGGCATTCAGTGAAGAATCCTGACCGCATGACTCACCGATGCTCTGCCTCAGAGTCTTGAGCGTCAGTCGCTGCTGCTGCTGTCGATGCCGTGGGTCTCAGCAGCCAATGCGGGTCACGGATGTCTTCACCGGGCTGCCGAGGCTGTCTGTAAAGTGCAGCAAATTGCATGGCTTTCTAATAGAAGCAGCACGTGACGGGTCGGTGAGAAATGAGCCGCAATTTAGAACTGGAGTCCCCACCAAATGCGCGAGAATTCCCAACCAGCGCGCACTAACTCGAATCCAATATTTTCTTAAAATTATTTTATCGGCCTGGCGAAGGACTTCTAACAGTACATCGGCACTCTGAAGAGAAAATTTGTACTTTTACTGTCTAATAATTTATAGCATGTCTGTTTAAGTAGAAAAGCACCCGAAAGGCAGTGCAGACATAGCTAATTTAAAGGAGTGTGCAAATACTTAGAAGGCCAAGAATGTCACAGATTTACTCAGACAGCCGCAGCTTCAACTCGGCTCAATGCAAAAAATTAAGCGAATAGTCGGTGAAATTATCAGCACAAAAAGGGATTGGCATGAAGCAGAATTACTCAACACTGACTGGACTCGGTGCATCAGCACTAATGCTACAAGGTCGAATCCACAGATAATATATAACTAGATTGGTCACTCAGTTAATTTTCTCTCACACTACTCTTAGGACCAGCCATCAGTAGCAAAAATAGACAAAAAATAAAATCAAGTTTGCAAATTTGTAAAATAGTCTTTTGATAGCAAAAAACTTGATATGCATAAGCACACTATTAATTCTATTTCTGACAATTGTATACTGTACTATTGTAGTAATTATTGAAGTCTGTTCTCGTGCTTTTAAGCAAAAAAGAACAGAATTAGAAGTACAGTTGACAAGAAATGCAATTGTAGCAAGTTTACAGAGCAAAGTTTACGAGACAATTACATAACAAAATTACATACAAAAGGCTAAAAGTTCACATGACTCAGGCACTCGAGCTAGAAGTTCATTTGACAAGTTCACATTAATTTATACATTTATATTGCGTAAATTTGTAAATTTAAATTTTTTTTAATTTTTTTGCTGCACTGTTCCTTGCTCTTTCGGCTCGCAAATTGTGAATTTGCTCTCTGCACCACTGTCGAAGGCGCAGGCAGGCGAATCCGGCATACAATTGCTGCACAACAGGCTCGTGCAATTTGCACGCTTGGAGCTGAACAGCACTGTCATGAAAATGTGCAACAATTCTTGTTTTAATTTTCTCTTGCAGCAGCGTCTCTAAGGGAAGGCTTGAAAAAATCACCTCCATTTTTCGGAAGGCTTGCAGGACACTGTTTGAGGGGGTGATCAAACTTCTTGTTGCATGCTCAAAAGCTTTAAAGCCGATGTGCACTCCTGCAGGAGTGCTCGCCGTCAGTTTTGAGAGGCAATCAGTGCAATTTAGGACATGGTTTTTAGCGAGTTACGTACAAACAAAGCCAGCTACGTACTCCAGAGACTCGTCCAGTTCGGCTCTCGGGTGGACTCGAAGCTTGGCCCTTGCTATAATTCAAGCCACTGACGAGCTGCAACGATGGGTTGGGGGCTCCTGCACCTTGTTAGTAGAGGCACCTGCATTCAAAGAAGCTAGGAGCTTGCTCAGGTTTCCTTCGTCGATTGCAGCTGTGCACTCGTCATCCTGGCAGTTCCGGCCTTGCGCAGTTGATTGCACCAGTCCACTTGCGGTGATTGATCGAAGTGCGCTAAGAAATGGTGTGACTTCTGGCTTGTCGTTGAACCCGTTGTGTCCTCGAACAAGGCTGAAGAGGTTCTGTGTAAATGAAAGCCCCAGAATTCCTTTCCATCGAGAAGCCACCGCGTCATCTGCTGTGCTGGGAATCTGTGCATTGGCACTGGAGTTCTGGTATCGCCAGTGTATGCTTGAGCTGTATTTGTGCAGGTGGCTGCACAACACCTTTTTGAGCTGAATGTAAAATTTTGTGTCGCCATGGCCCAGGACAAAGGAAAGACAAGAAATTGGGCTGTGTCAAAAACTCTTAAACAATTAAGAGGAACGCTATGCTTATATTGAGATTGGTTCAGAAGACGCATAGTGCGTACATTATAGCTTGCACAGCCATTCACCCTTCCCTCCCTCCCCCTCCCCTCAGTGCGGCTTCGTTGGGTAGGGCAAAGCTATGCTAGAGCTAGAGTTTGGCTTGTACTGTTGGTGTCCCATCACAAGCACGAAAAATCACATCGCCGAAAAGCATGCCACATCACAAGCACGAAAAGTCATAAGCACGAAAAATCACAACGTCGAAAAGCATAGCATCCACCATCATTAGCACGAAAAGTCATAAGCACGAAAAATCACAACGTCGAAAACTGATTTAGCATTCACCATCACAAGCACGAAAAGTCATAAGCACGAAAAATCTCATCGTCGAAAAGTTTAGCATCCACCATCATTAGCACGAAAAGTCATAAGCACGAAAAATCACAACGTCGAAAACTGATTTAGCATCACAAGCACGAAATATCACAAGCACGAGAAGTTAAGCATTCAATATCACAATGATTAAAAAATTTCAGTTCAATGTAATGTACTGCAATTTTTTATCGAGGATTACCTATGTAATTATTCTTCCCATATTTCAGTGATTGTAATGACAATTGTAAGAACAATAAACATTGGTATTGTATGCAATTCAAGATGACTTTGCTGCCAAAAAAATCACGAACTTCGTGCTAATGATGGTGGATGCTAAACTTTTCGACGTTGTGATTTTTCGTGCTTATGACTTTTCGTGCTTGTGATGGTGAATGCTAAATCAGTTTTCGACGTTGTGATTTTTCGTGCTTATGACTTTTCGTGCTTGTGATGGAACCCTGTTTCGACGTTGTGATTTTTCGTGCTTGTGATGGCACCCCGTACTGTTTGTTGTAGAGCCTCCACATGGAGGCCTCCACCCCTCCACCCCTCCACACTCCAACCCTACAGTGCGCCCTTATTGGCTCCTACAAAAGAGGCAGGGCAAAGCTATGCAATAGCTGGACGGCTTGTACAGCCCTCGGCCTCGACCTTCACCCCTCCACACTGCTATAGACTAGCAAGAGGGTTGAAAGGGGAAGCGTTTACTTGAAATTCAGGCTAGTGAAAGCCTAGCTTAAAGTCAGGCATGTACATTGTATGCATGCTTGAAAACTTCATTCCCCACGGTTGGGCTGGATACTAATATCGGGTAAAAAATTGCCACTGTGAGATACCAGTGTCATGTTATTGTATGCTATCACGGCAGCTATAGAAAGCCATTCAATAAAATCTAAGTGCCCATCTTCGCCAAGAATAATAAGTTAAAAATTGCTACATACTTTTTTAATTGAGACGCTTTTTTACTCTTTTTTTAAACACATTCACTAAGAATATTGTATAAAAATATTGCTTTCACGTTATCCTTAATATCAATATTAAAAAAAGTATTATGTATTTATCTTAGGGTAGCCTCTAGAGTAACTCAAAAAACGAAAACTTCGCAGTCCACCACCTCAAAAAGCTATTACGATAAGAATTGCTTCTTTATCCAGTAGTAATATCTTATATAAAGTAATTGTCCAACAGAGAATTTCGCGCTAACTTCTTGCTAAAACGATTTTGCTATATAAAAGAGGTCGGAATATTTGTGAGTCTATTAAAATATTATGAATAAATTAATAAGCGAGTATTTCGATAAATATCAACAAATCATGAACTACGTGTCGGCAATACTCAGATATGATAACTATTGTACGCAACTACTGCAGACAGAAGCTTTTCGCCGAAGTCCGGATGATGCGATGGCAGACAGTACCTCTGCCAAGTTTTTGCGAAGTCAGAGTGGACGCTCTCCACTGCCTGCTCACTGCTACTACCGAGTCCTCGTCCAGTGCGCCTGCAATATTCTCCAACATGGCACAGCACAACGTGAACTTTTGGAGAGACTGACAGTCCCAAGTTCATGTAAGCCTGACGAAAATTTAAGATAGCATCCTCGAAGTCCAAGGCTAAGTCAGTCCCAAATGTGCTACTGACAAGTCGGTGAAAGGCCATCAAGCACTGTCCATACGGCCGCAGTGACGGAGGCAAATCAGCATCTAGCTGTGAAGATTTGCGCAGCAGCTGACGACACGCGTTGCCTTCCATCATGCCTCCTCTGTAATCTGCTCGCACAATTCCATGCTGATGGGCCCATTCGAATGCACGATTTTCGCCCCAATCCTTATTAAGGCTATCGAGTAGTCGGTTGCTAATTCCGAGGAGGAGATGCAACTCAGGTGGTGTTAACAGCATCAGAACTTCTTCATCATCGCTGCCTGGTAGGAGCGGCATGTTGACACAGTTCATAAAGTTCTTTGCATTGCAACGCACATTACCAGCTGACTGAAACTGCTGAGCACACTGCCGCAGTTTTCCAAGAGTTCGTGGTGCACCGCATTCAGTCAGAGGAGCTGTGGCTTCGCAGTATGGACAGGGATGTGTGCACGAATGAGGCTGCAGTCCACAGATAATATTGGCCACCTTCATATCCGCGGCGACTCTCATCGGAATGCCAGTAAATGCAATAGACTCCAGCAATGTTTTTACATTTTGATAAGTTTCTGATACTTCGTTGACGATCGCCAACAACATGATCTTCTTGACGCCTGTGTCTCGAAATTTGCTACTGTGAGTGGCTACGCCAGTTGCACTCGAGCCGACAATGGAAACACAGATTTTAAAAAATCCGCCTCCGCCATCAAGACCCAGGAGGCACTCAAAGTTGCTGAAGCTTCGTTGCTGGGCGACAAGTGTAACGAGACCGACTGGGTCAATACATACGACAGTTGGGCGAGTTACGGTGCCACTGGTCGAGCTTGCCTGTGTGTGAATAACATCATGCAGTTAATATTGAGAGCTAATTTTTCAGTAGCATTACCTGTATTCAAAACAAACCCAGATTATTAACAAAAAGAAAATAAATTTACCTGAGAGTACTGTAGATTCTGTATGCTGAAGTAATCTTTCAATTCATGGCTTTGCTTCACCAGGACTTGCTTTAAGTTTGGCTCCACAGCACGAGATGAGCTTGCACCAGCGCGCAGCACTTGGGCAGCCTGCAGAACTTGGTTGTTGCTCAGATTCAGAGCCGTCTTCAAGTTTATCATAGTAGTAGTTTTTGTTGGGGGAAAACTTGCACCACTGTCATTGTCACGCGCCGTGGAAACTCGGATCGGGTGACCACCTTGATGTCTGGCCAGAGAAATCTCAGAGGAATTTGTTTGGATTGTCTTTTCAGCAATGCAGTTACTGGCCAGCATCTCCAATGTCCTCGGACTAGCTATCCTCTGGATGTTCACAACCTTGGCTGTCAAATTGCACTTGTGCTGCTTGCCGCGTCCAACTGGTGACTGACAGTATGAACAAGAAAGAACTGATGTCGCTGCTTCTGCTGGTGCTGGGGATCTTTCGCGTGGGCGACCGGGGAAGCTCGAGCAGGACCTTCTGTGTATGTTGTCCTGGGATCGCTGCCTTTATGGTGATTACCACGAGCTATTTCACACAGCTGGCACACACAGTTTGGTCGGTTTCGGGTTGTTGGAGGCAGACTCCTCATGTCGGCATATTTTTTCGTAATTTGGCCTTGGCGGTAGAGCACGTGGCGAGGAACTGTTAAACGAGGAAAGAACACACCGGCAGCCTTGACAAACTCCTTCAGGAAGAAAATGCTGCACTGCCTGATAGTCAGGAATTTCGCTTGTTATTTTTTCAGCATTAGCAGATGAGTAAATCAGCGCAGAAGCCCTTCTTAAGCAGAGCAGGCACAAACTTTTCCTATTCTCATCATGAGTTTTCTTTGTGGTAGGCATTGAAGAAAAATATTAATCGAGTGTTATTACAATAGATCAGACAAATACGTGCTCCAAACTTCGATAGTTATTTGAATTAAAAAATGGAGACACCAGAACTTATTAAAAAAATCGTATAAAAAATTTCAGCCTAAATTACTTAAAAGGCTATAAAATTATTATACTAACCATGGCTTTTATTACTCTTATCAGGTTGTTGGTGCCTTTTTATGGAGCCTTATCAACGAATGCAGTTGCTATGCTCATAAATTGCAGCTGTAATTGCACTTTGATAAAGAAGACTAAAGATACAGCGAGTATCTTTAGTAATCTGTAATTACAGATTTAAATCATTTACCAGTTACATGATTCATGTTTTTAATCATTTTAGCCATAAAGCGTGGGAGTAAAAGCACTTACTCGTTACTTACGCTACTAGCAGAATTAACTTAAATTCATTATAAGTGAAAAAGCAAAAAAATCTGAACATTAGATTTTTCTAGTCAAGATAGGCACTTGGATTTTTAGGAGTGATTGTTTTAAGTTGTTCTAAGGGAGTAAAATTAAAAAAAAACACTTGCATCTTACTGTGGCAATTTTTTACCCGATATTAGTATCCAGCCCAACCGTGTCCCCTATTAAATTCATTTTAGTCACTGATAATATTTTTTCTTGTAATTTGCATTTACACTACCATCTTAAGAGTAGTATCCATTTTGGACCCACAGCGAGATGGAGAGTGACCAATCTAGTTATATATTATCTGTGGTCGAATCAATTTACGGATTTTCTACAAAAATCCAAGCACACTACTTAAGAAGTTGAAGAGTAGAATGAAGAAGGAAATTGCTGCAAAATAAATCCCGGATCACGATAATTTAGCAGCCCGTCACTGGGAAGCCCCAAGGGAAAGTAGCGCTACCTCGGAACCCAGGGAAAAGGCGTCACGATTTACGAATTTTGCTTCAGCAAAAATGATGGATTATTCAGAACAGTAAAAATTGGTTCGATTTTACTATTTTCATTTTTTCAGATAATTTCGCTTAATATAAATGATTATTCCGTTATTTAAGAAAATAACGGTATTTCGTTAACGTTATTAACGCCTGTCAACAGATAAAAGATTAATAACGGACTGGGGCTCAATACTGGCTACATAACCTATGCATAAATGTTTAGCGGCCCAAACGCATCTGCAGGTCTAAAATTGTCATTTCCTGAAATCTTATAGGCATATCTGTTTTTTATCTTCACGTTCCGATTCAGAGTTAAGCTTCCACTTCTGACTAATATAATATAACTTATTTCTGTTCAGAGATATGACTAGCAGTTCGGCCCTTACCAAAGAAAGCGCGGGGGCTTTGTATGTACGAGTAATTCACGTGTGAACAAGCAATGCTTACCAGCCTCTGATTAGATGCGCGGTACGATTTTATGGACATTAAAACAGGGGGTCAGTTGCCCTTCTCTTTTGTTCTCATCGCGTCGGTCAGTTTTTGTCCTGTCATGCACGTTATTTCATTGTTGAGCTAATCAATAGCAGTGGGGAGTTGATCTTTCCATTTGGTGTTGTATTTTCCAGACTTGAGTTTGAGTTCCTCTGCTGCTTGCTAAGCGAAGAGTCTCTTGGACAGAGTTAAGTTACAGCGTCCAACAAAAGCCTGATCCCTGTGCAGCTCTGTGAGGCCATAGCGCATTCTCGTATTGTTCTTTTCCATAAGAGTTTTTAGTGTTCCCATAAATTCCTTCACCGGGTCTGTCATGAGTAATTGTGGGTAGCGGTAAGTTTTCGTATACACTCGTATGTGGTCTTGCTTCTTTGTAGCGCGAAGCTAAATCGATTACAGAAAGCGCATACACATAACTACATTTATCCCCCACTTGGTCCGGGCCAATTGAGCGAATCCAGCCAATCAGAAAGCTTGATTTATTTATTTGGCCTGGCCAAATAAATGAATGCAGTGTAAAAACGCTATTCATTTATTTGGCCGGGCCAAATAAATGGAGGAGTCTGCGCCATAGACTACGAATTAGTTAGCTTGCTGAGTGGGGGACAAAAAAAGTATTACCCCCAAGGATTCTTTTATCTGTCCTCCAGAAAAGACTTCGGACTGCGTTTATATGGCCTCGGCTTCGCCTCGGCCAATCAACGCAGTCCTCAGTCTTTTCTGTCGACCAGATAAAAGAATCCTTGGGGGTAATACCATATACTTATTCCCCTTTTGGCCGCTCCAAATACGTCTGTGGTTTATAGCTAAAGCATTTATTTGTCCGGGACAAATAAATATTTACTTGGCCCTGTCCACAGATCCTATAAACACTAGATGTGTCAACTCAATGCATAAGGGTGGTCACTTTTATTTTGCTCGATTCCACCACACATGGAATTCTATGGCAAGGACACCTTAAGTACGAGCGTAGAAGGACGGGACACAAGGTGTCCTTGTTCTATGGCCGGGGGGAGGCTGCGGATTCGTTTCTTGGCCGAAATCAGTGTCACTGAAGAGAAAATTGCTTAAGTTGCTGGCTGGTTGCTATGCCATTCAGCCCATCCTCAATCTGCATAGCGATTCTCCCTCTGGTAGTTGTGCAAGAAGCTTTTCTTCGCCTCACTGCCGACTGGAGCAAATTGCACCACTGGAGCGAAAATAACCGACGCGGGTTGCAACAGCAGCGAAAGCGAAGCAAAGTAACTGGCTCCTCTGCAGCATGCCAGAAAGTTAAGCGAATGAACATGGCAATTTATTGAACGATTTGAGTTTTCATTTGTCTGGATTGGATTAATTTTCTTGTATGAAATTTCCTTCATTGGTTACTTGTTTTTTTCAGTTTCCTAACATTGCATTGCCTCCATCGTTCCTGTGCTAGACTTCATCAAACAGTTTTCCTGTTTTCCGCTACGTTCCTTATATGAGCATACATACTTGCTTCATTTGTATCAAAACACATAAATTTGAAAGAAATTACTAAATTATGATGCAAAGTAAGTCTACTTAAAAATCAACACTCATATGGCAGTTTTATCGATAAATCACTGCTAAATTCTGTGACTACTCATTCCTCTTCATCGACAGAGTAGTGTAAGCGCGCATCTATTTCTACTCATTTTTGTTCTTAAATACGCTGGTTGAGCATTCTGTGTAAGTTCTGAGCTTATAACCAGAATCGTTTAGAAGAAGCGGTAAATCTCCTTGTTGGGGTTGAATTTCATTCGATTAAAGGATGCAGAAGTGAGGTCTAGTAAACTTTGCTACAGGAAAGTAGACTTGGTAGAAAGCTTGATGTAGAGTAGAAAGCCAAGCTGTGCCACGTGACCACCGAGTTGCCAAGGACGCCGTCCTCCTGGAGACTGCGAATCTGGCAGACCAGGGCGTGCGGCGGCGCGTGACGGCAGCCCGCGTTGCCGACGCTGCTCACCAGGCTGGCCGCCGGCTGCCCCGTGGCGCACTCGTCGCACTGGCCCGCCATCAGCACTGCAGTCTCGGTGGCCAGTCTGGCACCGCTCTGCTGCCTCTGCCGCTCAGGCTGGTCCGAGGACTTTGACAGCAGCGAGTTCAAACTGGCCACGGGACAGTCGGACTGCAGCTGTCCAGCTGCTTGGCGGTGACTGTGCAGCGCCAGCAGCGGCTGCCTCAGACAGCCGGCAGCTCCACCCGTCTCGCCGTCAACTTTATCGTCGAAGGCCCTCCTGGCGAGGCTGCAGGCGGCTCCGTCGGTCAGTGCGACGAATTCCAGCGTGTAGACGGCGGACCGAGCTTCCAGCCCGACAGCTGGCTGGTAGACGCACAGGCTGACACCCTCGATGGACTCGTCCGCATTGCGACCGCATTGAAGACACTCGGTGGCTGGAGTCCTGGGACCTTCGACCTCACTGAGGCAGCAGACTGGGTGCGCGCGGTCTGCGCTGGTTGCCATGTCGCTGGAGCAGGCTGGGATGCCGACCTGGACAGAAAGAATAAAACTTTGACTTCTGCTCAACTAACCTTGTCGGCATGAAGACTCCTTGAGCCCAACTTGTCTGCCAGCCTCACCTGCAAGCGCAAGCCGGCAGCGGCGACCTCCCGCTGAGCGCTGGTCCTCGCCGGGCACGCGTGCGCCACGCGCTCAGCCCCGCTCGCCTGACCGGACGACGCCAGCCGAAGTCGGCGTGCGGGGCAGCCGCCAGCTTCCAACGCCGCATCGTTCAGGCCCTGAATCGCCGACGTGGCGTCCGAGATCGGCGCGTGGGCGGCCAGCTCGGCTGGTGCGGAGACCCGCAGCTGGGCGGCTGACGCGTGCAGCTGAGCTCCGCCTGAGATGCCGCACACAGCCCGAGCCGTCAGCTGCGAGTCCTGGCGCTCCTGCACGCTGGCGAACTGGCTGGACAGCGCGGCGGCTGCCAGGGCGGCCCCACAGGCCAAGCCGGAGCTCGCAGCGCCCGCCGACTCCAAGGCGCATCGCCGCTTCAGAGCCGCCGCCTCCAGCAGAGTCAGCCGGCACACCGGTTGCCATGGCAACGTCCGCAGTGCCGCCGCTGCCGACTGGCCGCACGCGGAGGCGGCCGCGGAGCAGGCGATGCTGCCGGTGGCCGAGGCGGCGCCCAGAGCCCGACCGCCGACCAGCGCCGACTCCGCCAGCGCCGACGGGGACGCGCGCGACGTTGGCGCGGCAGCCGCGGAGCGAGCCGACCCTCCAGGCGCGGGCGCGTCGCAGACGGCGACTTCCTGCCGACCCGACACGCCGCTGCCGTCCAGACAGTCGGGACGAAGCAGCGGCCCGCCCAGGCTGGCTGTCTGTCGGGCGCGGCGCTGCTGAAGGCAGCCGGTCGAGTCAGCCTACAGCTTCGCGGCGGCAGCGACCAGGCCGCTGGCGTCGGCGCGTCTTTCCGCGTGCCGCTGCGACACTCGCGACGCCGCGATCTCCGAGACGGCGTTTCGCTGCAGCTCGACCGGCTGGAAGGCCACGGAGACGAAGGCGGACTCGGAGGCGGCCAACGGCACGGAGAGGGCGGAGCACTGCGAGCCGAGGTCCGCGTCCGTCTCCGTGGAGGTGAGGCCGCCGCCGATCACTCTGAACACGCGGTCGAAGTTTCCGAGGTCAAAGTCGGCGCCGCTGTTGGTGCTGCTGGTGGCGGCGGGGCTGCTGCAGGTTGTCGGAAAGCTGGAATCGTCTATCAGAGCCAGCTTTCTGTCGCTGTCGTCCGCTTTGCTGCTCTGGTCGTCCTTGCTGTGCGCCGCCGCTGGCCCGACGCTGGGCACCACGGCGCTGACCAGCAGGGTCAGTCCGGGAGCTGCCTGAGGCTCGTTGCTGCAGTTGGTGGACAGCTGACTGGGCTGTGGCACAGCTGCGGGCTGCTCAGGCTGATGCTGCTGCTGCAGCTCCTCGCAGCTGGTGGTCTCCGACTCGGTGAATGAGATGAGCTCGCCGGCCACGGCCTCGGTGGCCGCAGCTCTGGTGGCTTCGGCCAGGAGCCGCACCGCTTGGCGCCACAGGCGGCGGGTGAGCTCGGCCGGCGGCTCCAGGACTTGTCGCTGCTGCTGCTGGAGCTGCTGCTGGTCCTGCTGGAGCTGCTGCTGGTCCTGCTGGAGCTGCTGCTGGTCCTGCTGGAGCTGCTGCTGGTCCTGCTGGAGCTGCTGCTGGTCCTGCTGGAGTTGCAGTCGCAGCTGCAGCCGACGCAGCCGCAGGAACGGGCTGACTGTCGAGTTCAGACTCCAGCGAGCCGAGTCGATCTGCTCGTCAGCGAATGACGACACGAGGCTGCCGATGCTGGCGCTGCCGCTGCTGACTGGGCTGTTGCTGCAGCTGCTGGCGCTGCCGCTGGCGCTGCTGCTGGGATCCTTGAGGCCGCCGTGGCCGTTGCTGTTGCTGCCCATCACCAGGCGGTACCGACAGCCGCCGCCGCCGCTCCTGCCAGCTGACGGCGCCGTCAGGGGCAGCCGCTTCACCAGTCGGCGGACCCGCCGGCGACCGCCGAGGCTGTCGACGAGGCCGGCGAGGCGCCGCGGGCTGCCCGCGAAGTCGCCGCCCGATTCGTCCATCAGCACCTCGACGGGGACGCCGACTTCGCGGCCGCCGCCGCCGCCGCCGCCGCCGCTGTCGTCAGCTGCGCTGCGGCGCTTCCGCTTGGTGCGTCTGCGATCGACGAGAACGGAGCAGCCGCAGCTCGCCTCGATCTCCGCCAGAATGGCGTCCACGTTCGCGTCCTGCGTGAGCAGGTCGGCCAGGCGCTCGTCGACCAGGAAGGAGAAGTACACCACCGCCTCCTGCGCTGCGGCCTCGCTTCTCGGCGACACCGACTTGTGTCTCTGCTGCTGCGGCTGGGGCCTCGGAACTGCGGCTGCTGGCTGACTGCAAGAGGAGCGGGCGAGGGGCGTGACCTGGGACTCCTGCTGCTTCCGCATTCCCGACTAGCTGGTGAGGGAGCTGCCTAACAGGCTGGTGTCTAACAGGCTGGTGTCTAACAGGCTGGTGACTAAAAGGCTGGTGTCTAACAGGCTTGTGTCTAACAGGCTGGTGTCTAACAGGCTGGTGTCTAACAGGCTGGTGTCTAACAGGCTGGTGTCTAACAGGCTGGTGTCTAACAGGCTGGTGTCTAACAGGCTAGTGTCTAACAGGCTGGTGTCTAACAGGCTGGTGTCTAACAGGCTGGTGTCTAACAGGCTGGTGTCTAACAGGCTGGTGTCTAACAGGCTGGTGTCTAACAGGCTGGTGTCTAACAGGCTGGTGTCTAACAGGCTTGTGTCTAACAGGTTGGTGACTAACAGGCTGGTGTCTAACAGGCTGGTGTCTAACAGGCTGGAGTCTAACAGGCTGGTGTCTAACAGGCTTGTGTCTAACAGGCTGGAGTCTAACAGGCTGGTGTCTAACAGGCTGGTGTCTAACAGGCTGGTGTCTAACAGGCTGGTGTCTAACAGGCTGGTGTCTAACAGGCTTGTGTCTAACAGGCTGGTGTCTAACAGGCTGGTGTCTAACAGGCTGGTGTCTAACTTGCTTGGGAATTCACAACATCACGCTAATTTTAAGACTGAAATGCTCACGCTGCTACTGAAGACGATCGCTGCGCTCTTCCTGGTTGCTGCCATTTCTGTTGCTTTTGCTGCTGCTGCTTCGCCTGGTCCGCCTTGGGAGTTTTGCGCCTTCGAGTGGCCTGTTTTGCATCCTCGGAGGCGGATTTCATGGCGCTGCGGTGTCCGGGTGCAGCAGATCGGGGAGTCGCCGGTGCAGATAAAAATCAGCTGAAGCAGACGGATTTCCAACTGAGCACGGGATTCTGCTGCATCTGCTTCTTCTGCTTCTGCTATGCAGCCAGAGTTGAATGGGATTTCAATACGGCAGTGGACAACCAAAATCAAAGCTGCATAAATAAATGTAACTAAAAATTTATGCTAAATATAAGCGATAAGGCATTGGCTCCCGGCATGGCAACGCGCGTCGCATATTTGGGGCTTTCAGCACCATAGACACCAAGGCGCTCGGTCTCTTGAGGGCCGAAAATAGAATTCGCTTGCTTGGTGAGTTTGCGTTGCCCGCGTCAGTGGCTGCTGCAGCTGCTCTCGGTCCGTCAGGGGGTGGAAAGGGCGTTCTCTGAGTGACTCTCCCTCCCATGACCAGTCATTCCATTGAGTGACTCTCCCTCCCATGACCAGTCATTCCACAGAGTGACTCTCCCTCCCGTGACCAGTCATTCCCTGAGTGACTCCCCCTCCCAAGACCAGTCATTCCACTGAGTGACTCTCCCTCCCAAGACCAGTCATTCCACCGAGTGGCTCTCCCTCCCATGACCAGTCATTCCCCTGAGTGACTCTCCCTCCCATGACCAGTCTATCCACTAGGTGACTCTCCCTCCCATGACCAGTCATTCCACTGAGTGACTCTCCCTCCCAAGACCAGTCATTCCACCGAGTGGCTCTCCCTCCCATGACCAGTCATTCCACTGAGTGACTCTCCCTCCCGTGACCAGTCATTCCCTGAGTGACTCCCCCTCCCAAGACCAGTCATTCCACTGAGTGACTCTCCCTCCCAAGACCAGTCATTCCACCGAGTGGCTCTCCCTCCCATGACCAGTCATTCCCCTGAGTGACTCTCCCTCCCATGACTAGTCATTCCAATGAGCAAGGCGGGATTGTTCAGCAGCTGCAAGCCAGCCCTCAAGCACTGATGAAGCAGCCCAGCAGCCAGAATCCCTGATTGCCGAGCGCCGTGTCAGCAGTGCTAATCAAATCCGCCGTTTGCTCACCTCGCGCCCGCGCTGACATCAAAGAGAAGCCGCGCTGGTGCTGCCGCGCCATTCTGATCAGGGGAGCCGCGTTTGCAGCTGGCCCGGCCGCTCACCGCATCGGCGGGCTGAGCTGGCGGTGCGTGCGGCTGGTTGAAGAAAATTGCTGGCTCGCATTCAGAGCGGCTCTTTGCTCCTGTGCGAAATTGCACTGCCAAATATTCGTGGGATTGCTTTAGTGGGGCGGTACATAGCTTTGTGGGTTTTCCCTTTTCCCTGACAAATTGCATGCAATATTTTCAAGCGCGAAATGTTGCCGTAAAATAATCTGACATTCATGAATTCGTTCATTAGCACTGAGGGAACGTTTTTTATTATTGAAATCTCTTTTTGGAATTGTAAATTGAAATTATTTACAGATAAGTTAGTTTCAGAAGTATATAATTAGACAAACATTGATAATGATACCGCACTGAAATTAATGGAACAAAATAGTATTGACTGCAGTTGGAATCGAAGCAACGGCAATGCAGTGAAAAACCGGTTTAAAAAACGCGCGCTTATTAAAGCTGCAGCACTGATTAGCGGCAATTCACATGACGGCTTGCTTGCTCGCATGGGAGATAATTCCCGTGACATTAATAAGGCTACAACGCATTTTATGAATGATTTGGATAGCTAAATTTGGGTGGAAATTAAATACCAAAGTCAAATCTGTCAGTCAGTTTTGGTTTGCTCTCTGTGAGCCTAGGATTTGGGATCTGGGATCTGTTTTGGGATCTGCAACTCAATCATATAACAAGGCGTGAAGTGGGAGGGGTAGCTAGAATAAGCGCGCAAGGAACAAGCGCGCAATTCACACCTTGCTTGACGTGATTCAGAATAAGCGCGCGACCAATATGCTCGAGTTCGGAATAAGTGCGCGACCAATATGCTCGAGTTCGGAATAAGTGCGCGACCAATATGCTCGAGTTCAGAATAAGCGCGCAGAAATTGATTGATATTAGAACAAGCGCACGGGTGCTTACAGTTGTGAAAGTTTGGTTGATTGGCTGGGCCTCACTGTGGCCACACTCATGACTAAGTCAACAGTCACAGTCACAATCACTACATATGGCCGACGTTGTACATCCTAATGAGCCGGAAGACACTGGCGCTCTACAGCAACACGCTGAGACACGTTGCTACTGAGCTGTCCTGGCGCTGCGGTGGAGACAATAGTAACGGATTTTGAATTCGCACTGATGACAGCCGCTTTTATAATGGCTTTTATAATCGCTGCATTCGTTGCGCTGTTAATCAAGCTCAGTCAAAATGGTTGCGCGCTTATTCCAGATTTCCTTCGAAAAGTTGCGCGCTTGTTCCAGTCTTCTTACAAAATTGGGCGCGCTTATTCCAACTTTTTTTCTAGCGCGCTTGTTCCTTGCGCGCTTAATCAGCCCTCCCAAGTGGGAGCTAGCAAGCGAAAATCACTGAAAGTACCAAAGCCAGTTGAAAAATTGGCAGTCACAATAAACTTAAACTAAAAAACTACTAAAAATCAATCGATTGGTAAGCACTGCAAAAGCCATGCCATAAATTTACTGCTTGCAAGTAATTTAGACAGCGGTCAAATAAAGCACAGCAGCTTCGCGTTAATCCAATATTTTTTCAACTCCCTCACAGTCTCCATGACAACGGGGCAGTCAATTGAGCCTCAGCAGCTTTTTTCTGACCCAGCTGATGTTCTCGATTTTCTTTTATTTCCCCGTCGGGCCTCTCCATGACAACCCGTCCCTCATCCGCGATGGCAACAAGACGATCGGCCACACCAGAGGCAGCAACGACGCAAACGGCTAATTAATCCGCGCAGCCGACTTTCCGCTGGTCTTCGCGGATTAATTTCCCAGAAGGGCATCTGAGCCTCTGACTGCGGATCTGGTGCGCTGCCTACAGATTCAAGTGACGTTTTACTCGTAGCTGCTGCATAGAGTTGCTTAAACTTGTCTCTGACCCAGCTGATCTTCTCCTCGTCCTGCGTCTCCATGGCGACGCGTCTCTCGTCCCTGATGGTCTCCATGTGCCGCAGGCTGAGCTCCACGTGCTCGCGGCTGTCGCTGTAGCGAGCCAAAGTGAGCAGCTCCTCCAAGTCCGCGTCTTCTTGCAGCTCCTCAAGCCACACACCGAATGTGATTGGCGTGCGATTGCGGAGCAGCTCAGCTTGGAGACTCCAGCTCAGGCAGCGGAAGCTCACGTACAGGTGGGAGGAGCGAGGCTGAGACAGTCTGGCTGTGAACAGAGTCTGCGTGAACTCGGGAAGGAACGGGAAGCGAGGCGGAGAGTCGCAGGGGAGGCAGAACCTCCACGCACAGTCTGAGTTCGTTGGCAAATCAATTATAAATCCATAACGTTGAATGTCCCCCGGCTTGAATCCAACGTTGACGCGATGCCCCTGAAGCTCCATCAGGACTCGCTCAGCTTCCTCTGATTCTTTAAACTTCAAGTGCGCCATAGCGGTCAGGCACAGCTTGGCGCACTTGCACCACTTCAGCTGATGCAGGAGACTGAGCTGCCTCATCAGGGCGTCTCTCTTGCTCGTTTCTGACTGCAGCTCGCTCACACACTGCTGCACAACACTGTACACGTCTGCGAACTTGTAATAATACTCTGGATAGCCAGTTCCCTCTCTGATCTCAGTGACAGGAGGCAGCGCTGTCAGTGGCAACAGCGTGAACGGGTGAAAGTAGAAACTCTCTGACTGCAGAGGTCTCACGACTCTCCTCAGCTGCTCCACCACAAAGCCGATGTCGCTTCTCAGATCTTCAAGTCTCTGTCGAACCCTCGCCTTCGTGTTGTCGAAGTCGCCGCCGATTCCAGCGTTCTTGAAGTAGAGCGGAGCGTCAGGCATGAAGAAGTGCGGCATGCACTCGTCGGGTGAGCTGGTTGAGTCGATGAAGCTCAGCATCATGTCGAGAGACTCCTTCAGCAGAGCGATCAGATTCTGAGGCTTCCAAGCTTCAGCTGAAGGATCAGTTCCGTGTCTCTCCAGCATGAAGAACAGCAGAGTCTTTGCATTGTAGGTCTTGAGTCCATGCGTGTCCAGAGTGTCGGGCAGGAGTCTCTTGAAGATGAACTTGATGACTGCGAACAGCTGGCCCTGGACTGCGCTGAGCTGCCTCATGATGAATTTCTCTTGGAAGCTGAAGCTCACTCTGAGCTCGTTAGTGGAGTTCGGTCTGGTCGCCCTCACGAGGTGAACATCATCACGCCTTCCTTGAAGTAGCTTCTTCACCCTTTCCTCACAAAAGCGGCTGCAGCAGGGGATCGCATGGCACGTGTCCTGCGAAGGCCGCACACCGCACGCCTTGGCTGTCACTGCCGGCTGGCTGCCTGCAACAGTCAGCGAGTGAGTCGGTGAAATCAGGACTGCTCTGAGTCAGCTGCAGATTTCGCAGAAAAAAACAGTAGATATAAAAAAGTGATTTTTTTCAGATAATTTTTTTTATTTTCCTTAGACTAGACTCCACTTAAATCAGGCATTGCTCTCGATATAATGCTTCTAATACTTGAATCCTCCTGACCTCCATTTTCTGTGATTCTCCTCCAAATGCTGCACATTCGCTGCACTGCTGCTGGCACTTGACATGCGAATATCAACATAAACCTACGCAAACCCCTCTAGCTACTCCCTAGCAACTAGCCTTTCTTTTCACCTTGAGTCTCGTGTTGTTTATTCTCGTTGCAAACATCTCTCTTCCACCCCACTTTCCTTTCTGTTGGCTTTTCGATGGCTTTTTTCTCCATCCGGCCCCTATTGAATGCACAGAACTTTCACCTGTTTCAGCCCCATCTGGTGACGCCATGATTCCATGGGAAATATCGAATTTCCCGTCTATTTTTAGAATCCCATACTTGCGTGATGAGCCGGTGGCCAATCATGGACACATGGCCAAAGAGTCGTCTTTGAAGCGGCGGCCATTCTTGAGCACTGGAGAAGCACGCGACTTTGGCCTTAGAGTCCTCATGCAGTCACCGCAATTCTGCCGCTGCCGCTTCAGCGTTTAGCTCGAGCATTGGGCTCCGTCCGCTCTGCGCCTGCAGGCCTGTCAGTGCTGTAGGCCGAGCCCCCGTCTGACTGCTTTCCTGCCTGCCGACCTCCTTGCGACGCGACTGCGAAGGGGATCCGCCCGCCTCATCAGCATCGACATTCATCGCCTTCGGCATCATCGCCACCTGCTGAACGCCCGCAGCATCGACTGCCGTCATCTTGGCTTGCTCGCTCGCCGCTTCAAGGCTCGACCCAGCCGTCCTTCTCCCGATGGCCACCAGTAAGTGCCGCTTTTGCTGTTGCTGAATTGCTGACGTCGATTTAGGGGTCTGACAGACAGACAGACAGACAGACAGACAGACAAGGGCATTAATTAATAGAAATTGCTTTCTTATGATTTCAATGAGAGCACAACAAAGGCCTGCTTTATCCTGCTTCATGTTTTAACAGTCAGGGACAGCTCGGCTGCCCCGGCCGCCCGATGCCTACTTGAGATCATTGGACTTGTCAGTAAGCAGAGGCTCTCGATAAGGAACCCAGTCTCACTCACCTGATCCCACTAGCACCTGTGCGTGGCCCTCCTTGACCTGCAGCCGAGTGGCTCTTTGGCAGCCAAGATTTCTCCAGTTCTGTTCTTCATCGCAGCCGCCTTCCAAATGGAGCATCTGTCCAGCAAGCAGCACAGTCCAGTCAATGTCCGAGTCAGCTGCTGTCCTGCCGTTCACTTGCACCAGACTGTTGGCCCAGCCCTCTGCGTAGCTGCCCGTCATCTGCCTGTCATCCTGTGTGAGGACTCGAGCGACTCCTTCCAGCCAGTCAGCCAGTCTCTGCTGGCACCTCGCTCTCTCCCGGGTGAACCCCGCCTCGCTCAGAAGTCGGTGCAGATCCTCACTGAGCTGCCTGTCTCGCTGTGGGTCATCTGGGGCTCTGAAATGATCCGAGATCGGCTGACTCACACTGGCAGCTCAAGCAGACTCACCTGCTCATGCAATTCTACACAAGCAGAGCAAAGCGCAGAAGCGACAGTCGAGCTGCGCGGACTCACAGAGGGAGGCCCGGATGTGAGCGGTGAGCGGCTGGCTGGCCGGCGTGCGGGCTGCTGCAATGCGGGAAGGAGAGGCGGCGTTCCCGTCAGTCAGACCTGGGTGCTGTGCTCTCTTTTTTTATCAGTTTTCAAATCCGTATATTAGCAGGGATTTTTATCTACGCAGCCACCAATGCATCATTGAGCCCAATACCAGCTTATGAACTTATGGAGTTTTTACAGGAGGCCTTAATTCTATTTTTTTATTTTCAAAAATATTTGTAATAAACTATCTAAAAGTGGAATCGAACTTCTGCTAGGACTGTCGCAACCGGCTCCTGCTCTCTTAAGCGTCTTCAGGCGACCTCACCTAACCACTCTGCTGTCTTCCACCTCTAGCTAGCTTAGCAGAACTCCTACTTATGCTGTGCGCTTTCGTCTAGCGCAATTTCTGAGTCTCTACTGCAAGTTTGTAGCGCTTTTTACTAACATTCTACTTGCAGTAGACAAATTCTTATAATATTTTTCAAGCCTAAAACTGCACACAAAATCATGGTTCTTGTTTTTCGAATTTTTATTGCCGTTTTGGATGTGCAATTGCTGGGAAAATTTGAAACGCTTTAATTTTGCTGGCAGAACCATTTTCAATATTTGAAGTTTCTGACGGATTGGGTGCTAGATTGGCTTGGGTATCTCTCCTCCACTCTGGGTAGCTCCCGCTCTCTCTCTCGATCCGGCAGCCACTTCTGAAGTGTCTGGCGACCCCATTTGTCTCGGGTGCCGACCATTTCGGCGGCAAACAAACTCAGTGATGGCGTCCAGTGAACCCAGCTGCCTTTCCCCTCTCTCAGCCACTCCTTTTTTCAACTTTCCTCTCACCATCAGAACTCCACACTCATCTCTACCTGGCGTATTTGTCCAATAGCTAATGCACTGCCTCTGCTCACATGGAGACTTTTTATGATTGGACGAAATTCAAGTGACACTTGGTAAAGCAAGGTAAAGATATCAGGCCTTTGGGTTCGCACAGTCAATTGGCGCAAAGATGCAGCAACCCGAAAGGGAAAATTATGAATCTCCTGTAGTGACAGCCACCCCACTATACAAAGCCGTGGAACCTCGGTCTGCCTTTGTTGATAACAGCGAGGGTTCCACTGCTTACCTTCTTGAACCCAGAGCCCATGCCCTCAAGCTCAGCATGAAGCCATTTGCAGAGCTTAACATCAAACGTCTCACCTCGCTTCACTGTCCCTCAGAAGCCGCAACACCTGCGAATGCGACCGTCCAAGCCGCTCTGCCAGCTGCGCGCACGTCTCGCCCCGACCGTCTCGATGATTCGCATCAGCTCCTCCGTCCATCAGAATCTTCGCAGCTCGCACGTGACCCGCTTCGACCGCTCGAGACAGAGCAGTCCGACCCTGACTGTCTTCAGCACGCACTGACGCACCGAGACCCAGCAGCTTCTCAATGAGCTCGTGATGACCTGCATCAGCTGCCAGCATGAGAGCAGTGGCTCCAGTGCTGTCTGACTCGTCGACATGCTCTGTGCTGATGTGGTTATCGCTGAGTAGTGTGAGAGCCAGTGCGACATGGCCTTGAGAGATGGAGAGACAGAGCAGCTGGGTGATCTGAGCTGGCTGCATTCGAGACAGAGTCTGAGTGAGAGCTGCGGTTCTGCCCTCGATGGCCATTGAGGCTGTGGAGCTAAGGATCTCGCTGGACTTGAAGAGCCAGTCAGGCTCGATGCGTAGGAAAGCGGCGACGTTGTCTTGGTGACCAGAGCGGGCCGAAACTGCGGCCTCAAAGCGCAACTGATCTCTCACATTTAGGTCAGAAACTGTCTGCACCAGAAACTTCAGCACTTCTAAGTGGCCCGCTCTTGCAGCATGTATCGCTGCCTCGACGCAGCATCGATCTCTCACATTTTGGTCAGCAACTGTCTGCACCAGAAACTTCACCACTTCTAAGCGGCCCGCTCTTGCAGCTTGTTTCGCTGCCTCGATGCAGCATCGATCTCTCACATGTTGGTCAGCAACTGTCTGCACCAGAAACTTCACCACTTCTAAGCGGCCCTTTTGAGCAGCCAGCCAAGCATTCCGTTCGCAAAATCCTGTCTTCTGTTCTTCATCGCAGCGCTCAAAATGGAATTTTACATCGTCAACATTTCCGCTTTCCACAGCATCCCAAATGCCCTGCCTTTCGGCCATCGGGCTGAGCGGCTGATTCTTCTCAGTCAGTTATTTTCCACTGCTGCACCGATTTCGTTTCTCCTGCGGGTGCTGCGCCGGCTCTTTCAGGGCGATGCCTGCAAGGTGTCAAAGGCGAACCCAATTTATGTGAGGCGGACTGGCGTCTCATGCACAAAATATAATTTGAAAGTCAGCGCTGAAACCCTGTTAGTCACGTGAGGGGAATCAGAGACGAAGAGAGGATGAAGGCTCAGGCATGTTGATTGAGAGGGAGATTCAACAGACCACGACAATCAGCACAGCCATGCCTGCTTGTGAAAGATTTCGTGGATGATACTTCAGGCCAAGCTGAAGAATCGCTCGCCCGTGGCAGCTCAGGTGGCCTGGTGCTCAAGAAGTCGTCAGCTAAGCTAGACGGGTTGACAATTCGACAATGGCTCGCTGGAAGCATGAATATCCTGCTGCACATCATTGAAGATCAAACGCCCCGTGTAACCAACAAAGGACAACCGTACAGCACTGCTGAACAGATCAAGGACTACGTCCATTACAACATCCAAGTTGCCGAGCTGTTCGACAGATTTCCTGTGCAGCGGGTGATCAGATTCGACCATGACTACCGCCAGCACCGCGCAGCTTCCAGCCTGCGTTGGGGCAAGTACTGCGCCCAGATGTCCATCAGGCACTTACTGAGCACCAAGGTGGACCAGCTGCGAAGAAAAGGGGAGCGAGGAAATGGGGAGCGAGGAAATGCGGAGCGAGGAAATGGGGAGCGAGGAAATGGGGAGCGAGGAAATGGGGAGCGAGGAAATCGGGAGTGAGGACATACGAAGCAAGAAAAATCGCAAGCAGAGATTGAAGGAAAGAAATCAGGGAACGTGGTGGATGGAATTAGAGAGAACAAGGGGATTAGTGAAAGTGATCTGAGGATAAGCGCACGCATGACTGCGAGGGGAAAAAAAGCGGGGACGCAATTGTGGTGGAGGAGAAATGAGAGGAGGACGAAAAGAGGAAAGGAGAAGAGCGACAGGAAGGGGATAGTTCGAAGGAGGAAAAGAAAGAGGTTGGGAAAAGGAGCGAGAGAAAGCAGTGGAGAAAAATGTGAAGAGGGAGGGGAGGCAGAAAAGTGAGAGGGCAGAAGGAGGGCAGGAGGAGGGCAGGAGGAGGACAGGAGGGAGGGCAGAAGGAGGGCAGAAGGAGGGCAGGAGTAGGGCAGGAGGAGGGCAGGAGGAGGGCAGGAGTAGGGCAGGAGTAGGGCAAGAGGAGGACAGGAGGAGGGCAGGAGGAGGGCAGGAGGGGGACAAGGAGAGTTTGAGGGCAGAATGGGATAGAGAGGGTGCTATAGATGAACTATGCATACATTTGCTTTTCTATGACTGCTTGACTTTTGTTTATGGCCAAACCAGCCGCGAGCGGAGATGCCCTGAAGCTCCTTTACAGAGAGGGGTCTGTTAACAAAGTAAAAGAGCAACGAGGTGTTAAGAGCGCCATAAAATAAATGTGTACTTTAGGATACACTAAAATGCAAACACCACACTGACTCATCTTGGTCTATCCTGCACTGACCCAACAGAGGGGATGAGAGATAGAGTGGGGAGGGAAGACAGCGAGGGCGAGGGTGAGGTCAAAGGCAAGAAGAGATAAAAAGTTTCAGACAATAAGTGGGATGAGAAAGTGAAAGTAGTGAAACAGTGAGCGGAAGAGGAGGATAGACAACAGGGGAGAATATCCCACAGCAATCGGTGCTGACGGGGTGCCAAAGTCCAGCCTGATGATCTGGGCAGCATTCAACAGAGGCCCTGACAGCACATTTTGCGAATGCTGGTTGGGCGGCCAGAGTGTTCGGTTGGCAATGACTGTGCCACAGGAGTTTCTCTGCTCAAGTTGGATGCTCTTGAAGGACTGGGATGTCAGACAGAGAGACAGACAGACAGACAGACAGACAGACACACACACAGACATGCAGATAAACGGATGGAAAGGTAGACAGACAGGCTGACAGATAGAAAGATAGATGCTTGGTCAAAAATAAGGCTTAAATGATGAAGAGAGGTGGATTATCAAGTCAAGCATTTGGGGGGAGCGTAAGAATGCGGTGTCAGAATAAAAATTCGGGTGCAAAATCCTTATCGTGAAAAATCCATAATAGAATTAAAATGCGTGTTTAAAAAATTGAAACTCACCGACGCCTCCACTAAACGGCTGAGGGGTCTGCAGCCACCGGCTCGCGTGAAATTTAACTGTCTTCTAGCTTTAAAATCTTCCTGCGGTTGGCAGTCTTCTACTCTCATAGGACTTCTAGCCAGGTCAGTTGATAAGGCATTTGTTACTCGGCAACGCAAACAGTTGGGACTGGCTGAAGCGCATCTTATCTGCAATTCAAGGCATTTTAGCTTTGCTTTTCTGCCCAACAACTCGTGCAGACACTCACCGTGTGTCTCCTGAGAGCATTGCTTTTTGCCTGGCGCGGGCCCGGCTGCAGAAAATGCGCCGAGTGAGCTTTTCATGCGGTTTGGGCAAGTCGCACCTGTCTGGTGCAGCGCCAAATTTTGCACTGGCGCATCAAAGCAAGCAAGAAATCGGCTTAATGCCGGCAATTAGAAAGCATGAGCACAGATAAGATGCTGGACTGATGAACATGGTGGGAAATAGGACAAGTTTTTCATCCGAAACAAAGGACCCGAACATGAAGACATCATGGGAGGGTGCGGGAGCGGAAATGCGGATAATGAGGGAGCTGCAAGGCTTCTGCAGAGGGAAGAGAACTGAAGGGTGCCTTGGCAAGTTCCTCAGTTACCAGCTGACCATTTTGACCGAATGTGTTAATTAGTAAGTTTGTAGATTAGGGAACGTGAACATGAGTGAATGTGAATGCGAGTGAATGTGAATACTAGTGATAATAAATACTAGAGATTTTAACTAGTGGTGATTGTGAATACTGGTTCGGAGAGCTGGTGTCTAACAGGCTGGTGTCTAACAGGCTGGTGTCTAACAGGCTAGTGTCTAACAGGCTGGTGTCTAACAGGCTGGTGTCTAACAGGCTTGTGTCTAACAGGTTAGGAGCAGGTCCTTACTGTATGGTAGTTCGTTGAAACAAATGATGCGCTCGTGTTTCCAGTGGAAGGACAACTGTGTTACTCGTACTTTCAAGGGGATTCACAAAATCACGCTAATTTTAAGGCTGAAATGCTCACGCTGCTACTGAAGACGATCGCTGCGCTCTTCCTGGTTGCTGCCATTTTTGCTGCTTTTGCTGCTGCTGCTTCGCCTGGTCCGCCTTGGGAGTTTTGCGCCTTCGAGCGGCCTGTTTTGCATCCTCGGAGGCGGATTTCATGGCGCTGCCGTGTCCGGGTGCAGCAGATCGGGGAGTCGCCGGTGCAGATAAAAATCAGCTGAAGCAGACGGATTTCCAACTGAGCACGGGATTCTGCTGCATCTGCTTCTTCTGCTTCTGCTATGCAGCCAGAGTTGAATGGGATTTCAAGACCGCAGTGGACAAGCAAAATCCAAGCCGCATAAATAAATGTAACTAAAAATTCATGCTAAATATAAGCGATGAGGCATTGGCTCCCGGCATGGCAACTCGCGTCTCATATTTGGGGCTTTCAGCACCATAGACACCAAGGCGCTCGGTCTCTTGAGAGCCGAAAATAGAATTCGCTTGCTTGGTGAGTTTGCGCTGCCCGCGTCAGTGGTTGCTGCAGCTGTTCTCGGTCTGTTAGAGGGTGGAAAAGGCGTCCTTCGAATGACCGCCTCCCTCCCATGAGAAGTCATCCCAATGACAAGATTCTTCAGCAGGTGCAAGCAAGGACTCTTGAAGCGGCTCTTTACAAAGCGACCTTGTCGGTTGGCTTTGAGCTGAGTTTTTGTACCGCTGGTTTTAAGATAACTTTTGGCTCGCATTCAGTCAAAATAATGTAAAGATTGGAGAATGTGAGGATTCACAATGTGAAGACTTCCGCCCTGCTAATATTATTGTGCAATCAAGGACTTTGCTGATTGCTTCTGAAAAGTAGGCTATAGTATTTCAAGCACAAAATTATGCTCTAAAACAAGTAAATATTCGCGAATATTTCAATAAAAATGACAGTGAGTCTACTGTGAGTAGCAATGCGCAAATATTCAGTTTAGCGCACTCAACATCTGAATAATTTATTTGCGCAGAGAACAGGTTTGTTTATTGGTGTAATGTAGCTTTCACACAACACTCAAAAAGTACAACAGTATTATTTAGGATTACGGTCATCATCAAAGAAATAGGAAATCAAAAACTGGTTTGATATGACGGTGCCATTTGAAACTAAAAAGTTTATCGCAGGAAACAAATAATCAAGAATATGTTGAATTATAACGAGCCTACTGTAAGTAGCGTGCCATGTACTTTTATTCGCAGCTTAACGCGCACAACTTTTCAGTTTGTACTGAAGATAGCTTTGGTTTTGGTGAAATAAAAAATTTCTTTAAAGCTTGAATAAAAAAAAATAATTAGCTGGCTTTGCAGCTTAATTTGCAGTTTTAAACAAAACAACAAACAACAACAAAATACGCTGTCAGATGGAAAGGCAGCGTCACAAACAGGCAAACTAAAAACGTGCGGTCTTAAAAAATCTGCAAAGATGAAATTATTCCCATTGCATAGACAAGGAAATATTGTGTTTTTTTGCCGGATTGGGATAAATTTGGGTTGCAGCAGAGCAGAGACTCTGAATCCCCGACTTAAATCTGTCCGTCTAAGTTTTGGGTTGCCATTTGTGAGCTTGGGATTTGGGATCTAGGATCCCTTAAGATCTTTAAGTTACTCAAAAAAATTTATTAGCGACGCATCATGTGCAGCTCCATTCGCATCAGGGAACGGTGGAGAGGCGGAGAGGCTTCATCACTGCTGCTTTAGGAAAATTTAGCCGTGTAATTTCACTTGGATACTGAAGGGGAAAGAAGTAACCAAAGTTTTTTTGCCTATAACAAACAAAGGTAAAAAACATTTAAATTCGAGCCGCAAAAAACGATTAAAATGAAAAATGAATCGATCGATTGGATCTGACTGGAGAAGCCAAGCTCCAAATACAGCCTTGTCGAACAATTTTGGCAGCAATCATAAAAAGCGCTGCAGCTTTGCGTTAATCCAACAGTCTCAGCTCCATCACGGTCTCCATGACAACAAAACAATAAATCTATGTGCTGCTCTGAAGTAGCTAAAGCTTCTCTCTGACCCAGCTGATCTTCTCCTCGTCCTGCGTCTCCATGGCGACGCGTCTCTCATCCCTGATGGTCTCCATGAGCCGCAGGCTGAGCTCCACGTGCTCGCGGCAGTCGCTGTAGTGAGCCAGAGTGAGCAGCTCCTCCAAGTCCGCGTCTTCTTGCAGCTCCTCAAGCCACACACCGAATGTGATTGGCGTGCGATTGCGGAGCAGCTCAGCTTGGAGACTCCAGCTCAGGCAGCGGAAGCTCACGTACAGGTGGGAGGAGCGAGGCTGAGACAATCTGGCTGTGAACAGAGTCTGCGTGAACTCGGGAAGGAACGGGAAGCGAGGCGGAGAGTCGCAGGGGAGACAGAACCTCCACGCCCAGTCATTAGGCAACTGAATTATACTATACTCCTCTTGAATTTCCCCCGGCTGGAATCCCATGCTGACACGATGCCCCTGAAGCTCCATCAGGACTCGCTCAGCTTCCTCTGATTCTTTAAACTTCAAGTGCGCCATGGCGGTCAGGCACAGGGTGGCGCACTTGCACCACTCCAGCTCATGCAGGAGACTGAGCTGCCTCATCAGGGTGTCTCTGTTGCTCGATTCTGACTGCAGCTCGCTCACACACTGGTGCACAACACTGTACACGTCTGCGAACTTGTAATAAAACGCTTCATAGTTATCTTCCTCTTTCTCTTCCTCTTCCTCTCTGATCTCAGTGACAGAAGGCAGCGCTGTCAGTGGCAACAGCGTGAACGGGTGAAAGTAGAAACTCTCTGACTGCAGGGGTCTCACGAGTCTCTTCAGCTGCTCGACCACGAAGCAGATATTTATTCTCAGCTCTCCAAGTCTTTGTCGAACCCTCGCCTTCGTGTTGTCGAAGTCGCCGCCGATTCCAGCGTTCTTGAAGTATAGCGGAGCGTCAGGCATGAAGAAGTGCGGCATGCACTCGTCGGGTGAGCTGGTTGAGTCGATGAATCTCAGCATCATGTCGAGAGACTCCTTCAGCAGAGCGATCAGATTCTGAGGCTGCCAAGCTTCAGCTGAAGGATCATTTCCGTGTTTCTCTAGCATGAAGAACAGCAGAGTCTTTGCATTGTAGGTCTTGAGTCCATGCGTGTCCAGAGTGTGGGGCAGGAGTCTCTTGAAGATGAACTTGATGACTGCGAACAGCTGGCCCTGGACTGTGCTGAGCTGCCTCATGATGCGTTTCTCTTGGAAGCTGAAGCTCACTCTGAGCTCGTTAGTGGAGTTCGGTCTAGTGAACATCACGAGGTGAACTTCCTCAGAAAGCCCAGGCCATTGATTTAGCTTCTTAACCCTGTCCTCACAGAAGCTGTCGCAGCAGGGGATCGCATGGCACGTGTCCTGCGAAGGCCGCACACCGCACGCCTTGGCTGTCACTACAGGCTGCAAGCCTGCAAAAGTCAGCGAGTGAGTTGGTGAAGTCAGGACTGCTCTGAGTCAGCAGCTCACAGAAAATCCAGTAAAAAATGAATTATGTATCTGCGGTCTGGGCGAGGTCGAGGGCGCGGAACTTTTTTCCGAATTCCGCGCACTTCCCCCAGGGGCAGCTGCCAGGGCGTCGAGGTTGGAATAGGATCCTCCCGGCCTCCCCTCTAGCCACATCGACTCCCGACTGCCCTGTTCCTGTCACCTCCTGGCCTTGGGATGCACCTGCTGGAGCCCTTCTTTCCCTCTTGTCACCCTTCTTCCCCCTCTTTCCCCTCTTTTGCTTCTGCGCGTGCTCTCTTCTTACAGTATGATGCGTCTGTGCTCATTGTAATTTTCTCAAACCCTCTATTTCTACCCCCTAAACTATGCAACTAACAGTATTCCTTGCGCATTTTATTTACCTATTTAGCGATTCTCTCCCTTGTTCTACTCCTGCTTGCTTAGTGACATGTTTATTCGCACCCTGTTAGCCTCAAACTCCTTTTTCATGCCGTCCTCCCCTCCTCCGCTTTTATTGTTCTCTTTCCTCTAGTGCTTACCTGTCTAATGTTCCCAATGTCTGTTTATGTTTCCAATGTTTTTTGCTGATTTCTTTCCCATTGTTCCCCGTTTTTTTATCTTTCTAATGTTGACTTTTCCATTGTTCTCGGCCCGTTCCGATTGTTCTCCATCTCTTCTCAACCCTCCCCCAGCGTTTGCGCCTCATTATCACCTACCCCTCCTCTATCCAGCTTGCATAATCCCTAGTTGTTCTCACGCGCTGGCGGCCATTTTTGAATTCTCATATCCGCGTCGGGTCTACGAATTTTGCCTGCCGGATGTTTGCCGGCCGATGTTTTCCGGCCGATGTTTGCCGGCTGGAGTTTTTCTGACAACTTATAAATACTTTTCTGATGTAGCATTAGTAAAATGCATGGATTCACAGTTTGCCGACCGACGTTTGTCGGTTACCTTTTTCACTGCAATTTGCACTCGGTGCATTTCGATCTTTGCTCATGAGCGTGTAAATATGCATGCTTATGCACGTACATTTATACAACACATGTGCAGCATTTATCTAGCTAGTACTGTACGTGCATCCTGTAACCTGAAAAATTAAAAATTATAGTCATCGTTCTGGAAGTTAACTGTTTCATATCCGCAATTTGTGTGTATTTACGGGTGCTTTCCCGAAAAATCTGGCCTTAACTTTCCTCTTTCACCTTACAGCGCCTGAATATCTCTATCATTTAGCGATTTAAAAAACAATAAAAACTTAACATGCATCTGAATAGCAATCCGTAATGTAGCGGGTCACCTCTATACCTTACAGGTATTTTTTTTCAGAATCATGAAAGTGGCTTTTTGGCCCCCTTCGAACACTTAAATAATTGTAACAGATTTATGCCTCAGAAATTAACTAACAGGTACACTTTTTGAGAAATATTAGTATATTAACTTACTAACAACTTATTGTGAAGTCATATATATCATTCGCATTGTATTTTCTCTGCATGATAATTGGTATATATTCGTGCACTCGTGATAATAGAAGAAAAGGAACCGACCCCCTGCCTAGCTTGTCGGAATCCAGTACCGTAGAACCGCGAGAGCTGTGAAAGAGTGTTGTTAGAATTAGAGAGAGAATAGATTGCAGGTAGAGTAAGCGAAAGTGAGCAACATACAGTAATTTCTAAAAAATGAAGGGTCCCGCCCTTCTACTCCAAGTGGTCCATGAGAAGTTCATCCATTTTACTAATACTACATCAGAAAAGTATTTATCAGTTGTCGGAAAAACTCCAGCCGGCAAACATCCGGCAGGCAAATGTCGGCCGGCAAACGTCGGCCGACAAAATGCCCGCCGGCAAATGGGGTGCTCCCATCCGGGTCATCAGCCGGCTGGCAATCAGAGAGAGGGAGCCATGGCAACATGAGATGAGATGGTGGCCATTTCGAATTTTTAGGCCTATATAAACAGGCACTTTCGGCCTTAAGTCCTGATACGTTTCTCGGAGTGATCTAAGCTTCGCCTTAAGTATCTAAGCTTCTGAGCTTAGCTAAGTTAAGTGCCCTAACGTTTCGAGAGCCTGAGAGCTCTGCTCGAGTGCGGCTATACAGCCTGCCCAAGCTCCTGGCCTCTGTGCCCTCTACATCGGCTTCGCGCCTCATCAACAGCTTCAACAGCTTCGGCCTGTGGCCTCGACGGCATTTTGACAGCCGCTCCGTCGCTCTAATTGATCTGCCCGCGGACGAATAAACACCAATGATAAGGAATGCCGTCCCACTCACCTGATCCCACTGGCACCTGTGCGTGGCCCTGCGTGACCTGCAGCCGAGTGACGTTGGGACAATGGCAGCCACCTTCCAGATGGAGTTCCTGCCCAGCAACCAGCACAGTCCAGTCAATGTCCGAGTCAGCTGCTGTCCTGCCGTTCACTTGCACCAGACTGTTGGCCCAGCCCTCTGCGTAGCTGCCCGTCATCTGCCTGTCATCCCGTGTGAGGACTCGAGCGACTCCTTCCAGCCAGTCAGCCAGTCTCTGCTGGCACTTCACTCTCTCCACGGTGAACCCCGCCTCGCTCAGCAGTCGGTGCAGATCCTCACTGAGCTGCCTGTCTCGCTGTGGGTCATCTGGGGCTCTGAAATGATCCGAGATCAGCTGACTCACACGGCAGCTCAAGCAGACTCACCTGCTCATGCAATTCTACACAAGCAGAGCAAAGCGCAGAAGTGACAGTCGAGCTGCGCGGACTCACAGAGGGAGGCCCGGATGTGAGCGGTGAGCGGCTGGCTGGCCGGCCTGCGGGCTGCTGCAATGCGGGAAGGAGAGGCGGCGCTCTCCTCAGTCAGGCCTGGGTGCTGGGCTCTCTTTTTTGTCAGTTTATTAATCCGTATTTTAGAAGGGATTGTTTTCATTTTAGGTGGCTAGCACAAAATTTTCAATGCTTGAAACAGAACTCTTTTTTTCAAGTTTTCAAGGAATCTCAAGTTCCTCGTGGATCGGGCCGCAGGAGAGCGGCTGAAAAATCGGCTCGGAAAAAATGTCCTCACTCCGGGTAGCTTCCGCTCTCTCCGCTCCATCCCCTGCAGAGATCTGAGCCTCTCACATCGAGCCATGCTGTTTTTTCCCAGTAAAGGGTGTTGCGTTTTCCATTATGTTCTACCCAGAACCCAAATCCCTTTGACCCGGGTAAACCCATGTGCATTTGCCTTCAAATGTACTATTTGGAAATCGCATCATTATTCAAGCTAAATTTTAAAGTAAATTGAAAGCATTGCATTGCAATTTATATAAATGTTATTCAGGCAAGTTTGCAGTGCATAATCATATTTGCGAGTATTAAAGTTCAGTGTTGAAATTTCGGGTTTGGGAAAAGCGGAATTCAAACTGGCTTTAGGAGTGCGTTCGGGTAGCCGCGAAATCTCGTAATTTTAAACGTATTTTGTAAAACAAAGTATAGATTTTTCACTGGTGCGTACGCATGCTATAATAATGAAGTTGGTATTAAGTTTAAGTGTTTCTCACTTTTTGAATCAGTAAAAAGCTGATTCAACAGATATTTTTTCTTAATCCGCTACAGTTCATAGCCCACAAAATGAATACAAATATTTTGTTCTCTAATAGTCAGCATAATTTTGTCAAAAACTGTATTAAAAGCCTGAAAGCAATTAAAAATTCCTTGAACCCCAGTTTAAATGGGTTATATAAGAGTACTTAAAGCAATAGTAGCTTCGAGAAAATTTAACTGAGACAGAGTTAAAACTTGGTTCCACTGCTTACCTTCTTGAACCCAGAGCCCATGCCCTCAAGCTCAGCATGAAGCCGTTTGCAGCACTAAACGTCAAACGTCTCACCTTGCTTCGCTGTCCCTCAGTAGCCGCAGCACCTGCGAATGCGACCGTCCAAGCCGCTCTGCCAGCTGCGCGCACGTCTCGCCCCGACCGTCTCGATGATTCGCATCAGCTCCTCCGTCAATCAGAGTCTTCGCAGCTCGCACGTGACCCGCTTCGACCGCTCGTGACAGAGCAGTCCGACCCTGACTGTCTTCAGCACGCACTGACGCACCGAGACCCAGCAGCTTCTCAATGAGCTCGTGATGACCTGCATCAGCTGCCAGCATGAGAGCAGTGGCTCCAGTGCTGTCTGACTTGTCGACATGCTCTGTGCTGATTTGGTCAGTGCTGAGTAGTGAGAGAGCCAGTGCGACATGGCCTTGAGAGATGGAGAGACAGAGCAGCTGGGTGATCTGAGCTGGCTGCATTCGAGACAGAGTCTGAGAGAGAGCTGAGTTTCTACCCTCGATGGCCATTGAGGCTGTGTAGCTGAGGATCTCGCTGGACTTGAACAGCCAGTCAGGCTCGATGGTGAGGAAAGCGACGACGTCGTCTTGGTGACCAGAGCAGGCCGAAACTGCGGCCTCAAAGCGCAACTGATCTCTCACATTTTGGTCAGCAACTGTCTGCACCAGAAACTTCACCACTTCAGAGTGACCCGAGTAAGCAGCTCGTTTCGCTGCCTCGATGCAGCACCGATCTCTCACGCTTTGGTCAGCAGCTGTCTGCACCAGAAACTTCACCACTTTTAAGTGGCCCTCGCTAGCAGCATGTTTCGCTGCCTCGACGCAGCACCGATCTCTCACAGTTTGGTCAGCAACTGTCTGCACCAGAAACTTCACCACTTTTAATTGGCCCTCGCTAGCAGCTGGTTTCGCTGCCTTGACGCAGCACCGATCTCTCACAGTTTGGTCAGCAACTGTCTGCACCAGAAACTTCACCACTTCTAAGTGGCCATCCTCAACAGCTTGTTTCGCTGCCTCGACGCAGCACCGGTCTCTCACAGTTTGGTCAGCAACTGTCTGCACCAGAAACTTCACCACTTGTAAGTGGCCCTCGCTAGCAGCTAGTTTCGCTGCCTTGACGCAGCACCGATCTCTCAAATTTTGGTCAGCCACTGTCTGCACCAGAAACTTCACCACTTCTAAGTGGCCCTCGCTAGCAGCTAGTTTCGCTGCCTTGACGCAGCACCGATCTCTCACATTTTGGTCAGCAACTGTCTGCACCAGAAACTTCACCACTTCGACTTGACCCTTTTCAGCAGCCAGCCAAGCATACCGTTCGCAAAATCCTGTCTTCAGTTCTTTATCGCAGCGCTCAAAATGGAATTTCACATCGTCAATATTTCCGTTTTTCACAGCGTCTTCAATGCCTTGCCTTTCGGCCATCGGGCTGAGCGGCAGATTTTTCTCAGTCAGTTATTTTCCACAGCTACACTGATTTCGTTTCTCCTGCGGGTCCTGTGCCGTCTCTTTCAGGGCGATGCCTGCAAGGTGTCAAAGGCGAGCTCAAATTATAGAAGGTGGACTGGCTTCTCATGCACAAAATATAATTTCAAAGTCAGCGCTAACACTCTGTTTGTCACTCGAGGGTAATTAGAGATGAAGAGCAGATGATGGCTCAGACATGCTGGCATCAGAAAACAGACAAAGAATAAGGAAAATGTTGGGAACAGGAGCGAAGGAAAGCAGGGGAGAAAAATGATGAGTGGAGAGAGGAGAAAGGGAAGAAGAGAAGCGAACGAAATTTCTCTCAATTTGACCAGAGAAGATAGGATCAGAAGCGAAACGAAAGTGAATAGGGAGGTGAAAACAGACTTATATCGAGGTGGACCCTGCGCTCGCTTTGCTCAGTGGCACGTGACATGCAGTGGTAAGGCATTTCACTCTGAGCCCCAAATTCCCCCTTCACGCACGAAGCATGCGGACAACGCGGAGCAGCTCACAGAAACTCAATCCACTTGTCAGTCCAGGAGCCCCTGGTCATCGGCACCGGCAGTTCAGGAAGGACTCGGTGCCGACCGAATAATTGAGGTCAGTTTTTTTATTATTTTTATTTTCAAGTTTTTTTCTGCAGTAGCATTACTGCAAGTAATATGTTAGTTTTTTCGTATAGAGAAAAAATATCTCTCTTCTTCTGTTATCAATCTTCAAGTACGTATTATGTTGGATAAATGCCTAAATTTTCCCACGGTAGTTTTGAATCGTTCCAAGGACATCGGCATAGACCGTGAACTTTGTTTTCAACCCCTGATTCACATTTCGGGTGCAGACAGTCTTATCCCCTCCGTCAAAGGCTGTCCACAGTGTGATCCCCTCGTTCACAGTCTGATCCCCTCATCACTGATTATCACGGATCCCCTCGTTCCCCTCATCCCCTGCTCACTTCCGCTTATTTTTCGTTCCTGCAATGTTTACTTTTTCAGATTTACAGTGTGATTCCCTCATTCACAGTGTGATACCCTCCGTCACAGTGTGATCCACTCGTTCACAGTGTGATCCCTTCATTCACAGCATGATCCCCTCCTTCGCAGCCTGATCCCCTCCGTCACAACTTGATCCCCTGGTACACAGTGTGATCCCCTCATTCATAGTCTGATCCCCTCATTCCTTATGAGAAACTAAAAACTTGATTTAACCGGTGGTCTGGGCGCGGTCGAGGGCACGAAACTTTTCCGAATCCGCGCACTTGCTCAGACAGCTTTTCGGGCGTTGAAATGGCATTAGGAGTTATCCCCTTCCCGGCCTACCCTCTAAACACGTCCACTCCCATTCGTCTGGATTCGTCGGAGGGGCCTTTTCCCTTTGCATCTGTGCACGCCCTCTACTTACAGTAAAAAGTGTCTCCGTGCTCACTATAATTTGCTCAAACTCTGTTCCAACTCCCTAAATTATGCTACTTACAGTATTTGTTGCGCGTTTACCAGCCAGCTTTATTGGCAGTTTTTCTCCTCGCCCTACACACTTTTAGTGCCAAGTCATGCTCCTGTTAGTCCTCAACCTCATTTCTCATGCCCGCCTGCCCACCTCCGCTTCTGTTTTTTTCCTGCAGTGTTTAATTTTTATGGTTCCCGGTTTTCGTTTATCAATACAACTACGTTTTCTAGCCAATTGATTTCCCCATTGTTTTTTAGTTTTGTTTGTCTTTCTAATGTTTTATTTTCTTATGTTTTTGGTCCGATCCTTGTCTTCATCTCTTTCCCAATGATTCCTCATAATAATCACCTGACTCCCACCCCTTCAGATTGCGTCATCTCACGAGGTTCTCATGGCTTCGGCGGCCATTTTCAATGCTGTCATTTAGAGCGAGGGAACCATTGCAACGGCCAGATGGCGGCCATTTCGGATTTTTGTGAAATGATATGGAAAATGATATTTTGGTCTTGACTAGACCCAACTCTCACCTTGACGTCAAGATAAGTGCTGTGGGTCCAAGCAGATATTAACTAGCCACGAATGTTTTGTTTTTACCATGGACTTCTATATTTAGCATAATATAGAAGTCCATGGTTTTTACTATAATCTCTCAATGCTCAAGATTATGCAAGGCGCAGGCCTTGAATGGAAAATGGGCAGCAGAGCTGCGAAATAAAAACTTGGAGCTTTAAGAGCCACACAAGACCGGAGCATTTGCAGCTCACGGCACGTAAGCATAACAAGTGCACGATTGTTTGTGTTACATTTAATCCAGATGACACAAAGGCGAAACGGTTGGCGGAGGACGAGTGGGCGAACTTAAAGGCCCTTGCATATGCATTCTTAAAAACGAATTTATTTTTGCAATTGTTTAAGCAAGTATTAGGTCATTTAAAAAAAAAATTTTACGCGCAGGCGATAGGTTGCACGAGATAGAACACGAGAGAAAAAAAAAGAAAAAAAAAGATGTTAGGGTTACAAGCGCTCCACAGCAGCAGCGAAATGCTTGACTGCAAGACGCGTGGCCTCTGGCTGCTCGGACTCGACATATCGTTGCACACAGTCGCTTGACCAGTCACCAAGCAGCTGAACAGCCTCAAGCGGGAGCCCAGAGTCGCGGGCGAAAGTCGCGCCTCCTCGCCGAAGGCTGTGGCCAGAGAAGTGGCTGCCTGGCAATCCCATGGACTGAATGGCCTCCTGCAGCATCTTGTCGAACTGGAACCGTGACAGAGCGCTCCAAGAGCCACCAGATCGCACTGAGAAGAGGGGCTGCATGCTTAATGCCTTGTCGAGCTGATTCAGTCTCCAATGTCGCATCAGGGCGGACCACGGGCAGAGCGGATGATTGTCCTTCAGCTTGGGCAGCAGGACGGAGTGCACTCGAGCTGCGAACTCATTGGTCTTTGACCATCGGACTTGCAGGTGGACGGCGGAGCCTCCAAACACGATGTCGGTCACAGTGAGCGCGCCTCTTTCGCCACCAAAGTCAGCGCGGTTACTAGCAACGAGATTGGCACGGCGCATGAGCCCCCACCAGCCAGTCAGGACTGCGCTCCAAAAGGCAGCTTGTTTCGGGTCGTCTAAGCGCAGGTGTCCACGGATGCCGCGCAGAATTGATGGAGTGATCGGCCGCTTTCGGCGTCGGTGTTGTAGGTGATCAGGTTGCCTGTCTCGATCAGCTGTCTCATGATTTTTGCATTCGACGATATCCACTGTCCGTAGTTCACCGCATCCAGCGATGCTGGCCGCTTTTTCAGAGTTAGGCGGCCCTGATCGTGCAGAAGCACCGAGCTTGCTTCTGATGGGCAGTCCAGGAAGTCGGTGACAAGTAGCGGTTGAGTCAGGTGACGGGGATTGTGCAAGGCATCTTCAAGCTCCAAGCTCTGCTTTCTGCCCTGCCTACCATCACTGGGGGCCAATCGCTCTGTGAAGGCAAGTTCCAGAAGGTTTTCACCTGGTGCTGTAGCAGGGTCACCGGACTGGGCGAGTTCTGCTGCGAGCTGGGCCTCACGCTTTCGCAGCTCCAGCAGGCTGATGCGCTTCCGCGTCTGCTCGATCTCCTCGTCCACGGTGCTGGCCCTCCCCGCTGACCCGGCTGGCGCTGCAGACTGGGCGGCTCCGCTCATCGGGGCTTCTTGGATGCCTTCGCCGATCTCCTCAAAGTCTGCTGAGTGCGCAGGCGTAGCTGCTCTTGACGCGCGTTGCTGGCCTCGCTGGGTGTCGTCAAGCAGTCTACGAATCATGACTTTTCTGTTACCGTTGTGAGGCAACCCTTTGTTTTTCAGCAGGTCTTGGAGTCCAGCATTGTTGAGGTGTTCAAAGTTAATAATATTGCGTTGAGAGGCCATGGCTGGCATGCAATAAATAAAAATTAAAAAAAATTTTACGCGCAGGCGATAGGTTGCAGGCCACAAACGATCGGATTTAAAGACCCCCGCAGAGGGAGAGGGGCTAAAACCCGCACGCAACGCGGTAAGAGCAAAATAGGCCGACTAGCAAAGGCAGCGTACAAGTAAAAGTACATCATTGATTAAAACACACTACTGCGCGCGAGCGCACAATAGTGTGAACATTAGTAAAGGAACACAACAGTGGCGACGCAAGCATGAGCAAGGACACACCAACAAAGTCGCCAGCTACTGGAGCCGGCGGCAGCAAAGTTGTACAAGACAAGTTGCCTTTCACCGCTGCAAAAAGAGCCGACGGAAGCCATGAAGCTGCGAGACTAAACGGCTGGACCGCAACTAGCATGGCAGACATCAAAAAACTGGAAGACGGAAAAAACTTCCAACGCTGGTTTGACCGATTTGCAATTGCCGCACGCTTCCACCGGTGGTCGGACGAAGAGAAGGCAGAAGTTCTGCTGATGAGACTATCCCCAACAGTCTACGACACTCTGGCAGACCAAATGGCACCAGATTTGCCAAGCACCAAGACGTTCGGGTAGTTGTCGGAAGCTCTGAAGGAGGTCTTGCTGCCAAAGAGCTACGTCCTGGCCGAGCGCTACAGTTTTCAAAACACGAGGCGCGAACCCACAGAATCGGTGCGGACTTTTGCTGAACGACTACTTAAGGCGTCTGACAAATGTGAGTTCGACAATCGCGATGAAAGACTCAGGGATCAGTTTATATGCGGCTTGAATGAAAAGAACATCCTGGTAAAACTACTGGTAATGGACCATAAAAGGCTATCATTTAAAGACGCAACAGCCGAAGCCGAAGCCTACTCGTCATTAAAGGCGACTCAAATCATGCAGTCAGCCCCGACAGCAAAGACGGAATCCGTCATGAAAGTATTCGACAAGAGAACCCCAAAGCACCAGCAGCAAATGGGTCCGATGGAAAAGAGGTTTCCACCTGCAAACCATGCTTACTCACAGAGTGGCACAGAACATCGATGTTCACGGTGTGGAGGTCGCCGGCATGACAAGACAGCTTGCCCTGCGAATGGAAGGACTTGTAGAAAATGCGGCAAGTCTAATCACTTCGAGAAGCAGTGTCGAACAAAAGGATCCAATAAGCATCACTGTGTCGCAAGAAAGTGAAGCACAGGATGTGCTCCATGCCAATTTCCCGGGGAAAAGCGCCGCTACTTCAGTGAAGCTCAACTGTTTGGTTAAGGGTCGTGAACAACCGGTGACTTGCCAAATAGACACAGATGCCTCCGTGTCTGTGATGTCGAGCAGGCTATGGTCTAATCTGGGAAAGCCAAAGCTACAAAAAACTAATTCTGTATTGGTTGGCTACACAGACGGACACAAACTCAAGATGCTGGGTAGACTTCAGAGAACTGCAGCGTGGAAAGGAAAGCAAATCTCAATTTCGTTGCAAGTGTTTCAGTCCAATCGCAAAGGAAACTGCGGATATGAGCACTATTTCCAGTACGACTACCGAGCAAATGCCGAATTTGTCTATGGCCACTTCCCCTGCACCACCTGGCGAGCCAGAGGACAACATTGGTACAAAACCTGAGCAGCCAAGTGAGCAGCCAAGGCGCAGCGAACGGTTGCAAGCAAATCCAAGGGTGTAAAACAAGGATTGAAGCAACGTCATGATTACTGACTGAAACTTTCCTGACTTCACGGAAGGAGGGAGGTGCTGTGGGTCCAAGCAGATATTAACTAGCCACGTATGTTTTGTTTTTATTATAATCGCTCAATGCCATAGATTATGCAAGGCGCAGGCCTTGAATGGAAAATGGGAACTTGAAGTAAAACTTGGAGCTTTAAGAGCCACACAAGACCGGAGCATTTGCAGCTCACAGTACGTAAGCATAAATACGTAAGCATAGCGCACGATTGTTTGTGTTACATTTAGTAAAGGAACACAACAATAAGGAGAACAAAACAGCCAATGAGGCTGTGAGAAAACTTGCAGTGAAGCAATCGAGGGGCTTCACTTTCGGTAATGATCGTTGATCGATCACAGGGACACGCAAAGGGGACAACTGAAATGGGGGAGAACAGGCTATCGAAAAGCGAAGCAAACCAAAATCACCTACTGATGAGGGTCAGTAAATCAGCCAACGGAAAAGTACGGAATGCATGAAAATTTGAAAACTGGAAAGGAAATCATCGGAAACACAATAATAACAGAAGCAAGAGGCAAGGTTAAGTCATATAAGAAAGTGTTTGGACCGTTGCTTTAAAATGAGAAAACACTTGGCTACGCAGTGGCAGTTTCACAAGGTTCTGGCAATTTTAGAGTGTTAGACGCGCGCAAAATATTGTGAGTAGTATGCGGTGTGGTAGATTTAGATGCTAATTTTCTTGAGGAAAATTGAGTACAGGGACACGCAAACAACTGTAAGTAGGGAAGGCGGATGCAGGGCCAAGAGGGCAGCGGGGTCAGAAGGCGCACGCGAAGCCTAGGAAGAGACGCGGAAGCTGGGCAGTCAGGGGAGGCAAGAGAGAAGAGGGAGATGGTGAGTAAACAGCGGGATGCAGACTAGCGGAGGCTGAGATAAAGCCATAGATGGAGACGGGAGGAGAGGAGCAGAGGGGATGTCCCAGTGACTGCCGGCTAGGACTCATTCACCTGAGTTCTCAGTCTGCTTCGCAGCTTGGTCAAAGATGAGGCCAAAATGATGAGGCACCGATGATTGGGTCAAGCATTTGGAAGGAACCGATACGGATGCAGTGCCAGAATGTCACTCATAACTGCAATTCCAATCACCACGGTCCTTCTAGAGAGGGTCAGTAACGCAACGGCCTCGGTAACAATTTTTTCGGAAGCCATTATGACCATGGCCCCAGCAGCTGGTACAGGAGTAGTTTTCACAGCAACTCAAGCCACAGAAATTGCAGAACCTACAACTACAGCTATCATGGCTCTGGAATTCATAGCCGTCACATAGAAGGTGATCACAGCAACAGATTCTCTCAAGACTATCGAGGACGTGGAGGCATTGGTTACAGCGGCTATAACGTCAGAGCAGAGCAGAATACTTATAACAGCACGAACTACGGCAACGGTTACGGCAGCGGCCACGGCAGCCACTACAGAGGAGCCTCAATCTCTAGAACTCAACTAACTGAGTACTTTGACAGCGCTCTACCTGCTCCCCTGTCTATCATTGGACAAAAATTATAACCTAGTCTTTATTTCTTGCCGATTAAATGTCCATGTCAAATGCGCAGTTTTTATCCCGCTTAACCGTAAAGCCACAGAGCAGTTGCAAATTAGCTCATAGCAAATATTTATCTACAGGGAATAATTATAAAGATAAATTGCTGATAAGTAGTAGGAACATTGATGGCCTGATTCTTAGTGGCGAATGAAAATTACAGTCCTTAATTTTTGAGGAGCAAATAAGAAGCAGAGACACTGTGTTTTTATGTGAGACCCACTCAAAACAGGAAACATTAGATTAAAACCTAATGCCAGAATTCGTGAGCTTTGGAGCCGATGGGATTAAAATTAGGGGTGTTAGCAAAGGTAGACTCTCTAACGGGATGGCATTTTTTAGTAAAAAAATAATTTAGCGCCAGCAGTTGCGTTGGTGCACAAAAGTGACTTTTTATTGGTCTTGAAGTCAGCTACTAGTTAAGTATTAGTCGTGGCATCACTCCTAAGAAGTTAGAAAAACTTTTAATATGTTAAGTTCTCTTCTAGGCTGTCCCTGAGTCTGTTTATCAACACACTCTAGGTCCAGCCTGATCCCTTGTCTCATTTGTATGAGTCATAATCTAATTTTAGCCTCATGAACCGCGTGTACTTCTCGTTTGCCTGTCAGGTGACTGTTATTGTAAACACCCCTGCGTGAGTCATATTCTTTTTTAGCTCGTCTGTTTACTCGGTACCCCGACATGTGACTGTTCTCCCCGCGTGAGTCATGCTTCTATTTTTAGCCTATGAAGTATGACTGTACTTTGCTGCCTGTCCATTCTGCGTCATGATGCGTCACATTGCCTAATTTGGTAATTCTCCCTATTTTTTGTTCTCTAAGGAAAGCACGTGTTTGTCAACATGTGTATGCCAGGAACTCTATTTAAGCTAGACCCCTGAAGGGTTAATTCTTCACGTGTTTGCGCTCCTCTGATCGCGTCTGCTTTCCCCGTCGTCTGCGAGTTAGCGTTTCGTTGTCATGCTTGTTGAACCTTAATAAATAATACGAACTGGAAGATCAGCTATACTTAACGACAGCAACTGCAAGGATCTGAGTCTTCTTCTTTTGGCAATCTCCGACGACTCAGCCGATCGCGGTGACGAGCCCGGAGATTCCTGGTGGCAGCACCCGCTACTTCGGAGATTGGACGTTCAGCTAAGTTGTACATCTCGCTACCAACCCCGTGTCAAGGTTGTTGAGACCCCGCCCATCTAAAAAGGAGAACTGAAAACACAACAGTCTTAAAGCTGAGAAAAGTCAACACAACCGAACCCACTTTCTTAATTGGATGCTACGTTCCACCAGAGATCTCTTGGTATTATGAAGAAGAAATATGGGAAGATATCCAAAGTCTCATTTTTTCCTTTCCTCAGAGGCTTCTAGTAGTTGGCGATTTAAATGCCCGAATTGGGACAATGCAATCGAGTCCAGCAGCCAATAAGCTCCCTAGGAAAAACCAAGACACCGAAAAAAACAGACATGGCTTACGTCTCACAGAATTGTGCTGAGACAAAATGCACAATTCTCAATGGAACTACCCGCGGAGATATCCTGGGAAATTACACTTATAGCTGCTCAAAGGGCCGAAGCACCATAGATTGTGCAATCGTTTCATCGGAGAGAATTGAAATAATTTAAGATTTTTTTTTCACCCCCAGAGTTTCTTATCAAGGCACTGCCCGATTACAGTTACAATTGGCCTAAGAGATCTCAGGCCTCAGGTGAATTACCGGCTGGCCACAGAAACACTCCGCCATTATCAATTTGCCACCTAAATGGGATAGCGAGAAACAAACACGGTACATTGCTACTCTACAATCAAATCACAGTATTGAGCTCATTAATAGAATTATAGAAAGAAAAGAAATCGGACAATCATGCATAGAGATGCATCTGAGCTGACTGAATTGTTAAAAAATTCCACCATCGCACGTCAAGGAAAGAGCGTCATCCCTAACAAGTTTTAGATGAATTAAGACATAACACATTAAGATCCCTGTCCCAAATCTCTTAAATATGCGGCAAGGAAGAAAAGGCGCAAACCGGCAGAGAGAGCTGTAGTTACAGAATATAACTCTGTGACGCTGCTTTTCCATCTGACAGCGTATTTTGCTGTTGTTGTTGTACAGAATATGAAGCTTTAGCAAAGAAGTACAAGGAGCATTTAAGAAAACTTAAGCTAAATGACATAAATAGCTGCATTGAGAAAATGTCTAGCTGTAAATCCTCATGAGAATTCTGGTGCGGGCTAAAAAGAGCTGAGGAACTCCTGAATCCCAACAAGCGAATTCACACAACACAAGCTCCTGTTGTGGAAATCGAGGCAAACCTGAAGAGAGTCTTTAACTTTCACCTTCAGTGTGGTAGTGATCAACACAGGGAGCTGGAGCTAACAGAAAATGACAGCCATGTAAACAGTAATGACACAGTAATGGTTAGCTCTGAAGATCTTGACAGAGCAGTAAGAAGACTCAAGAAAAACAAAGCAGCAGGAGTCGATGGCATCACAAATGAGCATATTATGTACGGTCTGACAGTTATCAAACCTGTTTTGCTTAAACTCTTTAACGGAATTTTAAGACAAGGATACACACCCAAACAATGGTCCGAGGCTTTAGTTACGCTCATTTATGAAAAAGGATCACGGAACGATCCAAAAAACTATAGACCCATAAGTGTGCTACCAGCCATAGCGCGTTTATTTTCCTCGATTTTGTGTCCGAAGTTTAAAGCATCGTTAGGGGTTGTAGCCTAGTGGGGTTGTAGCCTAGTGGTTAGAGCGTCGGACTCACGACTTGAAGGTCGGGGGTTCGATTCCCGACTCCACTGGTACAATTTGTGTCCTTTAGCAAGACACTTAACTCTGCATTGCTTCAGTTCACCCAGCTGTTAAATGGGTACCAGCATCAGCTGGGGTAATTGAAGGTGGGTGTGGCGTCCCCCCAGTCCATGGACTGAACAGCTGTACGCAGTCTTCAGAAGCGCCGCGCAATGGCTGCGGCTGCGCTGTTGGCTGCACATCTGGCCCGATTGGGACAGGTGTAATCAATTATAAATTTAAATTATTATTAAAGCATACATTAGTACTCTTGGCCTCCTGTCAACCAATCAAATCGGAAACAGAAAGGGATACCGAACTTCAGATCACATTGCTACCTTACTTACTCTCATTAACAGCAAAAAGCGAAGAAAGAGACCTTTTCATTTATTTTTCTTTGACCTTAGTAGTGCATTCGACATGGTACACCATTCTACTCTGTTCCAGCAGCTAAAAACGCTCAGAGTAAATCCAGAAATAGTGAAGATTGTTCAGAGCATGTATTCGGAAGCTAAATTTCGGGTTAAAATAGCACCAGGTGAAGCTACTGAGGCGCACACGATTACAAACGGAGTTAGACAGGGTTGCCCGCTTTCGCCACTACTTTTCTCATTGTATATAGACCCGCTAAGCAAAGTTTTAAATAAGTCATTCACAAGCCGCACCTTCATTAATAGTGAACAAATAAATAATCTTCTATACTGTGACGATTTGGTAATATTCTCTTAAGACTTGACACAGACAGATGGGACTCGACAAGGTATCAGAGTTCTGTCAAACCCAAAAGTAGGAAATAAATCTACAAAAAACTAAGCTTTTTAGTTGCAATACAAACTCTAAACCCACCAATAAAGTTTTTCTTCGGGGTCAATTGGTAGACTCAGTTCAGGATTGGAAGTACCTAGGCTTCCATCTTAACACCAAAGGAACTGTGGAAACACATGTGATTGAGATAAGTAAAAAATGCGGGTACCCAATCTCTATTTTGAGATAATTAGCGAGCTTTGGGGCTGTTAAGTACAAGCAACTGGTGCTCTATTGCACAGCTATGATAGAAAGCATAGTTCTCTACGCGTCAGAAGCCTGGGGTGCCTTCACTTCCTGGAATCTGGGACCCTGGGATCGTACCCTTGTGGAGAGAATTTTAGAAGTTGCAAAGCCATACTACAAGTTAGGAAAAACAGATAACAATGGCGCACGATCAGAATTAGGCAGATTACCGCTCTTATACAATATAAAAAAGAAGCATACAGTACTGGGCTTCACTAACAAAACGCCCAGAAGCAATCATCACTAAATTAATCAACGATCCAACATATGCCGATGTTGGGCTAGCGGCCAAATCTAACAGTGAAACAATGCAGGACTATAAAAGGATGAGCATCGCAAAGGCTATAAAATGCACAAAGTTAGTTTTGAAGCTCAGTTTTCGAGACATTGGAGGCAGAAGGTGGAGAAATCAGTCAAGTTAAATCATTTTCTTTATCAATTTAAGAGAAGTAGCGACCCAGAAAAATACTTAAAAGTCACAACAAACCGCAAACAGCAAAATTTAACTAAAAAACCCGAGCTGTTAGTAACTAGCTGGAACATAGATGGTTTGACTTTCAGTGGCGAGTGCAAACTACAATCGCCAAGCTTCCATGAACATATTCAAAATAGAGACGTAATATTCCTATGTGAAACACACTCCCGACTAGAAACATTGGAAGCCAACTTAACGATGGATTTCACTAGCTTTGGTGCGGACGGGTTAAAAATTAGCGGCATAAACCGAGGCAGGCTTTCCAATGGGATGGCATTTCACGTAAGAAAATCCCTGGCTCCCACTGCATCTTTGGTACACAAAAGTGACTTTGTATTGGTTTTAAAAATAAAGACAACAACTGGAGCAATGCCTTTGTTCATTTTAGGCTGCTATGTGCCCCCTGAAAGTTCAAAATACTATAAGGAAGAAATTTGGGATGATTTAAAAAATCTCATTCACAGCTACTCCACAGAAGGCATTCTAGTAACAGTAGGCGATTTCAATGCTCGAACCGGGACAATGCAGTCAAATAGTGATGGGTTTGGTCATAGACAATGCCAAGACATGGAAAAAAATAAACATGGTTTAAGACTAATCGAGGTCTGTTGTGAAACAAAATCGACAGTCCTCAACGGCTCCATCCAGGGAGATTTATTGGGGAACTATACCTATAGCTGTTCACTGGGGCGTAGTACAATTGACTACGCGATTGTAAGTGGAGACAACAAAGAAATTGTTTCGGATTTTTTCGTGCACCCCCCAAAGCCACCTGTCTAAGCATTGCGCCATCACAGTCGAACTCAAGACACCTAACCTCACGGTTACACAGAAATCGGGCTTGGAAAAAGGCATAGCTTACAAAATTTCCCCCAGGTGGAATAGTGAGCAGCAGCGGAAGTACACTGAGGCACTGCAAGCGGGCCACTGCGCAGGAGTCATCCAAAAAATCCTCGACTTAGAGACCCATCAAGACACAAGCATAGACAGAATTTCAGATGATATTACAGAATTTCTGGGAAACTGTGTAGTTGCGGAAAGTAGTATTAAGCCAATCATTCCAAATAAATTTTGGGTCAATAGAGACAATACTTTAAGGTCTTTAAGTAAGTCACTGAAATACGTAGCAAGAAAAAAACATCGAAGACCAGCAGATATGGATCTAGCTAATGAATATGAAGAGTTGGCAAAGAAATATAAGCAACAGATAAAATTGCTGAGGTATAGAGGTATCAATGATAGCATTCAGAGATTGGCCTCCTCAAACTCCCCTAGAACATTTTGGGCGGGCTTAAAGAGAGCCGAAGAGCTACTATTTCCAACCAGGCACACTCAAGGAGCACAAGCTCCAATTGTTGACATAGAAAGCAACCTTGTAAATGTCTTTAATGCGCATCCCCCTATAAGAACGCGAGTTGACAATAGGACGGAGGCGGTAGTAAATAGCACCCCAGAAGTCATTACTTGTGAAGAATTAGACAAAGCTGTTAAAAAGCTGAAAAAAGAAAGGCAGCAGGTATAGATGGGATAACCAACGAGCATATTTTGTATGGGTACAGTGTACTAAAACCTTTTTTATTGAAACTATTCAACACTATTTTAAGTCGTGGTTACACTCCTAGACAGTGGTCCATAGCCCTAGTAACCCCAATTTTTAAAAAGGGTTCCCGAAGTGATCCTAAAAATTACAGGCCCATCAGTGTTCTACCAGTGATGGCTCGTCTATTTTCTTCTATTATTTATGAAAAGCTCGAGAAGTCTATTAGAATGACAAACTTACTATCTGCTAGTCAAATAGGCAATAGGAAAGGCTACCGAACTTCCGACCACATCGCTACCCTACTTACCCTTAAACAAGAAAAGAAACGAAAAAAGAAACCCCTGCACTTAGTTTTCTTCGATTTAAAAAGTGCCTTCGACATGGTGCATCACCATACGCTATTTAGGCGGCTCAAGGAGCTTAATGTCGGGACTGAAATAGTAAATGTTTTAAGGAGCATGTACTCAAGCGCGAAGTTTTGCATTAAAGTAGCTGAAGGTACTTCCACCAAGGAGCATGCGATAACAAATGGGGTTAGACAAGGTTGTCCCCTCTCCCCACTTCTATTCGCACTATACATTGACCCGTTGAGTAAAATTCTTAGCAATTCCTTCGACAGCAAGACATATGTAATGAATGAAGAAACCAACAACCTACTTTTTTGTGACGATTTAGTCATATTTGGAGAAGACCTAGGTGAGCTACAGAAGGGGCTCGATAAAGTGGCTGAGTTCTGTCACAATAACATGTTAGAGATAAATATACAGAAAACAAAGCTCCTAAGTTGTAATACTCACACAAAAGCTACTGGTAGGTTGATCCTCCATGGGAAGCTTGTAGAATCGGTTCAAGAGTGGAAATATCTGGGCTTCCACCTGAACGCAAAAGGAACTGCTGATACACACATTATAGAAACGTGTAAAAAATGCGGATACCCAATCGCTCTATTGAGGAAGTTAGCGGGTTTTAGGGCAGTAAGTTACAAACAACTGAAATTGTTTTGTGCAGCTATGATAAAAAGCATAATTCTATATGCGTCTGAAGCCTGGGGGGCCTTCGTTACATGGAACTTAGGACCTTGGGATCGAACTTTAGTAGAAAGAATAAACTTTAGGATTTGTAAAGCCCTACTACAAGTACATAGCAACACAGATAATAATGGAGCGCGCTCAGAACTCGGCAGATTGCCACTCCTGTACAACATCCAAAAAATAACCATTTCATACTGGTCTTCTCTGGCGAAGCGTCCAGATTCCATAATTTCGAGATTAGTCAGCGATCCCGCATACAAAGATGTAGGGATAAAATTAAAAATGAATAGTGATGTTTTGCGAAACACCAACACGGGAGCTAGCATTAGGAAAAATTTCAAAACGCACAAAGAAAACTTCGAGACTCAATTTATGACGCACTGGAAACAAAAAACTCAAAACTCTGCCAAGTTAGGGCACTTCTATTATACTTTTAAATGCTTTAACACTCCTGAGAGATATTTGGAATTCTTAGACCCGGAGTCAAGGAAGCTTTTTTCAACTTTTAGACTAGGAAACCATAGGTTAGCCTGTGAAACCATGAGATCAGTGAGACCAAAAGCTCCGTACGAAAACAGAATTTGCCCAAAGTGCCACTGCGAAGTAGAGAATGAGATACACTTTATTCTTAAATGCACCTGGGAGGAATATCAATTAACGCGAAAAGCGTTCATTGAAAATGTTGCTAAAATATACAGAACTTTAGCCTTCTGACAGATGAAGATAAAGTATTCTATCTGATGACACAGGAAGACAAAAATCTAACGAAGGAGCTAGTAGAATTCATTACAGAGATGAGTAAAATTAGAAATATATAGCTAATACTACTGCTCTGAATACCTACTGAAGTATTGCGTTGTCGATTTTAACAATCCAAAATATTAATCGTTCTTATCAGTCCACCCAAAAAGAATCGCTCTGTATTATTGTATTGCTTATTCATTTTTTGTCGTTAGTTTGTTTTTGTCATACAAATAAAAATTTATAAAAAAATCAGCACCTTTTTGCGTGCGCTAATAATAATAATAATAATAATAACTATTACGAATAATTGAAATTCCAATTTTACAGAAAATCAGAGCTGCCGCACTCACCGATGCCTGCAGTGGCTGGCTGGTGTCGGAGCTGCAGGTGTCAGCAAGCCGTCAGTCACGGATGCGGTGCCGCACTGCCTGTGAATGGCAAGATGTTGAAGGCAAAAATATTTTCCTGTTGCTTTGAGAGATCGCTCACAGAAATATGCGAGACAAAACGGAACCGATTCTGCCCAACGCTCAGCGAGAGCCCAGCGCGCACATTCAATGATGCTTTTTACTTATCGGCGTTGGCTAACTAATTGCCGATTCCGACACAGAGAGGCCGTATTTTGTGTCTTTGTTTTATGATTATAAGGATTCTAATTTTCACAATACAAGCAAAATGCGCAAAGAAGACAGTGCGAAGCTGCTCCATAGCAACGCCTTCACCCAGCTTTGGCGCCTGACGAGTTCGCAAGGGGCCTTGGAAACTGAGCTCACAGATAAATTTAGAGCTGTGCCTCGGTGGCCTGACTTTCTCAGTCCCTGCCTCCCTTCCCAACCCATACTCCCTGCCTCCCTTCTCAAACCAAACTCCTTGCCTCCCTTCCCAACCCAAACTCCCTGCCCCCATTCCCAACCTAAACTCCCTGCCTCCCTTCCCAACCCACACTCCCTGCCTCCCTTCCCAACCTAAACTCCCTGCCTCCTTTCCCAACCCACACTCGTTCCCAACCTAAACTCCCTTCCTCCCTTCCCAACCACACTCCCTGCCTCCCTTCCCAATCCACACACCCTGCCTCCCTTCCCAACCCACACTCCCTGCCTCCCTTCCCAACCCACACCCCCTGCCTCCCTTCCCAACCCACACTCCCTGCCTTCCTTCCCAACCCACACTCCCTGCCTCCCTTCCCAACCCATACTCCATGCCTCCCTTCCCAACCCACACTCCCTTCCTCCCTTCCCAATCACACTCCCTGCCTTCCTTCCCAACCCAGTAGAATGCAAGACGGGGCTTCTAGGACAGAACTTTTCACGTCCATCATAATCTACATTCTTTAAATTTATTATGCCCGCACAGTTGGAAAAAATAGGGGGGTCAACTTTCATGGAAAAACATCCATCATAATCTAGATTCTTTTAACTTATTATACCTACATAAATAATGAAAATTAGGGGTTGACTTTCACGGATAACCATTCAACGTAATCTAGATTCTTTAAACTTAGTTGATCCCAAAGAAATCGAAAAAAATCACCTTAAAAAATCTTTGAAAAAAATCATAATCCAATATCCATTAATTTGTTTATCCCAGCGAGTTCAATGCATCTCCCGCTTTCATCCGGAGACACTGAACCTAAGCCTCATTCTAGCAACTTAAAGACATTCAAGCATCAACACAGGGTACTCACCCCGAAAAAAAAAATTTAACATTCTCAATAAAAATGCTTCCAATCGTCTCTCCAAGTTCTTACTACAAACCGCATGAACCCAATTACAAATCTAAGTACCAATGCAAGAAGGAATGTACAGATTATATGAAAAAATTCTGGCCTAACATTGAACCAATCATCCTGAATCTTAATCAAGCGGTTAAGACTCACTGGCGTTATTTACATGGGGTAACTATTAAAGATTACGACAGCTACTATAACTTTGCAGAAATTATTAAGCAACTGTAAAGCATAGCTGCAACTCTACTGCTATTATTAGCAACTGTGAGTCATGGAAAAATTGGCCAAAAACGGAGGCCGAGGCCAACTTTTTGAAAAATAAATTCGCAAATCTGGCCTCGGTTCTGGCCTCGTTTTGTGGCCGCGTACATTCTCTCCACGCGCGCCGCTAAAAATAACTTCTATACTGGGCGAATTTCTCTACCCCTTTTTTAGCAGCACCGCTGTACTAATGACAATTCACATTCTTTCAATAATAATTGTCATTGCAAACTCTTCACCGTTAAAATCAACAGCTTCTCCGTCCTCTGTCTCAAACTGTAGCAATATTTCATTAATTTCTTTGTTACAGAGCACAACTCTTTTTACTGGATTAGGTTTTTCAACAATCATCTGTCCACCAGCAACTGAGTTAGAAATGTTGTACAAAATATTTGTTCGCTTTCCCTTGAAGACCCAGTCCAGGCTGAGATTGCTTCGGATCAAAATGTTCAAACTTTTAACAATATCCGCGATATTTTCAGCCATGAATAAACCGCGTGCTGGCTGGCGGCTCAACATAACTGCCCCCGGCGAAGGAGTTGCGGGTGGTGCTGCGGTTTCCGCCTTGTAAACTTTCTTTTCAAATCCCAACTCTCGATACCAGGTGCCATCTTTAAACTCCACCTCTGCGTCTTTATGAACTTGCATAACCACTCTCATTACAGTGAGATCATAGGACAATTTAACAGGAAATAGTTTATTCTCGGGTTTGCTAGTATCAGGAGTTTCAAAATGCCCCCTTTTGGTAAAAACGTTCTCCAGAAAGTAATTATAAGTATCCACGCTCTGTGTGCTCACAGGGAATTTAACCGGAAATTCTTTCACTTCGCCTCCAATTTGTTTCCATTTGTAATAAAACATGTTATTCTTTTCTGTCACGTTGGGGACATTTGACCAGCCAGTAAAGTCATTAAGATAAACATGGTAATTTGCCTCTGGGTCCAGACGAATGGGTTGCTCAAGTTTTTCAATAAAAGTTCCACTTGAATCTGTAAGTCGACCAGTTATTGTAATTGGGATACTTTCCTTCGAATGCGACACGATATTGTTTAGTCTTTCAGCAATCGCTTCCATTTTTTTACAAAAAAAAATATATTTTAAACCTTACTCGAAGAATTATTAATCATGTTCAGCTTAATTTTCCTCTCAAATGCATAAATGATAAAAAGGTCAACGGGTGTAGCCTCACTTCTGTCGATATTGGTCACAATATTCACCGGACTGTTGTCAGTAGGCATTTGCCTGGCCGACACGTCTGCACCGAAAATGGGGAAAAGAGTCTTGAACTGCCATGCCGTAATAACGATTCCGTTGTTTTCCTTAACAGCCAAGTCAACCAGCTCGCAGTAAAATTTGCTAATTTTGTTTGTTGCAAAATCTCCATTCTGTGGCATTGCCGGGTAAAGATTATCACTGATTTCATGCTGAATTGTTCGCACATTTCCATGTTCATAACGACTTATAGTTAATGGATCTCTCAAACTGACAATAATGTACCTTGGGTTGCTGCAAGAACCCTCCTTAATACAAATCTGTTGCCTTCTTTCATTACGTTCATCCCTGCACATGTAAGCTGTGTAAGCAACATCAATGTCTTTTTCAATAGCCTTCAAATATTCAGCTTTCAGTGCTGTCTTTGGTTCAATGATTTCCAAGTACAACTCAACTCCTGCTAGCTTGACTTCCATTCTAGTATGCTCAGCTCCTGTCCAAACACTCCTGTTGCGATCGTCCCTGGTAAGCCTAAACGTGTAACTAAAGTTGCTGGTCAGGCGATTAAAAGTATTGCAGAACCCGCTCATGAATCTCAAAGGTACAAATATATCTACATTTCTATACTGAGGATTCTTTGCGCCATCATCAGCACCCGCCAATGCATAGTTATATCTCCCCTTTCTTTTTGCAAAACCTGAATCATTTACGTCTCCTTTCTCCTCATTAGGGATGAAGCCAGCGCCGCTACCAAGTTGAATAAAATCTGGGTTTTCAATGAGACAATGAGTGTCATACACTACACCAAAGTTGGCAATTCTCTCCAGCTCTGTACTCCCGTTCGACACGCTAAACTCCTTAAACATGTAGGCCCAGAAGTTGCTGATTAGCGTGACATCAGCGTCATGCTTGTCAGTATTAGCACCAGCAGCATTTGTACCGCCTTTAGTCTTGTATTGGAATGTCATGTAAAACCCGCTCCTTAGACTGTGAACGCTGACCAGAGATGAACACCCAGTGTAAGTGAATGTTAGCGTTTGACCAGAGCCCAAATTAGTTTCATTCTGATTTTCATGACTGGGGACTCTTACTTGAGTCGCTTTGATTGTGCTGTCATCACTCAAGATAGGCTTGTTGATTTTATAGAAAACTGGCGTCAGAGGATCGTTCATTTTTTTAGTTAAAAAATTAAAATGAAAAAATGAAGCGAAAAAATTCTCATTACATCTCTGACTTGGAGAAGCTTGCAGAAGCTGAAAAACGAGTCACTGGGTTAATTAACAAAGAGCAGCAGTCCTACAATGAGTTTATCCAAGCCGCCACTGAGTTTCACAAACCAGGATACACCGAAGCAAAGAAATCCATTGAAACAGTTAAGGAAGCTGTTGATGAGATTCAAGAGAGCCAGTTTCAGAATACGCTGAATAAAATTCCATCTGGCGAAACGTCTCCTCAAGCATCTCAGCAAAAATTAAAAGTAACAGATAACTTCTTTGGGCCAGTAGAATATGAAGGCAAACTCGTCTTTGGTGTTAGTGTCTGGCGTAAAAATATTTCTACTGATCCTGTGGATTATCATCTTGAGATAACGAAAGAAAGTATTGGAGTCATCAAAGAAGGCGCGGCCGGGGTCGGAGAAAACACCTCAAAGAAGGTTGCTTTCACCCAAGTATTGCTCAACTTCATAACTAAAAATCAAGAAACTATTTCTGCGAAACAGCTAAAAAATTATAAAGAACTGGTAACTTTTGCTTTACAAAGAGACATAGACATCCTTAAAGTCCCTGATATACTCAAATTTTTACATGACAATGGGGTAAACCTAAACAGCTTTAGAAAGTATAAGCACTTTAAACAATGGTTTGACCTGCCAGATCAGCTAGAAGTCATAAATTACCTGGAACAGCAAAAGCAACTCACTCAGCAACAAGAGACCCCTCAACAGCAACAAACCCCTCAGCAGCAACAAGAGACCCCTCAGCAGCAACAAAGCCCTAAAAAATTAACAGAAGAAGATGTACTCTCTCGACTTGAGACAGCAGATCCAACTCAAGTAGCTAATTACAAAACGGCAAATCCACAAGTATGGAGGCATCTAGAGCAATTCTCACCAGATAGAATGCAGCGAATTTCAAACAGAGTTTTCACACCAAGGCAAGACATAAGAACACCAGAAACATCACCAGAGACATCACCAGAGACATCAACTACAACAGAAGATTCATTTCAATCCGGAAGCTCCACAAATACCGGGAAAACCGGCACCGGGATGCCGGAAGTCTACAAGCGGCTAGTCGTTCTCCTAGGAGCAGCAAAGACAGGTTTAAAGGATGAGAATAGAAAAGAGTTTGTTCATATTCTTGATAAAATGCTAGAAAAGAAGTACATCGATAAAAGAGCAAGAGAACTTTTACTTTCAAGGTTCAATAAAAAATAAAAAATTTTTCACATAAAAAATGCCACTAATCTTCGAAAAAGACGTCCCTAAATACTACGATGAGAATGAATTAAAGCTCATTAAAAGAGGATCTGGACTTTTTCCAGCAGGTCATTATCCAAGAAAAGAGCGATCGGGTAATGGTATTGTTGATTTGATCGCCCAGGGGGCAAAGATTTTCAAAGTCATCAGTGAGAACAAAGAAAATATTAAAAATGCTGCCGAGGCGGCGGGAAGTGTAGTCACAGCTGCGAAGAAGATCAAGGACACCATAACTGAAACCCGCGACCCCAAAACCCCTAAACAAAGCAAACCAGATGGTCAACAAAATGTTCAACCACTCGCACCAAATTCATTGGCACCAAGCGCTGATAGCATTGATCCATCTGTTTATGCTAAGATGAGAGCCGATCTTAAAAAAGGCAGCGGTTTTAAATATGACTAAGGTGCTTTCCGGGGGTACAAGACATGTGGGGGTACAAGACTAATAGCAAAAAGACACACAGGCCCCCGAAAAAGACACACAGACCCCCGAAAAAAAACACACAGGCCCCCAAAAAGACACATAAAATCCCAAAAGACACACAGGCCCACATCAATAATTGCAAAGTTAGATTGCAAAATAATTATGCAAAAATTTTTTATCGTATAAAAATGGATTTTTCAAATGATTTCAATCCTCATTGGACTCGGAACCAAATCAAATTTAATCATAACGAGGCAATTCCTAGTCATTTCAGATGTATTGTTGTTGGAGAATCAGGCTCAGGGAAGACATTTAGAATCTTCAACATGCTTCTGAGACCAGGATTTCTTGACTATGACACACTGCACATCTACTCACCCACTCTGTATCAAGATGAGTATAAGATGTTGATTGCAGGTCTACAGAACAAACTTACAAAGGAGCATATCATTCAGTGCTTTAACAACCAATCCAAGCTGCCCAGTGATCCAGAAATTGTCGCCAGAGAATATGCTAGCCATATCCCAGATAATGAAAAGTGGCACGACATTAAAGTGTTTACATATGGGGACCCGCAAATTGATCCTAAAACTAAACTTCTCCCTCAGCCTGATGAACTGGAAAAGGGAAGGAAGCACTTGATTGTCTTTGATGACTGCATGACAGGGCCCCAGAAGCAAATTGAAAACTATTTCACCAGGGGTCGTCACAACAACTGTAATGTAATCTATATTACCCAAAACTGGTTTGAGTTGCCAAATAAAACTATTCGTGGGAACTGCAATCTGATCCTCTTGTTTCCAACCATACCGCAAGACCGACTGAAGAGGTTAAGTAACGAGGTGATTGCTCCTGCCCATTTTACTAAGCCTCCATTTGATCGAAAGGACGATGGTCGAAAGGTAGCACACAAGGTATCGCAGGAAGAATTTGTTAACCTATGCTTTGAGAAGTGGAATAAACCTTATCAGTTCGTGATGATTAACAAAGAGAAAAGAACAGTAGCCTAATTCTTTTTCAAAAATAAAACAAAAAAACAAACAAAAATGTCCATAAACTTTGCTGGTGAATCTACTAGTGGCTCCACTGCACACTCGCTTGCTTTCCTTGACAGGCGCTACATTAACGTTGACGAAAAAATCCCGGAGATCGGACCAATCAAAGGCCGCTTAAAACCATTGGAACGGTCAGCACACCATCATCAAATAAACATTGAAGACTTGCGGGCAAAAATAGCAAAGCTGACCGCCATCGTTGAGACTCTAGCTCAAACTCTCAGATCGGAAATCAATGCAAAAGACATTGCTATAAGAACAGCGATTAATAAAAAGCGAGACATCCTTGATTCCTATTCACAAGCAGAGACTGATGCCTTATTTACCGCTTGGAGAACAACCATTAATCAAAATGTTGCAAAAATAAAAAAGATAGAAAGAGATGTTGCCACGCATACGCTCTATCTGGATAGAATTTATAACAAGTGGGGGAAAACTTTGAGACGAATTAGTCGCCTGGAACGACAGCACAATCTCCCTGACATTGACATTGAAGACGCCCTATTGGCTAGGCGGCGAGCTAACACTTCAGAGGAGATTGTACGAAAAGCAACATAAGTGCAGAGGGCATCGTAAAATAGAAAAATTATTTTTTTTACCTATAAAAAATGGCCGAAAATGATTCTCTGTATGACCCGCCTATGGCACCAAATATGGCACCAAATATGGCACCAAATATGGCACCTGTAACACCTAGTGCACCCCAGTATTCGAAAAGTCAACAATACCAATCAAATCAGCAATTAAACCAACCCATCGTACAAAATCTCTATCCTACAATCAATACTTTTACCTGCAACTCTCAACAGTTCCGACTTGTAGAGATTCAGAAAATGCGAAATGACATTGAAACCGCCCTTATGAAAAACTCTAAAAAACTGAAACGCTTCAACAGCCAGTGTCAAGCTTTCGAGTATATTAATATTGTTCTCGGGTCAGTGTCAATTCTAAGCGGATCTGCAGCTGCTGTTTCTACACTTCCTATTATCACCGCACCAATCGCTATTCCACTTGGAATTATTGGGGCCTCGTGTGGTCTCATTTCAGCGGTTACAGGAGCTCTAACTCGAAACAGACGCCAGAAGCTAAAGCATCTGCAGGAAATGCAAGCAAAACAGAAAAGCATCCAGTCTTCTATCACCGGGTATATTTCAAAAGCAATAGAAGACAAGTTCATTTCAGAGGACGAGTTTCAAAGCATTCAAAAACTTTATGAGCAGCTTAGTGAGCAACATGTACGTCTGAATTTGAATAGCATTGATGATATGAGCCAATTGAGAAATGATATCGAAACTGTCTTCAAAAACTATGCAATCAAACACGCTTCGAAGAAAAACTAAAAAAAAAAAAAAAAAACTGAATTCAAACATTTAAACTTAAAATGATTTCCCTGTAGCTTTTTCGAGTCTCAGTCATTGCATATAAAACAGTCATACACAGCTCTCCGCAAATATCACTGCTAAGCCCCTGCAGAATAAAGTCTGAGCGGTAGATTTTTGGAGGCGCCTTGTTGTTATTTCCGAGTGTCGACCGAGCTTCCATATATTCCCTTAGCTCATCAGGAACAGCCGTCCCATAGCTATCAAAGTAGTAGTACTTATGCTTTCTGTTTGGATCAATCACCCAGCAAACCCAGTGAGACCCTGGTTTCTCAGCAGTGTCAAAGTTCATGATGCCACACTCTTTCAGTGCGTGGGATTCAGGTAATGTATCCTTCATAAAGACGCCTCTAAAGTTTGGGATTTCTAGTTCTTTTGCCAACTGTTCCAGAAAAATATTTGTCGTCATTATTTTTTTTCATTATTTTTTTATTTAGTCTACGTTTTCAGTCTCCAGTGCCCAAATGGAAGACTTGTAACATTGTCTTGAAAGACAACCCTCTTGTTATCTGCGCCTGACAGACCTATTTTTTTCTGGGTTATTGTAAAAACATCATGGTTCTTAGACTGAATTTTTACAAACTCGTGTAAAGTTTTCTTATTATGTAACAGGGCGTCTCTGTAGGCTTCTTCATGTAGAGAGTTCTTAACTACATGCTTTGGAATTCCCTTGGACTTCTTAATTATTTTTCCTGATTCATCGCTTTCATCGCTTTCACCGCATTTTACAAAATAGGATTTTGATCTCAAACCAATAAACTCGGAGATAACATCACCTGCCTTTTCATCTTTCATTTTACCAATTACTTTTTTATTGGATGGGTCGAACACTTGATCACCTTTCAAAGTTTTAAATGATTCTATGTACTCTGACAAATCATAAAGGTCTTTTTGTTCAAGCATGTCCTGATAGATGTCCCCAGTCTGAATGTCTAGAATTAGGGAGTCAGTGTCAGTGTAAAGAAGTTTTAACCGATCCCCGTATTGTCGTTTCATGTCATAGAAGAAACTGTACATAAGACGCTTCGATTCATCAAGTACAGTGACACCTGTAAATATAGGTTTGCAAAGTGTTGCTTTTGTCTTATAGAATAGAACAGCCCCTAAGTAATCGTTGAAGACGTGAAGTTCCTTAAAAGTCGGTTTAGAAATATTTCTCTGAATGATGTCACGCTCATGAACGGTGACGAGTTTTAGATTTGTGCGGTTGCGCTCATTTTCAAGAGTCTTGCCGTATACAGAGTTGTTTGCCAGCTTGAACAGATCCTTGTCAAAGTTGTTGGTTGCTTTGGCCCTGAACTGGGTGTTCTTTTCTATGTAGGGTTTCATCCACGCTTCTTCTGTAAATTTGAGGGCCCTATGTACATTTGTGACCCTACAGCCTAAGGATATGAAGTACTGTAGCAGCTTATAATGAATTTTGTAGCGAGTCTTGTTGTGTAGGTTTTGGGTAAGTTTAGCTGTGTGTTCGTTTTCTGTTGACAGGTTCCACGAGCCATCTGGGTGCTCGATAATCTTCGGGCAGTTAATATTCTCTGGGAATGGCGCAAAGTCAGAGAAATGATCATGGAGTTCATAGGGAATTTCTACGTCAACCTCGTAAATCGCAGGTATCGAAAACGCTGGGTTTATTTGTGATACGGGGAGCCACTGGAAGTCTCTCACAGGTAAGTCTTGACTCATTGCCCAGCCATAGAGATTGTTGGCGTCTAAATAAACTATATAATTTGAGGGTTTCGTTGGGTCATATGATTCGAGATATGGATTGTTTGCCTTTCCATATCTGTTCACGCAAATTGATATGCCGCCTCTTTTCGCTGTGTCTATAAAATTGTACATGTCAATGTCGGTTAGAAGTTCAACATACCAGTCTGGGTTTTCATCCCATTTCATTTTAAGTAGAGATTCCCAGCTGGTGGCAGGTAAACTTACATAATGTGCGGGATCAAGACCATATGCTGTGTACCAGGTGTTTCTGAAGGTTTGAAACACATCGGCCAAAAGAAAAACATCAGTGTAAAGATAAATCATGTGATATTGAAAAAAGTTTTGGCAGTTGAAATGTTTGTAGACTGCTTGTGCGTGCTCATAGTCATTGTCAGAAATTCCTGAGTTTGTTAGCTGAGAGAAGAACTTTTCTTTTGGTGGAAGTTCGCCTTCAAAGACGTGCTTTTCAAAAGCGTGCGAACCGGTCACATACTCATAAGGGTAGAAGCCTTTCTTTCTCAGTAGCTTGAAAGATACGGGATCTTGGTTTGCCAGTATTTTTGCCAGGATTTTTGTATAAGTGCATTGCTCATCTGTTAGATTTTTACTTAATGCGTCTAGACTGGCTGCTAGGAACTGATAAGAATCCTTGATTTTAACCAAACCAGAAGAACCACTTAGTGAACCGGACGCCCCCACCTCTTTGATATTGAGGCATTTAAACTTTTCCTTGTTCTCAGCTATGCAGTCGAGGTGAATGCCCTCTATTTCACCTATTCTTTCAACAATTAGGTGCAGGTCGTATGAGCGAGCGTTATGAAGAAAAATGTTTAAATCGTGGATGTTATTTTTTAGCTTTAGGTTGCAGGTGTTGTGTGCGGCACCTCTGAAATTTCCTTGAATGTGCGAATGGTCTCTAACTTTCGGATTCTTTAAACTGTCTTCAAATGATTTTCTACATATGTAGCAATGGGTTGCCGATTGAAAATTGATCTCATCCTGATCGGTCATATTGATTGGCACAGGTGGGATTGCGCTAAATGTTCTACGTAACTCTAGCATTCTAAATATAAACTGTTTAACACAGTCTTCCCCAAAGAAGTGGTTATACTCTATGATATCAGAATTTCCTAGATGTCCAAGATTTCCAATGCAAACGTATGCTACTGAATTTGGGACGTGCTTTGTGGGGGCATCGGGGGTCTTTGTGGTTCTATTTTCGAGAATTGAACATTCAAAGTCGGCAAATACAATAAAGGGAAGTTTCTCCATCTTGTGATAATTTTTAAACCGTAAATACTTCTGGTTACCGAAAGGAAGAGAGCAGTTAGTTGGATGGTTCTCACATGTGAGTTCATGCTCTGTGAGTTTTGCCTCCCGAGTTTCTTTACGACCACAATAATACTTAAGACACAATCTGCAGATAGATATGGCTTCTTTGTGGCTGGTCATTTGCTTGTGAATTAGCTTGGAAAGATCTTTAATCCAAACATAATGGGCTTCGGACTGTAAGTTTCCAATTATTAGAAGATCGACATCAGTGCGCCTGGCTGCTGGGTGTCGGGTCGGGTCTTCGTCTAAAATATTCTTGCTGCTCCTAACAATTTCAACTTTCTCTTTGCTTTCATTCCACTAGAATACGGTGATTCTGATTTTATTATTAAACACTTCCTCTACTTTGGGGATTTGAGAGACTGCTAAACCTCCTTTCTCAAATAATATTCCTTTGCTGATACACTTGGTAAAATACTCGTCAAAGTACGTCTTATAATGTGAAGTTCTTTCAGGATGGGCTCGATCCTTGTCGTACAATAATGCTGACAAAACCGCCCACAAAGCGCAGCAGTTGTCATAGTTCTTCACGTTGATACAAGCCTTTTTATTGGCGAGCTTTGTTGGTAGTTCCAGGTAAGAAGAAGCTTTAAGGGGATCGAATTTGAAAATCATAGCTGAAACTTTTCGAATCCCAGTAACAACCCAACCAGAACCTCTTGATGTAAAGGCGTCAATCTTTTTACTAACTTCTTGTAGAAAAGGGTCTGGTGAATCGGTTGGACTAAAGGGTGAAGCCTTAGTGGTCATGTAATATTCAAGATGTTCGGTGGGTTTCGTAGGCATATAAAATTCCAATAAAAACGAGAGCTGAAGCTTGAAGGTTTTGCGTGTTTTCAGTGTGTGATTAATAACTGATTGAATGTCATCTCTAAAGTCATTTATGTCAGGTGTCGTTGTTGTGTTGGATGTTGTTGTGGATGTTGCTGTGTTGTGTTTGGCGGGAATGGTGTACTCTATGTAGTGGTCTGTAAAAGTTCTCTTTGCAAATTGAATGTCTTCTTGGTTCATCTCTGACTCAATTTGGTGGATTGTTCTTTCCAGGTCATCCTGTTCCTGTTTATTCTGTGGGTATTTAGGTACATTTTGCCCTGTGAGAGTTTGGTACTTGTTAACTAGGTTGCGGCTCTTCTGTTGGTGTTCAGCTGCTGGGTTTTTTACTGGGGTGTACTGATCTGATGACTGTAGTTGCTTTATTACTTCTAATTGTTTCTCATAGCTGCCTAGGTATCCTGGGTCTGTATTGAACTTTTGCTTACAAAGTTCTTGAAGATATTTGCTTTTGTCCTGAAATGAAAGATTTTGGCTTTGGGAAAAATAAGAGTTTACAGAATCTTTTGCTGGATTTGCTTTCGGCATGTTTTTTTCTATAAGTTTAAAAAAAAAAATTTTTGGGTGGTCACCCTTAGCTTTTGCTTGAACTTGTCTGGACTAATAACTTTTGATTAATTTGAGTATTACTGATCAGATCCCTGCTTTTATCTTTTCACATCCGGAGCATTGTAAATCCTGCTTTATGCAATGTCATTATAGCTTTTATGACGTCGGATTTTGAAATTTTTTCGTTTTCCCAGGGATTAGTATTAGGATTAGTTGCGAAGGTTTCCAAGGGGCAGCCTTCACCCGCCTTAATTGTGACTCCCTTTTCTCTCGCGATTTTCTGCATCTCTAACTGGTGAGCCCTGTCATTGCCCGCTTTCACAGCCGTTGCAACACCTCCAGCAACACCACCTGCTGCACTAACTGCACCCGCAATGATTGGAATCAGTGCAGCGAGAGGCAGGATTCCACCTGTCTTTTCATCTGTAATGCTGCGGGGGTTGTGGGTGTGGTTATTGCAATCTTTACAATGGATTTGCTGCTGTAACGGATCGACTTTCACTTTCATGCCCTTAATAGTTACGAAACCTGGTTGTTTAGAGTCGATGATTTTGCTAATTTTATTAACTGTTCTGGTTTCGATCATTTTTTGTACATTTTTATTTTAAATTTATTTTTTCAATTTATTTCTGTGTCACTTGGAATGACGAGAAGTTCTGCTCTGGCAAATGATCTTGTAGGGGATTTAGGATTAAAGGCTTGAGAAAGAAAGTAATACTCACCGGTTGCTGTTGTAAAGTGCCTGTCTATTTTATGTACATCTAGACTGAAATGGGGGTCAGTTGCTCTTCTCTTTGTGTCCTTTTCTAATTCTCCCGGCAGGTAAAGGAATCGAACAAACTCAGAATTTGTGAGAATTTCCATAGAATAAACTCCTGGGAGCTTTGGATAATTTTTTTGTTGTGGATTGGGAGATTTAAGCTGAACTTTGTCTTGTTTAATTGCAATTGAAGGTTTTAGGCCTGTCATGCGAGAAACTTCATTGTCAAGCTGACTGATTACTACTGGGAGTTGGTCTTTCCATTTGGTGTAGTATTGTCCGCTCTTCAGTTTGAGCTCCTCTGCTGTCTGCTTAGTAAAAAGTCGCTTGGCTAAAGTTAGATTAAATCTTTCGACGAAGGCTTGATCTCTGTGAAGCTCGGTTCTACCGTAACGAATTTTTTTATTATTTTTTTGCATTAGAGTTTTAACTCGACCCATGAATTCTTTACCCGGATCGGTCATCAATGTTTCTGGGAAGGTTAAAGGTGAATTTTTATAAATATCTTGAAAGGCAGTTGCTACAACTTCTGACTTCTTTGTTTTCAGCGGTCTTGCTTCTTTATAACGCGAAGCTACATCAATAACTGTAAGAGCGTACTTATACCCAGAATCGTTTGGGAGAAACAGAAGATCAGCTTGGTGCGCCTCGTTAGGCTTATAGATGTTGAAGTGGGGTCTTGTAAATTTAACAGGTGGGAAATAGACTTGATAAACAGCCTGTTTAGACAGCCATTTTTCTACTATTTGTTTTGGTTCTTTACTAAGTTCTGTTAATTTGGAGACGGCATTATTTCCGATAAAATAACCGCTGTCACGGTAATAGATTGCTTGTAATTTGTTCTCAGTCATTATTTTTTTTTTTATTTTATTTTAAATAAAAATGCCAGACATTCACGGAATAATCGAAAAGCTTCCGAAGCCAAGCCAAGGTTGGACAATCCCTGGATATAAGTATTGCGGACCTTTGAACCCTCTTGAAATACAATTAGATTCTAACAATGTGCCTAATCCAGGTCATGAGCCTGTAGATGAACTTGACGAGGTGTGTATGGAACACGATATAAAGTATCGCGACTTCCCAAATGAAAAACACCGATGGGATAAAGAGATGCTTAAAAGGCTAGACAATATGGGAGCATCGAGCGGGTTTAGAGAAAGTATTGCGCGTAAGTTAGTTAAAGGAATCATTTTTGGAAAGACTAAGCTAGGGCTGGGGGTTGGCGGCTGCTTGGGTAGTGAGTCCGCTGGTTTCGTATTGCACGCGCCAAATAAGGAAATGGGAAGACTCCTAAAAGAAATCGGAATACAGAAGGCTATGCAATAGTAACGCATGCTTTAATGATTAAACAGGTTAGCCAAAAAATTCCAACGGCGTTGGAATCAAATGACCTTCTTATGTCATTCTGGTCTTCTGATTTATTATGTTCACAGTGGCGACTCAAAAAATTCCAACGGCGTTGGAAAAAAAGGTCCTAACGTTTTCTAGCAGTAAAAATATACTACCGTAGCAGCGGGAGTTAAATCATTTATACAGGCGTAGAATAATTTGATAGCAAAAATTCTTAGAATGAATGAAGTTTATTGAAGATTCGTCCAAAACGTTTCGTCGTGAGAGCAAATTTCCGGCAGTAGAGGCAAAATTGACTGCATTTTCCTTAAAGGCAGAGAGAGTTGCTGGATTGTAGGAAATCTCTCAGCCAAGGTCGCCAGTTTCATGTAAAAGTATGCCTTTGACTTCTTCATCATTATCACCCTTTCGTTCGTCGCCAACCAGTTCAGAAACAACTTTCTTTTTTCCCTTATATTTCTCTCGAACAGTATTGACGACTTGGCCGGCCAGAACAGCAAAGTAGATTATATTTTTGTGGTTTTGGTCGATGCGTCGGTTGATTTCGGCAAGATGGTCACGAGCAGTCTTGAGTGACTCTCTTTTCGTGTATGTACACCCATAGATTTCAGTTGAGTGTACAAGAGAGCCTTTAATAACTTTGGCCTTTAACTCGTCCTTGAGTTGATTTACCAGCTCTTTTTTCTTTTCAGCTTTGATTTTCTGCTTCTCTTCCTCCGTTAAATCTTCCTCCTCATCATCCTCAGTCTCGTCCTCAAAAGCCGCTTTGAGTTTTAAAACGATATTGTCTTTTTTCTCCTTCCATTGCTCTTTTTTCTTGGTTGGTAGATCGTTGAACATGTCGTTAAAAAGCTTTAGTGCCTCATCTAGTGTTTCCTTTTGTTGCGTCTTTTGCGTCTGTTGCGTCTCGTCGAAAAGCTCTAGCTCTTCTTGTGACGAAATAGTTAGAGTTGAAGTTGCCGAAAGATCTGCGAGCTCATCCGAGATTCCAGTACGCGCTGCCATTGTCAAGTGTTTTGATAAAGTTGAGTTTAAACTTTGCTGAATACGAGCGAAGCTAGCTGTTCTTTGGTATGTGACGGAAGGGAGGATCAATAAATACACCGTGGAAATACACCATGGAAACTCAGTGTACACTGTGTGTGAAAGATGTGTGGACTACGTAGACTATACGCCCGAGCTTGTGGGAAAGAAAAGTAGCTATTCGGATAGACAGGGAGAGAAGCTCACTGCTCTTCCCCTAAAGCCTGAGTCAGCAATCTCGGCTCACATTGCTCGCCCTTTTCTTCCCTTTGGTCGTTTCTCTAAGTAAGGAATTGGGAAGACTGCTAAAAAAGGGGTAGAGAAATTCGCCCAGTATAGAAGTTATTTTTAGCGGCGCGCGTGGAGAGAATGTACGCGGCCACAAAACGAGGCCAGAACCGAGGCCAGATTTGCGAATTTATTTTTCAAAAAGTTGGCCTCGGCCTCCGTTTTTGGCCAATTTTTCCATGACTCACAGTTGCTAATAATAGCAGTAGAGTTGCAGCTATGCTTTACAGTTGCTTAATAATTTCTGCAAAGTTATAGTAGCTGTCGCAATCTTTAATAGTTACCCCATGTAAATAATGCCAGTGAGTCTTAACCGCTTGATTAAGATTCAGGATGATTGGTTCAATGTTAGGCCAGAATTTTTTCATATAATCTGTACATTCCTTCTTGCATTGGTACTTAGATTTGTAATTGGGTTCATGCGGTTTGTAGTAAGAACTTGGAGAGACGATTGGAAGCATTTTTATTGAGAATGTAAAATTTTTTTTCGGGGTGAGTACCCTGAGTTGTTGCTTGAATGTCTTTAAGTTGCTAGAATGAGGCTTAGGTTCAGTGTCTCCGGATGAAAGCAGGAGGTGCATTGAACTCGCTAGGATGTAAAAAGAAATGGATTATGGATCATGATTTTTTTTTTCAAAGATTTTTAAGGTGACTTTTTTTCGATTTCTTTGGGATTAACTAAGTTTAAAGAATCTAGATTACGTTGAATGGTTATCCGTGAAAGTCAACCCCTAATTTTCATTATTTATGTAGGTATAATAAGTTAAAAGAATCTAGATTATGATGGATGTTTTTCCATGAAAGTTGACCCCCCTATTTTTTCCAACTGTGCGGGCATAATAAATTTAAAGAATGTAGATTATGATGGACGTGAAAAGTTCTGTCCTAGAAGCCCCGTCTTGCATTCTACTCAACCCACACTCCCTGCCTCCCTTCCCAACCTAAACTCCCTTCCTCCCTGCCCAACCCACACTCCCTGCCTCCCTTCCCAACCCAAACTCCCTGCCGCTCTTCCCAACCACACTCCCTGCCTCTCTTCCCAACCACACTCCCTGCCTCCCTTCCCAACCCACACTCCTTGCCTCCCTTCCCAACCCACACTCCCTTCCTCCCTTCCCAACCCAAACTCCCTGCCTCCCTTCCCAACCCAAACTAGTAGGCAATTCTAAAACAGAGAGGCTGCAGTTTGTCTTTCTTTTCAGATTATAAGGATTTCAATTTTCATTGATACAGGAAAAATAAAGATGCCAACTTTTGTTACACGCTACTAACAGCATAAATATACGAAAACTAAGCAAAATATTCACCAAATAAAAAAACACTGGCAAAACCACCCAGTAAAAGTACATCCAGCCGTGGCTAGGCGAGTTCATGCCTGCATCAAACATTGAAAAACAGCCAGCGGACCCAGCAGCCGGAGGGCAGGAGGGGTTGGCGCCAGCTATGTGCAACGTGCGGGCACTCAAACTAGCGCTCCGATTCTCCGGCATTCATTCGGAATGGTATGAAAGCTCGGCGAAATTTAGGGGGTTTGAGGGACGGTACAATGGCGAGCAGCTTTGAATTCTGTAGGCAATAATTGCTTCTCTGCCCCATCTGCTGCAGCCTCAAACTTGCGTGGCTACAAATACGCTCGTAACAGTGCAAATGCTGTGCTACAAACGGGTTGTCTGTGATTGTTGTATCCTGAGCAAAGTAGATGCGTTTTTCTTAGGAGAGCCTATTATGAGAAAAGCAATGATGACATTTAGACGCGTCTAAATTTAGAGCTTGGCTTAGTCAGTCTGTGGCTTGAAGAATCCCGAGACAAACATCCTTTGAATAGAAACAATAGCTTTTTTGAAGCAATAGTTTAGGTCAGCAATAGGGAAAACAGAGACACGTGGCATCGGCACCAAATCTAGCCAACTTTTTTCGTGTTCAGCATTGAAAGTGTATCGAATCCCAGTAGTCTGCTTCTGAAACTCTGCTATAACTGAGAAATGAATGTCCAAGTGCTAGGCCAATTCTGTCAGTCATACTTTGAAAATCAGTTGCAATTATTTGACCCTTTAGTGACACAATAAGAGAGTCGGTATACACGGAAAATATTAGCTATTAAACTAGATTGGAGATTTAAGTTTGATTCATTTAATCCCAAATAAATCTATCTGTAATGCAGCAGTCAATTATTAAGAGAAAAATTAATCTAAAATTCAAGACAGACTGATGCTTAGAGCCCTTAAAACTCTAATGTTGAGGAACATGATGTATTGGTCTCGAATGGATAATGCGATAATGTTATATCTACCCGAGCTCCTAAGGCATTCATAAGCGCCGCACTCACCGATGCCTGCTGTGACTTAGCTGGTGTCGGAGCCGCAGGTGTCAGCAAACCAGTCGAGTCACGGATGCGGTGCCGGCTTACCGAAACTGCCTGCTCTGCCGCACAGCCTGTGAATGGCAAGGTTTCGAAAAGGAAAAATATCTTTCTGTTGTTTGGCCAGATCGTACACAAAGATTTGCAAGACAGTATGCCAAACAAAGTACAGCATATAGATTCAATGGCCTAGCAAGGATTTCGAATTGGCCAAAAAATGGTCCCGCTGTCGGAATACAAGAGTGTCTTGACTCCTGGCTAGAGGGGCGCCAAAAGTAGCTAGTCGAGGGGGCGCTTTGCCCCACTGCCAGACGATTGCCCTGGCTCCGCCCCTGTACATGTTCAGCATCAAATTAACTTTGACTGAGGACACTCTGTTGATAAATAAATACTCAACGGTAACAAATTGGAAGGATTAATCAATTCATACAATTTGATGGATGATTGATAAAGACTGTCTGCTTTCTAACAATGATGAAACGATGATTTCTCGAGTACTTACCAACTTACTGACTCTTTTGCCAGCTTCCGCTCTGTGTTGTGCTATTTCAGTCGAAAGTGTCTCCAATAAGAGTCCCTTTCTAATTTAATGAGTTATGCTGGCAGCATTCAAAACGGAGCAAGTGGGCCCTCTGGCAACTGAAACTCGCCTTATTTATTTATTTACAGCGGCGCGCACTTCCAGCCCCACTCCGCCCGAAGGCACGTGGTCTCCTCTAAAACGTGAAATTTTGCACTTTCGCACTAGAGTAAACCCTTTTGGGGGTGACGCTGAAAACCCCCAGCCACCACCATCTTCGCATTGAAGAGGCAGAGACTTCTAAGACCGTTTGGGTCACGTCAGAAGCAGGGTTGCTGCCGGCCAGGAGGCAGGACAGAGGGAGGGCTGGCTGCTTAGCAACAGCAGAAAGAGGGTCAGAGCGAGGCTCATTACGGCCAGCCATCTGTCGGTGAGCACCCCACTACCAGTGTGACGCTGTGCTGGCCCCTCTCAAAAGCGCTCAGCCAATCCGAACTTCGTCCAAAGCAGACTGAGTGTTAAACTCAATAGCAGACTGTCTGGCCCAGGGGAAACAATGGAGAAAAAGGCAGAGAGCCGCTCATTAGGAATGAGAAAAAATTAGCTAAGTGCACAATCGCTACTGGAATTCTCAGTTTGCAACTCAAAAACACATAAGATATCAGATGAATGTCGACATCAAAATTGTTTTTCTCTAATGCATGCATGAAATCAAAACAGTGGAGTGGGATCACAAATAAAGATTGGAGGATGACTGAGATTCCTGCAGACTTAAGGCGATAAAAAAATGTTTTTAAGCACGTTTTTAAGAATAGATTATATCGATTGATGTCGCATCCAATAACCAAGGATCACTCTTAATAATAATACCACTTTTTAGATGTATTTGCCGAAAAAAATTTGGCATGGTTGTTGCCAAAAGCAATTTCATTAAATCCAGTTACGCTGGTTTTAAATTCCTATTAAAATTCGGGTCCCTAAACATAATTCACAAGCGCTTGTTGCATTGTCGCAAGCCCTGAACCCTCCAGAATAATTAGAAGGACCACCACAGCACCCGGAAGACCCAAAACCTGCGACGTAATCGACAGCAATTGACACGACACGGCAGCTAGCTCGTAATTCAAAGTTAATAATTGGCTCATAATCCTCTAGAATGCACACAGCCACCTCTTGACATATTTCCTTGTAAATCTCAGTTCTAGGATTATTTCCTTTGTTCGGTTCGAAGTAACAGGACTTTTAAAATCCTACAGGGTAATTTATTATCTGATTGCAGCATTTTAATAACTCATTAGTAAGTTGATTATTAGGGTATAATTAGCTCAATGTTGATTGCATGCCTGATTATTTTTTTAATCTTTTAATCTACGCTCGTATATGGGTATAAAGGTTGACACTAAGCTGTAAAAAACTGCAATTGTCAATTTTCAATTGACCTTCATGCGTACTGTGATGTATGCAGGCTTGAGTCAGAAAGATATAGAATGTGGACGAGAGCTCAAGCAGTCAGATACACAAATTTAACAATGCCTCGCGAAAAGGACTCTCGAGATGAGCTGGCAACAGACCTAGGATAGGAGAAAAACACAAGAGAGACGTGGTGCGAGCCGCGGAGGGTAGCCAAGGAAATTTTAATTTTGCTTTTTAAGGTACCCCACAAAGTTTTAAGTCTGTGAAAATGTGGAGTTTAAGACTATTTCGAACCAATCAGTACGCTATGGGGCACCCAAGACAAGTATATGACCACTGACGCTTATGTCTCGCGCTTACATTTGTAAGTCGTGTAACGTAGTGCAATTTAAAAGAGTAACTGTTTCTTAGAAATATTGTGCTCATTATAACATAATCTTGCCCAATAATGCTTTAACTGCATGGTACAAGTGGCAGATTTATCAAATAATGCAAATGTTTTTAATGCAAATATAATATTTATCTTATATTTTTAACTTTAGGATAAATCAAGTTTAGTTCGTCAGATTGAAAATCAACCAGCACTTGCATTAGGGCTGCTAGGTAGATCAATACAATAAGATAATAGTTTTAACGCCTTTCGTTACAGATAATTTTTTCACGGTGTTGCAAAAAGGGATTTATAAAATTAGTTAAACTCAGAGATCAATATCGAAATTATTTTAGCTTATCAAGCCACTTTGCTGACGCTGAGGTCATGAACTGCTCCCGACGTGTTCGGGATGGCTTGGTAGATCACAATGGCTCCGATCACCAGGAGAATCTGCTCGGAATTGGATTAAGATTATGATCTGCAACTGATGGACTGATAGACTGATAATCACCAATCCTAGGGACAATCTCTTAAATCCTAGCATTCTAACCAATCTTGAAAATTCGAAAAATAGACTCTACACCCAACTTAATCCCATTGACTTACTGAAAAATGACCAAATGACCCACCCTAACAATCTAATCATCTATCAAACTACTGCATAAACAAGCATATCATTAGCAAACACCAAATCAATCCAAACCTGCAGAGCCAAAACGCCGGCCAACGAGGGAAACAGAAAATTCAGAAAATATTTGTCGATATAGTCGCGAAACAGAGCGTCGTAGCAGCCGCGCTTGTAGTTGCTGTCAGTGTTGTTGTACGGACAGAGCGGGTTGACAGGCCGCATAGCAGCAAGATCGAATTGGCAGCAGGACACCGGGTAGGTCAGGTCTGAAATTCATTTTTTTGTGTTGCAGCTGCATGGTAGCTTTCGAAACTCGAACGCCCGCTAACCCAAAGCTTCACAAGTTTGAAAATTCACAAGCTCGAAACTTCGCAAACTCAAAACTTTACAAGCTCGAAACCTCGCAAGCTAGAAACTCACTAACTCGAAACCTCACACACTCGAAACTTCACAAACTCGAAGCCTCGCAAGCCCGAAACTTCACAAACTCGAAGCCTCGCAAGCTCGAAACTTCACAAACTCGAAGCCTCGCAAGCTCGAAACTTCACAAACACGAAACCTTACAAATTAGAAGCCTAGCAAGCTCGAAACTTCACAAACACGAAACCTTACAAATTAGAAGCCTAGCATGCTCGAAACTTCAAAGGCTGAAAACTTGAATACCTTGAAACTTTACGATCCCGAAACGTAACTAAATGACTAAAAAAACTTGCTAAAAAATTGCCCCTGAAGTGATTAAAGCAGATAGACTTGTCAAAGCTTGTGAATATTTTCCGGCTCAGCTACTGAAGCTAGATATACTACTTGTAGTGGTACGTGTATGCACCCCACACTTTCGAGCTAGAGCTTGATACACTACTCGTTAGTAGTATATCGAGCGAATACTCACTAAAAGTGAAGTTTCTGCCACCTTGGTTCAAATATAATTGCCTATCCCAGTGGTTATTCAGGATGTTGTAATCAGTTCCGTTGTTAGCACCGCAGCAGCTGAGCAGCATCTGCATCAGGTCCATCAGCAGGCTCTCAAAGTGGTTGTTTTTGAAGCCTTTGTAACGAGACACGCTGCCCTCCATTGCTGTCTTGGCTGAGGACTTCATCTGTGAATGGTTTGTTAAAGCTTAATTAAAGTTATCTCCTGCTTATCAGTTTTTTTTAATAGAGTTTTGTCACTTTAGGCTGTAAAACTTTTTCACTAGAGTGGTCACTGCCTGTTAGCGTCTGTTGAATCCAAACCTACCTGACAGTTTATCAGCCGTATCTAGACAAGCACAGGGCAGTCACAGCAAAGTGACTAAACGAGATTAGAAGCACTTTATACTCGTCATTCTGGCGAAACCTGAGGGCCCGCCTATTTGAGTCATTTTTTAATCTTTGAATGCTTCCTTCTCTTCGATTTTATATCCGCAAGGCTGAATTGACAAAATTAACTTACTATGTTGGAGTCGGCGTACCAGATAATGATCACAATGAGCTGGCCAAGGCAGATTAGGCCGACCAGGACTGCGTACTGAAATTGCACGTTTGCGGTTTTGTTAATATGAAATTATCGACTCAAACAATGGAATTTTATTTTGCAAAATTAAAATAGCTCGTAAATGTTTTCAATGCACACATATGTACATTCACGCCTCTGGCCTACGCGATAAAAACTCCCGGACACGACGATTTTCATGTTTCAGTTATTTAGTCATTTTGCGTTCCAAGTCCCACCCCATTCTTGTTTGTCCTCGGACCTTTCCCGACCCACTGTTTATCCACCGCTTTTTATTCAAACCTTTCATCACTCGCATTAGATTAGGCCCACTTGAGTTAGCGATCTTCCCCCCTCTTTTTGATTGACAGAAAGCCAAGATAATTTATTGATTTTCTTAAGTGACCAAACAGTTTAACCGTAGCTCTGACCGCTGATTGGCTGTGATGTACTAGTCTGCGTGAAAGTTATTCTTTAGTCTCTTTAGCCCCTTTCCAGGGGTCAGAACACGAACCCGGGTCTTTGAGGGCCCAGAGGACCGGATCCTTGAGCCCCATCATCACATAAAAAGCAAAAGATTCACTCACAACAAGGAGACAGGCTCGTTTTCTGCAGCTGCCACCGATGCAACCGGTGCAGCACAGGACCACCAGGACCAGCCCGATCACAATCAGAGCGATGCCAGCCGAACTGGTCAAGGATGTCAGGTTCTGCAGGATTTCACTGACGTTGATGTCCTGATTGATCAACTTTTTTAGCAGATCAGAGATGTAGTCCAAAATTGGCTTCAGAATTCCCAGGGATTCAAGCCACTTGAAACCGGCCGTAATCAAAATGCCCAGGAGCAGCAGAAACAGGCCGTGGAGCTGAAATTGCAGGGAATTGAAGGAAATAAAATTATATACACCCTGTCCCTTAGCTCCGCCCTTAACAATCACAATTCCCAAATCCCACAGCAATTCAGGAAAGTCTTACAATGCCAAGGATGTTGGCAATCACCAGGAAGACAGTGCATAGACAGCTGCAGACTCCAGACATTGTGGCTGATTTATTGGCTTGACTCAGTGACTTAGTAAGTTACTAGGCAGAGTAGTGACTTAACTCTATAAATTAACTAAGCATTTCATATTTATTAGGCAATGCACGAAAGATAACAAAGCTGCTACTATGGTAACAGTTTTGGAGCTTGTCAATAATTTGTAGCTCTAATCGACAGTGACAAAAAATCTTATTCTGTCAGGTGAGTGACTACGACTTCGAGTTTTTATCTTATCGGGCATTCTGTGCGCAATAGATTTGCGTGCAGCTCAACTATGCAAGCGGGACTTACGAGCGTAGAAGGCGACGGACATCAACCAGCTCTTTTTCATTTGTTTTCCTCTCCCCAGGTTAAGTTTTAGTACGCAGTTTGTCTTCGACAGTTCGTTTTATCTATATTTTATTTTTCTTGTCATCCTTGTGGGCCACGGACTCAACCAAAGTACAAATAACGAACCTAGTACAGCCTTTAGGTGAGTGAAATCGAAATGCCGCGATTTCATGCTCAAGTCAAATAAGTTCATAGCCCACAGGCACTTATGGCATGTCTGTGGCATTAGTGAATCTTGCGATTATACCGATTGGCAATTGGGATTAAGGGTTTTGGAATCTGCAGAATTTCATTTCGCTTTTTCTGTCATTGAAGGATGATCAGCGATACCGAAAGGTCATAAGGGATACTAAAGGACAATCAGGGATGCTGAATGATCATTAGGGGATGCTGAAGGATCATCAGGGATACTGAAGGGTCATCAGGGATACTGAAGGATCATCAGGGATACTGAAGGATTATCTGGGATGCTGAAGGGTCATCAGGGATACTGAAGGGTCATCAGGGATACTGAAGGATCATCAGGGATACTGAAGGATCATCAGGGATGCTGAAGGGTCATCAGGGATGCTGAAGGATCATCAGGGATACTGAAGGATCATCAGGGATACTGAAGGATCATCAGGGATGCTGAAGGGTCATCAGGGATGCTGAAGGATCATCAAGGATGCTGAAGGATCATCAGGGATACTGAAGGATCATCAGAGCTACATATTTACTTATCAAAATAATAATAGCTCGTATTAAATAGATGTCAACGCTAAGTATGGAATATGTTGATGCAAAAACTTCATGTAATGACATTCGAAACCTTCAGGCATTTATAGTTAATTTATTTCATGCATACTGAAAGAAGCTGCTGAAGTCAATTTTCAACGTGTTATCAAAGCAAGGATACACATTTAAAGTAGAAAATAAACTAACTGAAATTAACAATTACCAATAAGTCACAAATTTGAATTATTTTGCTTTACAAATCAACAGCAAAATACTGTAGAAAGGCGTGAAATACCTTTGCCGTTTTGTATTAGTGATCTCTACAAGAAAATCCGATACCAAACGTTAGGCAATATTTACACACAATAGTTATACTTTTCGAGTGAGACACAACAAAATAGAAAACAATTGAACAATTGAATCTTCTCAGTATTGGGTTGAAATCAAAGCAATCATCTTCAATGGGAATTAATTGTGATAACAGTCTGTTTTAAGAATCTTGGTAAAAAATAGTTAGTTTTTATGTAAGTAAAAGCTGTAAGGGTTAAAGATTTTATTTAATATTTTAATCTCACAGAGGGAAAAGTTTCAACCGCTTGGTAGCTACCTCTAACATGGAAAGAATGAACAAATGGCCGATACACGTAATAATCACTTGCTAATCAAATTTTCATGAATGGCTGCATATTGCGTTAGTTCTGTGATGAAGTGTCAACCATAAGTATTTATAAAATACGTATTTTTATGTGATTGGATTTAAAAGAAAGCTGAGTGCGTTCTTTGTTGGTTAGAATTCATTTCATCTCAACTTTACCTATCAGACATTACTTGAAGTAGCAATTTAAAGTTTAAAGAGACTTTTAGAGAAATAATATTGTTGAAAAAAGTATTTCCTAGTCTTTCGTATCGTTGTGTTGAATGAGTAAACTTTAGACTCCTTGAAGAGTTGCGGTCACTGCTGCTCAAGCAAGCTGGCAACCTCTGGCCGATTCATCGCCCGCAGCATGTCGGCAAGGTCTCTGACGGCCGTGTCCTCTCGGTTCCTGGCCTCCCAGAGGTCCAGCACGCAGTCGGTGGGGCTGGGCTTGCTGGCAAAGTAGCCGATGTAGCGATCAACTCCCAGCAGGCGGGTCAGAGCGCGCCAATCGTTGCCGCGCGCATTCGGCGCGTCCAGCAGGTGGCAGAGCGCCTTGCGCAGCTTCGGTGGCAGTCTGTGGTAGGTGAGGCAGTTCAAGGCAATGTCTACATCAGTTTGAGAAGATTCTGGACTTTGAGAAAGTCAGGTCAGTTAGTACCGGAGTTTTTTCCCGGAAGTTCCGAGATTCAAAACCTAACTCCATTTGCGCCCTTAATCACACATTGCTTTAATCATTTTAACTGAGATTTGGTTGGGTGTTGCGGCCCCTCCAGCCCGTCAGGATAGAGCAGCTGTACACAGCCCTCAGATTCGCAATACAAGTGATCAAACAGTTGACTGACTGTCATATCTTTTGCCGAGCATTCTAAGAAAACTAATTTCAATTCGTGGTTGATTTTGAATGTCTTAAACAAACAAACCTAGAAAAAATCCTGACCCAAGTGGTTATTTAAAAGTTTTAAAGAAAACTAACATTAATTAGACTATATTAGAATATGATTATGTATTTTAATCGAGATTACTCAATAAAATCATTAAAAAAGTTACAAGAGATACGAGTAAGAAAATTGGCGTCTCAAGAAGCCACGAAAATTCTCACCTGAACACCGTGTTGGTCGGGTCGATCTGAACGCAGCCGCTTCGACTGTCCATTGAAGATGACGACGTTGGCAGGAACATGCTGTTGGCGAATGGATTGCACTCGATGCTGCAGTGCTGACTAATTGGCTGTTCCTGGAATGCGTCGGAAACATTCTTGACTATCAAGCTAGAGATAAGTCATCAGTAAGTGACTTGTCTTGACCATTCTGATGCCAAAACTCACTGCCGCATCTTCGGCTCCAGTCTCCCCGGCGCTGACGGTGACCGTCTGTCTGGCGTTGTAGCCGCCCTGCTGGTAGGCGGCGATGCGGCACTGCAGGCTGCGCCTCGTTGGGTCGACGTGCTCCAGGCTGAAGGTGCAGTGCAGCTCCCGCTGGCGCCCGTTCCACAGGTGGCAGAATGGCACCTGCAGGGGTGATCGACGGCGGGATTGTGGAGGTTAGTTAGGTTGGGGAGATTTAGTAGGTTGGGGAGGTTTGGTAGGTTGGGGAGATTTGGTAGGTTGGAGAGATTTGGTAGGTTGGGGAGGTTAGTTAGGTTTGGGAGATTTGGTAGGTTGGGGAGGTTTGGTAGGTTTGGGAGATTTGGTAGGTTGGGAGATTGGGTAGGTTGGGGAGGTTTGGTAGGTTGGGGAGATTTGGTAGGTTGGGGAGATTTGGTAGGTTGGGGAGGTTAGTTAGGTTGGGGAGATTTGGTAGGTTTGGGAGATTTGGTAGGTTGGGGAGATTTGGTAGGTTGGGAGATTGGGTAGGTTGGGGAGATTTGGTAGGTTGGGGAGATTTGGTAGGTTGGGGAGATTTGGTAGGTTGGGGAGATTTGGTAGGTTGGGGAGATTTGGTAGGTTGGGGAGATTTGGTAGGTTGGGGAGATTTGGTAGGTTGGGGAGGTTTGGTAGGTTGGGGAGATTTGGTAGGTTGGGGAGGTTAGTTAGGTTTGGGAGATTTAGTAGGTTGGGGAGGTTTGGTAGGTTGGAGAGATTTGGTAGGTTGGAGAGATTTGGTAGGTTGGGGAGGTTAGTTAGGTTTGGGAGATTTAGTAGGTTGGGGAGGTTTGGTAGGTTGGGGAGATTTGGTAGGTTGGAGAGATTTGGTAGGTTGGGGAGGTTAGTTAGGTTTGGGAGATTTGGTAGGTTGGGGAGGTTTGGTAGGTTTGGGAGATTTGGTAGGTTGGGAGATTGGGTAGGTTGGGGAGGTTTGGTAGGTTGGGGAGATTTGGTAGGTTGGGGAGATTTGGTAGGTTGGGGAGGTTAGTTAGGTTTGGGAGATTTGGTAGGTTTGGGAGATTTGGTAGGTTGGGGAGATTTGGTAGGTTGGGAGATTGGGTAGGTTGGGGAGATTTGGTAGGTTGGGGAGATTTGGTAGGTTGGGGAGATTTGGTAGGTTGGGGAGATTTGGTAGGTTGGGGAGATTTGGTAGGTTGGGGAGATTTGGTAGGTTGGGGAGATTTGGTAGGTTGGGGAGGTTTGGTAGGTTGGGGAGATTTGGTAGGTTGGGGAGGTTAGTTAGGTTTGGGAGATTTAGTAGGTTGGGGAGGTTTGGTAGGTTGGAGAGATTTGGTAGGTTGGAGAGATTTGGTAGGTTGGGGAGGTTAGTTAGGTTTGGGAGATTTAGTAGGTTGGGGAGGTTTGGTAGGTTGGAGAGATTTGGTAGGTTGGAGAGATTTGGTAGGTTGGGGAGGTTAGTTAGGTTTGGGAGATTTGGTAGGTTGGGGAGATTTAGTAGGTTGGGGAGATTTGGTAGGTTGGGGAGATTTGGTAGGTTAGGAAGATTTGGAAGGTTGGGAGCTTTGGTAGGTTAGGAAGATTTGGAAGGCTCGGGAGATTTAATAGGTTGGGGAGATTCGGTAGGTTAGAGAGATTTTAGGGCTTGGAAGATTCGGTAGGTTGGGGAGATTTGGTAGGTTGGGGAGATTTAGTAGGTTGGGCAGACTGTGTAGATAGGCTTGTTAATGATAATTAAGGATCAGGGGATGAGAAAGAAACAGTTTCAACAAAAGCAACCCTCCAGCCACAAATCCCGAAAGGCCCCCGGTCCAGCACCTCTTGCCGCTTGGACTTGCTCCGCCAACCCAGCGACAGCTCCTCGATGCAGAAGCAGAGCGGCTCTCCGCTGTCCCTCAGCGTGAGCTGCTTGGGCGATTCGATCAATCGCCAGGTGGAGGCAGACGAGGAGGACGACCCGCCGCTGCCGCTGCCGCCGGCAAACTGACCCGGATGTTGCTGGTGCTGGTGCTGGTTGAGCACCGCCTGGACAGCATCCGGCGTGTCTGGCACAACGTGCAGGCGCAGGCAGAAGTCGCCCATAGCAGCGGCACCGCAGCCAGCCGAGGCCGAAGCCGAGGACACGAAGGCCACCAGGCTGAGACGTTTCGCCGCGCAGCCGCCTTCCAGCGACTCGCCAACCAGGCAGAATCGGCCGAGCCGGTCCACCATGAGGTGGCTCGACACCGCGTCAAGCTGGCAGTAGCCGGAGACAGCCAGCGACTCGCTGCCGACCCGGATATACTCCTGCCAGACGGTCTCGCCGCCTGCGTCACCTCGACAGTTGGCGCTGTGCAGCACCGAGACGTTCCAGAAGCCTTGACGAAGCGCAGCCGAGTGCGGCAAGGACAGGATGGCGTGGCGTCCGGCTGCGGGACAGTCCGAGGCGGAGGCCGCGGAGCCGCAGACCACGATGGGGCTGAGCAGCGTCTGCCGGTCCGTCAGCTGCGGCTGGTGGCGGCTGTCGCAGCTGACGGAGAGGAAGAGCTCCGAGCAGTGCGTGGCAGCTCCGGCTGGGATCGTCAGGGAGATGCCTGGTTGTTCGAGGAGATGGGGATTTAAAATTTAAAGCGGGGATCAAAAATAAACTTACGAAAAAATAAAGCGGGATCAATTAAGGATTTTTAACGAACCTGGAAAACGGGGATCTTCCTTATTTAGAATCAATCTACGCTCGTAAGTAGTCTTCCTAACTTGGGATCAATTTAGTATACTCCCCTGTTTGGGATCAATCTGGTAGTCTTCCTAATTGAGGATCAATAGATTTTTATCCTCAAAAAACATCTCTTAGGATCAATCTAGCACCGGATGGGATCAATCTATCACCAGGTGGGATCAATCTATCGCCAGATGGGATCAATCTACCACCGGCTGGGATCAAT